>BMAU01012990.1:1287500-1887500 GCA_019973935.1 Trichonephila clavipes | reverse complement strand
AGGCTTTGGGCCCCTACTCAAATATGTCCCATATAAGACCCTTACCAGTAGGCCAGTGTTTCTCAAACTGTGGGGCGCGCCCCCCTTGGGGGCGTGAAAATTCTACTAGGGGAGCGCGAGCATATCGAAAGTAAAAGATTATTTTAAAAAATATATATACACTAATTTACTGAAAGGAAGCAAAATAAAAGTACATTCTGACAATAAATAAAATACATATTTACCCCGATATAATATACTTATAAATGTATCAGTACTGCACAATGCATTTTATCATCAATACTAAATTAATGGACTAAATCAATTTACCCAGGGGTCTATCTTATACATAATTTAATACTTATCTTGATTTGTACGTATTCTAGTTTTAGCATTAGAATACATCATTATTGAATTCAATACATTGTTATTATATGGAGGGGGCGCGATGAAAATTATGATTGAAAATTGGGTCGCCAACATTGAAAGTTTGAGAAGCACTGCAGTAGACACATGATATAGCAAACGCTGTCAAACACTCGTACAAACAATAACTCAAAACACATAAATGTGCATTGCTCAAAATCGCACAAACCGGCTCGGTTTTTGACTTTGTGGCTATAATGATGGTGTATGGTGGTAGATCTAGGTCTATACATGGTCAACAGTCTTCAAATGTAGTTGGTTGACATATCATCCAAAATTACCATATTTTCGGAGAAGGCAACATAAAATAACATTCGACCGTTGAAATTATTCGAATCTTGATCTTATTAAGGCTGAGGCAGCCTCAAGTATCGTCCTCGTCACTTGAACATGGTTCAAAATTACGAGGTCCATCGCCAAAAGCCCTCATATAGCTGAACAGTGTGACGCTAATACTCTCTCTCTCACTATTCCATGATGAGTCCACCTTTTCACACATGTTTTTTTTTTCTTTGGACGCCTCAGAGGACACTGACATACAATACAAGGAACATTACATAAATGATTCCTCAAGCCAATAGCAGAAGTACAACACTGAGATGACTGGAAACGCAATTTTTCGCGTTTTATATTTAAGGGAACCAGGACATGCTCCAAAGAGTAAAATGCCAAAATTAAGACCCTTTGTTTATGAGACATATATCATTAGCAATTTCCAATAGAGCTTAGATTTTTTACGTTCTTAATAAAGATAATTGAATTATTCTGTAGAACTACAAAAATAACTTTTTACTCCAAAAGGTTTTTTTTACTACTTAATTAAAGTAATACATAATTTTTGAGAACTCGTAATATATACTTGTGTTTAGGTACCATTTTTTAAAAAAGTATCCTTTTTTTATGCAAAATATTTTTTGCACATATATAAAACAATACATAAAATACAGTGAACCTATTTTTTTAGTAAAATGTTAGTATAGTTTCTTTAAAAAATTATGAAACTTTGAAATTTGAATTTTTTTTCATTTTTCTGCTTTTTTTATGCATAAAACTATTTTTAAAAAATTAAGCACTATCTTAATAGAAAAAAAATAGGTTGACTCTATGCATAGGCATCTTGTATAGAAGTATAAAAAATCTGGAATCATATGGTGCAATAGTTTTTTTTTAAAAAATGTACCTAAATGCAAAAAGATATGCTTTTGAGAAAAAGGGAAAAAACTAAAAAAACAATATTTTCACATATTATACACTTGATTAGTATTTGCTTGCCTATTTTTATATGACTAATAATAATCTTTAATCATTTTCTAGAGTTACAAAAGTAATTTTAAATTCATATGTCTTTTTTCCCTTTGTTTTAGTTAACATGAGCATAATCTTCGAGATCTTGTAATACATATTTTCATGTATTTCTTACAAAAATATAATTTGAATATACAAAAAAATTTACACATATATATAGAGCAACATATCAAACATAATGGACCAGTTTTTTAACGAATTAATTGCGTAATTTCTTTAAAATAATCATAAAACCTTAAAATTATGAAAATCTTAATTTTTTTGCACGCATAAATTTATTTTTTAAAATTTAGACATTACATACTAAAAGATATTTTGTTCACTATACAGAACGTTTATATAGACCAAACACAGGGGAAACTACATATTTAAAGTTCAAAAAGGGCGTGGTCATTTGTTTACATTACATTTGTTCACTATACAGAAAGTTTATAAAGATCAAACACAGGGGAAACTACATATTTAAAGTTCAAAAAGGTGCGTCAAAAAGGGCGTGGTCATTTGTTTACATTTTTATTTTTCATATTTTAGGGCTATTTTATCAACAAACATATAAGTATTATACATTTTTAGATTCAGAAAAATAAGCACTATTTTTTAGAACTAAAATTGAAAAATCGATTTTTTCGAAGTATACGATGTCCCTGTTTTCTTAACAGGTTGATAAAAGTCCATACAATTAATGTATGCTCTATATACCAGAGGTTCCCAAACATTTTTGCTTCATAGACCCCTTGACAGGTTTTTCGGTTTGGTATAGACCCCTACTTACCTAATATAAATTTTTGCAAATTGATCAACTTAAATGTGTTTTTAATAGCAAGTATAGAGCTACTTTCTTAAAAAGATTAAAATTTTTAATTGTAGGGAAGTAAACATTGTTTAAAATTTAAGAAAAAACATGCTAATTGAAAATTAATTCGTTAATGCTAAAACATATTAATTAATTTAATTTAATTAATTCATTAAATAACTGTTAAGTAAAATAATTGAGCAACGAACACTGGGGATGCAATAACAAATTTCCAACATTTGGTATCGATCTTGTCAGGTTTAAATCTAAATATCTCCGAAGTTAATAGTATCCAGTCTTTTCTTCTTTCTGTTTTTGAGATTGGTTCCTTCTCAATCGAAAAAGCAATTAAAACTTTCTCAAGATATTCCATAATATGAAATAAATAATAGGTATATCTTTTTTAAAACCAAATTTGCTGAAATCCATTTCTAAACTTGACTTCAAGATCTTTGTTAGTACCTATTGCTTGCACCTAATTCTTGTACTCTGACATTTTTTTTTCAAAGTGACCATAGGATTTCAATGCCTACTATGGTATTATGATAGTCAAAAAACATTCTCAAATCTAGTTTCGAAATCTAAAAAAGGGCATTTAAATGTTGAACGTAGGTTAAAACGTCTTTTTCCAAACCAATTATCTGTGACAATTGAGGAACAAGGAAAATTCACAACATCCAAAATTATACTTCTTTAGCGTAACTCTGGTAAGAAAGGCTGAAAAGTGGTTCTTATTTTAATAAAATTTATGCTGTCGTCTTGTAACTGCAGATTAGCCTCATTAAATTTAGTAAATAAATCTATTTAATAGATAAGTCTGGTTTCCACTTGATTAATTTCCTTTCAAAATTAAAGTCACGATCTGGTTTAATGAGAGCCACTATTGTAGACCCCCATTTACACCTCATGGACCCCCAAATTACTTTTTCGTTGACGTAGACCCCTTGAAGGTCGTCACAGTCCCCTGGGGTTCTGTATAGACCACTTTGGGAATCAGTGCTCTATACCATAGTTGTAAATGATTTCATAAATTTACTGTACTAATTCACAAAAGGGTGGGTGGTCCGTGATGTTGTAAGGTTAGAAATGAACAAGAGAGGCAGAACCATGACACTATTCTTTTCTTATGTTGCCGATTGCCAGTCCGGGATACGGTGGGTTCATAGTTGGTGGGTAATGGAAAAACAATTCAAAGATCAAAAATAGAAAAAAAGTAAAAAGAGGTAGTGAGTTCAGGGAAAATCTCTCTCGAGCCAAAACTGATATGGTAAAAACAAAAGGAGGGGGTGTCTGGAAAAAGTGGAGGGGCGTGACAATTTGAAATGCCGAGGGCGCCAAGGTAGGTTACAAACAGCCCTGAAGTCATGTTTGTGAAATTTCATGAGTAGAATTCTTTATACTTTAGTAATTCATCAGGATAGTTGTTCTACAAAATTTCGTCCTCAAAATGCTATGAGAAAACCTCAAAAGTATGCACGTAATGAGATTATAATAATTGTGCATATGTTAGTATGAAATATGATGCCCCTGATATTTCTTTGAAAAAAGAGGGTGTCTAATAAGAAATCATAAATTCAAAAAAGAAAAAGGAAAAAAAAAAAATATCTGAGTTCACACACACATTTTTTTTAATCAAGAAAGTAACGAAAACTAATTGTATTCTATTCTTCCTTGTAAATATATGAGCGTAAATTTTAATAATAATTTTTTTTTCGTGATAATTAGTTTTTATTCTACACAAGTAAAAGAAATACTTACTTATACAAAAAAAAATTAGAGTAAATTATAAGTAGCACATATACTAAATATGATTTTTTTAATTTACTTCAGCGTTTTAAACAAAGTTTATGGATCACTGAAAAAATTAGAAAATTGGAAGGGAAAAATAAAGACGCTATTTTCATAAAATGAAAGTAAAATACAGCTCATGCATAATTAAAATATTAATATTGTTTTAGAAAAATTAAATTAAAGAAATTCATTTTTGAAGAGAAATATGTGTTTGTGATAGAAAGCACAATTTATGAGTAATTTAATAAGACTATGGAGAACTAGAGTAAGATATGCACCAAGTCTAAATTTAAAAGTAGTAATTTATATTGCAATTATTTTTTTCTAATTGAAAGTAGTTTAAAATTGAGAAAAAAATTTTACTTTCATTTTTGTCTTGTGGTAGGCAAGTGTTTAAACAAATAAAAATATTAATGCTTTATAATTAAATGTCAGAGAAATGAAATATATAATTTTATAATACTCCTAAAAATTTCCTGAAAGTTAATTTTAATATCTAGACTCTAATTAAAATTATAAATTTAACCTTTCCGAAATTAATATATATATATATATATATATATATATATATATATATATATATATATATATATATATATATATATATATATGTATATATATGTATATATATATGTATATATATGTATATATATATATTATATATGTATGTATGTATTATATATTATATAGTGTATGTACATATATATATATATATATATATATATAAAAAGAAATATGTATTATTTATCAAAAAACAAGAAATAATAGATAAAGAACATAACAAGAAATTACGTAATAAAAATATGAAAGCTAAACATGAAGAACAAAATTATAGAGAAATAAAAGAACTACAAAAAAGAAGAACCTAGCGAGTCAGAAAGCAATTTCGGACTTAGGACCGAATAAGTGGGGTTAAACTAGTTTGAAGGCGCCAACCTTCCCCCTTTGCAACTCGGTAGGAAAACCAAATAAAATAAACAAAGCTTCAGAGAAAGTATAACTCAGAGAGCATGATAAAACCAATCACTACTATTATGTAACAAACTCTCCCAAACTCTTAATGCAGAAAAAATCACAAAATAATTATGTAAGAAAAGTAGAAAAATACTAGAACAATTACATAAGAAAAGTATCTTTCAAAAAATAATTTAACAAAATTTCTTTACTCACAAAGCTTTTACGAAGAGAAACAAGCATCTTGCCATTAATGAAAGTCAATTATTCACCAAGTTAAAAAATTCGAAAAAATCAAACATCTTTTGAGCTGACTTTTAAACTAGCCAGCAAAGACAAGTATAGAATGACAACAATCAAATATGGTAAAATTTGAATTGGTTGATTGTCAAAAATGTAAATTTGCTAGGCTCTAATTTGGTTGGTTGTTAAAAATGTGTAAGATGTTTAAGATGTGTGTGGAAAAATGTAAACTGTGATATGAGTGTTATGATATAATCTTCACAGCAAGACCACTAACATGCTGACTTTGAAAACCTATTGTTGTGTGGTGGATTTGGAATTCGAAGTAGCAAGACGGTTAATGTATTTGTGATGAATATAAGATCTCAAGAAATTAAAAGGGTATTCATGATCTAAACAACATTGAAAAACTTTTTTATATTATTGTATTTATCTATTTTGTGGGTAGTTAAGTTATCATTTCTAAATAAAAATTCAAAATGATATTTCTGTAAATTGATATATGAAAATTACTGTTCCATACAGGAATTTTAATTATATGGAACTTAAACGAATCTCTTTTGTCAAAAATGTTACTGACTACATTATTGTTAATAAGATGCAAGTCTAAATCCAAGAATTCCACCCTATTAGAGTTGAAGTTAGTTTTAAGGAGCTTGAGATAATCAGGGTAGAATGTAATATTTGGTTTGTATTCACTATTTTTACCAAAAATTATTATATCATCTATATAACGATAAATTAAGTAAGAATCATTTATAACATGATCTATTTCAAAAAATGTAAATATAGGTTCGCTAAACAATTACTAGCTGGACCACCCTGAGGTAATCCTTTGATCTGTTTATAAAGATTATGATCAAATATAATGAAATTTTCTTTTAAAATGAGGTTAACAAGAATATCAAATTTTTCTTTTTTTTATTGAAGTATATAATTCGTATTTATCATAAATTAACTGAAGAACCTTAATCATATCGTCAATATCTATAGAATTAAAAAGGTCCTCGAAATCAAAACCATGGATAGAAAAAAATCAACATATCCTTAGTAACTCTAGCAATCTCTAAGCTATTTTTAATAATTGCCGTGTTTTGTAAATTATCAATTAGATTTTGAAGAAGAGATTGCAAGATTTTCCCAGATTTCGTGATATATGTATTGTATCCATTAGTGATACTACGGAATTTTATAGGGCTTTTATGAAATTTTGGTGTTAAAAAAATACTTGATATTTAATATTATTTAGATGAATATTCAGTCTTTTGTTCAAAGCTAAAAGACGATTATCATCTTCTCTATTATTGTGAATTGATTTTTGAAATGAATTATTATTTAAAATGTGGTTACTTAATATTTTACTGTAAAAATATTTACAAATTATGGCATAATTAGCAGAGACTTTATCAACATATGTAATAACGAAGTCATTTTGATATTTACTATTGATGATTTAAGATCTTTATACATAATTTCATTTTCAACAGTAAAATCTAATTCCCGAATTTCTGTTGCCACATAAGGTCTAAATTGATTGAATGCTTCAATCGGCATTCCGTATTTAATTGCCATTTTAAGGTAAAATTTATCTAAATCTTTTATGATTTGTTTCATAACATTAGATTTATATATATATATATATATATATATATATATATATATATATATATATATATATATATATATGTACATACACTGCTGGACAATTGCTAAGGATTGATCACAAATTGCTATATAGCATAACATTAAGCGAGACATGAGGCCTAGTAGGATAAAATATAGTTGCCACACTGTTCAGACATTAGAATAAAGAATATTTATTGTTCTGGAAAGTACAAAAGCTGTGAAACATCTGAAAGAAAAAAAAAAATGTTCATTTGATCTGCGTACGGAGAAATGGAACAATGCATCTAAAAGTCTGCAGGCACCTTAAAAAAAGGTATCAGTACGGGATATGTCCACCGTGGAGTGTGATGCAACATTCCACACGTCGTACCATACTTTGCACAACATTATCCAGCAGCTGTTGAGGCAATTTATCCCATTCCTCTGTGAGTGCACGGATGAGGGTGTTCTTGTTTGTCGGAGGACAGTTTCGACCAGCAACTTGCCTCCCCAAAGCATCCCACACATTTTCAATGGGGTTTAGATCTGGAGAACGCGCTGGCCATACGAGACGTTGAATACCCTCGCTGTCTAGACAATCCTGAACAGCGAGTGTTCGATGACATGTTGCGTTGTCGTCCATAAAAACAAATTTATCACCGACAGCACCACGGAAAAGACGAACATGAGGAAGTAGAACTTCATCAATGTATCGTTGGCCCGTCATAGTCCCATTCGCAACTACATGTAGGCGCGTGCGGCCATTGATCATGATGCCGGCCCATACCATGATACTGCATGTCGGATATCGGTCCTTTTCCTGGATATTTTCTGTACGATAAGCAGTACCACTCTCGCGCCAGATCAGTTGGCGTCTACAATCCGATGACAGACTGAACCTACTCTCATCTGAGAATAGTACGCATGCCCAGTCCTGTTCAGTCCAATTGTGATACTCACGACACCAATGCAAACGGGCAGTACGGTGCTGTCTGGTCAATGGGACACACACAACAGGTCTGCGTGCGTATAGTCCTCCTCCCCTCAAACGTCTGGCAACAGTTTTTCGTGAGATCTGCTTTCCTGAGGCAGCAAGAAACTGATTTGCCACCTGCTGAGCTGTGGTGCGCCTGTTCCTTTTTGCTGATAGGTCGATATATCTGTCTTCTGCAGACGTCGTACTTCTAACACGACCTCCCCCGTGCCGTCTACTACACATTCCAGTAGTTTTAAATGACTTCCACAGCAGTGAAACAACGCTGTGAGCGATGTCGAACTCCCTGGCATCATCTGTTATTTTTCGCCCTTCTTCGATCTTTCCAATAATTCGGCCACGCATAAAATCATCTATGTGATGTCGGGAAGACATGCCAAAAATTTTAAGTTCGTCTATTAAATCTTTTCTGTAAAACTTTGACTTGAAACAACAACTGTCCACACGTGTCAAAACGCTCTTATGAACGCTATCACGTGATGAACAGACGTGGAAAACAAATTTGCATACTCATACTGCTTCTTACTAATATCCCGCACTTATTCTAATTTTCCACATTTTGCTTCCTTTCATTTTGTGATTGCTATGGATGATAGTGTTATCCGTCCTTAGCAATTGTCCAGCAGTGTATATGTATATATATATATATATATATATATATATATATATATATATATATATATATATATATATATATGCATATATATATATGTATATATATATGTATATATATGTATATATATATATGTAGTATATGTATGTATATGTATATATATGTATATATATATATGTATATATATGTATATATATATATATGTATTTATATATATATATGTATATATATATATGTATATATAAATGTATATATATATGTATATATATATGTATATATGTATATGTATATATATATGTATATATATATATGTATATATATATACATATATATATTCAATTTATTTTTAGTGAACGTTATTTTTTTTGTCAGTGTAACTCACATACCCTTCACATTGCATCCGTAAAAAATACCTCAAATAATTTGATTTTGCGATAGTTGTACTCTGATGTTCGTCGTTGTAGGGGTTTGACATAATATTCTCATTCCATAATAATATTTATTTGCTTAGATTTTCTCCATCTTCTGATTCAAAATGTATATTCCTATAGCTTATTTCTTTATGTGTGCTTACAACAAATGTCAACGCTTCATTTTAATTAAATAAGTACTTTGCGGCAGTCGAGATTCTAAATAAGTAAAATATACATAAATATATATTCATTTCTTTATTTATTGATGATCTTTTCTTCGCATCCATCTACTATAAAGTAACTTTTTGACAAACTCTACGCAAAAATAATATTATTTCATAAAAATAAAAAAATAGTTTATATGGAAACTGATCAACAATTTTTATTGCACTAAATCATAAAACAATGCTTTCTTCTTTTTAAAGATGTGAAATTATGTTTGGGATGAAATGGAATGAAATTATATATATATATATATATTGTAAATTTATTTACCTCATCTAGATGCTTACCCAGTTCTGTTGTTTAATGAAATTATTAATAGCTCTTGCGTTCTATTTCAAAAACCAACTTAATAAACAATTAATCATGAAATTACCTATTCATAATCTAACTCGATGTCTTGTCATACTTGGTGATTATGAATAAATAAACAATTTCTCGGAAACAAAATATATTCATTTAAGCTCATATTAGAAATATATTCTTAGTGGCCAGTTCTTTGACGAAGAAAATGAGGTCACAGAAATCATTAAAGTAAGTGTTAATGATTGTGTGTTGTCTCCCCCAAGATAGAACATAAGAAACCAGTTATTAAGAAAAACTATTACTGAAACCCTGACCTGGCAATATTCAGAATAAAAGTGAGAGCCCAAAGTTTTCAGATTAGTGCCCAAATATATATAATTATTTTTCTCCCTTTATTAGCTTTTTTCTTGTGTACTAATTTTTATAAATTAATTTATGGCCTGATTTTACCAAAAAAAGAAATTGTCATTTTTGCAATATTACATATAACTCAAAAAATTCTTCCCATGCGTAGCTGTTTTTTGTTTGCAGTAAATACAGCGAAGTAATTGAAAGTTTAGAGTAAAATTTACATTAATATCAATTTTTGTTTATTTTAATTTGAATTAGTCAGTTGATTTTATAATAAACCCTCGCTATATTTAACCATTTGCTATTTTGGGAAGCAACATTGTCGAGTCTAATTGTTGGCTAAATTTTGAAATCAATTTTTTTTATCATTTAATTACCAAAAAGTAATTAACTATTGAAGAAATGCATTGAATTTACTATTTGAATTGTGGAAAATCCCTTTATATTTATAATTCTGTCATATTTTTTATGTGAAATATATCTTCACAAAAAGAAAAATCTTTCAAAATAATTATATATAATATCGTAAAATCCGGCGTATAACGCGCACCCCCTTTTTTAACGAAGAAATCTGAAATATTAGTATGCATTGTTTTTATGTTTTAAGGGGTGTTGGAAACCTCTCTCTCTCTGTATACTGACAATGTTAAGAGGACTTGGTACCCTAAAAATCACAAACCTATCGTTTTTTTTTATTTTCATTTAATCTTATTCTTTGCATTATTATCTTTCGATTGATATATCACTTGTGCATGTCGGAAAGTTAGAAGTTGAATAAAACTTCATTTGAAAACAAATTAGGCAATTCAGCCACACACCCTTTTAGAAAAAAAAAGCTAAAAATGCGTTATGATAAAAAAAAAAAATCTATTTTATAAATAGAAATAATAACTATAAAAAAGAATGTGTAGTATTAAAAGCAGAATATTTCCGAGGCAATACAATAATGTAATTTTTCTTCCTTGTGAAATGTGTGCATGTAAAATTTTTAAATTAAGGCATTTTATATTAATAATTTTATAATTTCGGTTCTTATTCCTGATATATTTTTCATACAAATGTAATACTTTAATATTATAAGAAGAAAAACACAGCTAAAATTTCTGTCGTGACAGAAACAAAATTTTTTTTAAAGTTTTTCTTGAGTTTTCTTGTGCAATTAGTACTCTCTAAAAGTTGATCATTTATAAAAATGTGTGGGTTGAAAACATATGAAAATGCAATTATTTTAAAGAAAAATGTATAAGTAATATCTTAAAGTGGTATTTTAAGTTTAGTTAAGCTTATAATAATTATTTTTTCAGAATTATAAACTTTAAAGAGGTTTTTCTCAGTTTGTGTTTTTCGAAACCTTAGTGCATTCAAAATGCTACTCCTTCGACAATTATTTACCAATCACTTCAATTTTTTTCCTGCGTGTGTTAAAAATAAAACATGTAATAAAATTAGGGATCCGTTTTGCTATAAACTGAATACTTTTTTTTAAAAAAAATAAAATGTAAGACATGGCTTTTTCGTTGATTTTTAGCCTGTATATCAACATTTTTTTTTTCTCGAAAACGAATGAAGTTATTCTAAAATCGATCCCTAAAGTTGTTAAGAACATCCATAAGAATATTATAAAAAAATTTCAGGTCAAAAAATTAATTTTTACAAAAGGAATAAAATTTTAAAATTTTCACAATTTTCTTCAAAAAATTTAAATTTTTAAAATTGTGTGAATAATATATGAAAATTTTCATCTGGTAACATTTTCTTGAATAGAAACATTGTATAAAATGTTAAAATATAATTTTTAAATACGTAAATAAAGAAGTTTGCTCAAAGGGTGCCAAGTCCTCTTAAATTGGCTGTTTTCGATGTACCCCCCTTTTCTCAAAGTCTGTTATGTACATGCTTGAAATTTTTCATACTATTAAAGTACATCTCTCTTATCACACTAAAATGAGCTTTTAGCTAATTTTGAATTTTTTAAGAAATTTTGAAATATTTTATCAATCATTGCGAAATTTGACCCATTTTTTACTTAAAAAATTTGTAAAAATTAAATTTTTGAGTAATTTAAAAAAAAGCTCATTTTAGTATATATTAGACATCATTATAAATAATTCATAAAAAATTTACATACCTGTGAGCAGTAGTTTCTCAGAAAAAGTACATCACACATTAAAATTTACATTTTGAGATAAATTGATTTTAATGTATACAGTGAGACTTCTAATCGGCTGGGAAATAAAAAAATAAAAGGCTCAATTTAAAATAAAAGATACATGTTTTGGTTCATATCAGTCGTTACACTATTAAGCAAAAACAAAGTAATTTGTTTACAATTTTCGCCATTAAAATGGGCGTGGCCCAAATTGAACGATTATTTAAAAATACGTTTTAAGGGCTTCTAAATACCCTAGAGGTTCAAGTAAGATATTTTTAGAAAGGTTAAAATCTATACAATTTGAAAATGTAAAAATCCTCAAATTGTCAAAAAATAAGATTTTAGCTTTCCAACACCCCTTAAAGTAATTTATTCGAGGTATTATCCTAGACTTTTGAAAAAAATAGTATACTTTTAGAGCTACAACTGTTCTTGTTTATAAGGCGAGTCGTTTCTTTTAAATAAACATTGTTTCGATGCATCTAGAAGTAAATTTTTTTCTTATGCCCATCCTTTTTGTTATTTTTAAAGCTACCGTTTTTATATCCGGCATGTAACGCGTACCTTTAAATTTCGATCTTATATTTTGTGTTCAAAGTGCGCGTTATATGCCGGATTTTACGGTACATATATATGGAGGTGTGGATGTGCATGTCTGTGTTGAGAGAGAGAGAGAAAGTATCAGAGTATAATTGTTGTTTTATTCGTGCTAAAATTCTGTTATTTTTTATTTCTATCTTCCTCATTATTTCTTATATATCGGTCTTAAATAAATAGTGTTCGACATGACATGACAAAATCGATGAATTTTCATTCGAAAACAGCAAGTTTCAGCAGGAGTTCTTTTTAGAAAATCAACAATCCTTTCCGAATAACTGGAATATTTACAACTGTATGTAACCGAAAAACAACTTCTTAAAAGTGAATTAATTTTTTAACCTTGTATTAGTTCAAAATTTTAAATGCAATAATTTTTTTTAATGAATACACACACTATACCGGGGATGGCGAACCAGTAGCATGTGTGCCATCAATGGCACGCGACACAATATTTTGGGCACGCCAGCGATGAAAATGTTTACATTTTATTTCAAAACAACAAAATTCACTATGAAATATTACGAACAAACGCGCGCACCCGATCTCCGTGGTAGGGAGCACACTCATTTGTTATTGTCCTTAGTTACGTTTTGGACTACAGTTGCTTATGATATAAAGTTTGTTCGTGCATATAACATACTCAATTTCGTCAACACTACTGTATTTTAAAGATTATTTGTGTTAGATTTACGATTGCTTGTTTAGCAAAAGAGCAAGATAGTGTAACCGAAAATTTCAAACGTTGAATCTAGAAATATGGCATGGTTAGTAATGGCGACAAAGTGGTGTATGTTTTATGTTCTGGAACAGTGGTATGCCGATTGATTGATTGATTGAATATTAACGTCACACTGTTCAGCTGCACGAGGGCTTTTGGCGACGGACCACGTAATTTTGAACCATGGTCAAGTGACGTGGACGACACCTGAGCTGGCACCCCCCTCTCCTGACTACCATACCACACCACGGAAGGACGTTTCAGCTCTCGACAGATTTAACGTGCATCGCTGCCATACACGTCGGATCTTTAGTGGTACTGGGCTCGAACTCGTGACAAAGCAAGTCGCGATCCAATACCTATACCACTCGGCTACCGCGGCCACACAGTGGTATGCAGAACATCGTCTGTAAAACGGAATTTGGGACAAATCACAAAACCTCTTGTCAAAAAAGTGAACCACGGCATAAATAATTAATTGCTTAGAAACCATTTGGCAGATGACTCCAATTCAACATACATTCTACTAAAAGTAACATCTTACAATCTTAATATATAATTTATTTGTCATCTAATCTTCAGCTACAGAACTCACACTAATGTTACTATAATTTGAATTGCATGTATAACTAAAGCTTTTATAGCTACACAGTGCAAAAGGTATTTTTTCGTAGCAAATAAAAAGTTTTGTGAGTTGTTAATACTTAGTTTTATTATTTTTTTATTAATCGCAAGTCAAAATTTATTTCACGGCACGTCCATACTTCATTAAACACTTCTTTAGAAAAAATGGCACGTTGATACATAAAGGTTTGCCACCCCTGCACTATACAATAACACACAGAGGCTGTGCCGGTTTATCCATTGGGCGCTAGGGTTCCCCGATAAGCCGGACTTAACCAGATTTTCTTATTATTAATTTCAATCCACCACTGCCAAGGGGGCCTGTAGATCTTCTGGGCCCATTGCCCGAAATTATATTAAATCGGCACTGCACACAGACACAAATAACATGCTGTAAGTACGAATGTTATTCAACCCATTTTCATTATAAGTATTATAATTCATTCGAAAAATAATATGCTTCTTATACCTGAAAGGATCATCATTAGGATCAATGAGCAACGTCCTATAATTTTTGCTTCAGACTGTCTCATCGGTAAAAGTACGAGAGCTCTAACTAAACGTGAAGCACATTTTCAGACAGAAAAATGACCCACTTTCCATGGAAATTTGCAACATTATGACTCGTACCTCTGTTAACAATATAGTGTTTTAAAATTTTCAAAAGATTCCGTGAATGCTTTCTTTTTTTGTTTTAATACGTGAAGGCAATGCCCATTTAACATTACGGTATAGGAGAAAAATTGCGAAACACATTTCATACCAGAAAAAATGAATCAACTCGGTTAAAAATGGGAAGTATGATAAAAAAAATGCTGCTCTCTATAAAGGATAGTGAAGACAGAATATCATATTAATTTTCATATCTGAAAAAATGTTCGAAATTCAGGTCCTATTATTTAACATTAACCGAAAACAGCCTTAAATCGATTACGAGATAAGAATGAACTGCATTTTCGTTACATGCTTTTTAGCAATAAATAAATTTAAAAAATAACCAATCCAAAAATTTTTTTCAGATATTTACCTCAACTGTAAAAAAATAAACAAATATTTCGATTTTATTTTAATAAATTTAAACTGCCTTCTATTAACAGAAAAATACATTAATGTATACGAACTTAATACAAATATATATGGGAATAAAATGGTTGATTTATTCTTATATTATATCAGGTGTCGTCTTTGACCATGGATTAAAATTATGAAGTTAATCTCCAAAAGCACTGGAGTAGCTGGACAGCTCGATGTTAATACATATTCACTCACTCACTCAACACTAAACATATTGTCTCAAAATATTCGGAATCAGGTCCATTCGCTTGCGTTTTACTTAAAGAAGTCATAGTAGGCAATTTGGAACAAATGTGCGCGTTCCTGGGGGAATTAAAACAATGATGTACCCACTTTCTTATAAAAACAGGTTTAAAAAATAACAGGTTCCTTTGGTACCCATACTTAACTGGGAATTATACGGTTATTTGTGAGGCTCGAAACGAGATACCACTCAAGGTAATCGATTTACAGCAGTCACTTAACGGGAATTAAAATTAGTTTCAAAATGATCTTCTGGAGTGAAGAGTTATCGTTGTTATTAATGCCACCCAATCAACTGTGTCAGATTAAGACCCACAAAATTCATCGAGGCAAGGGGGCAAGAATATTTTTGTCATTTTGACAGAAGCCAAGCCCCATACAGGTGACAGTACATTTTGACTCCATTCCACCTCAGTTTTAAGGAAGAACACCCCTACCTCTTGAGAGGACTTCTGATCGAGGTATATTTAGAGTCCTCCCATGCCTCATAGGCATTACAATTACAAACATTCACGCAATCTCCGTAATTTGAACTCGGGTCCTCGGCACAACAGTCAGCGTCCCTAACCACTATACCAGTGCTCCACAACCTTCTTATCGCTGCGAACAGGTCAACGTTTGATAATTTTTACCACGGCCCGCTAAAGGTAGGACACGTTGATAGTTTTGATTTGACAATTTTAACTTAGTTACATTTAAATATGCCTTCAGAATAAAATATAGTTCCACCAAAAATGAATAAAAGTGATTTAACGTGAATTATAAAGTGATTTCCGTGGAAAGTTGCGCAAATTCGAGAGATAAATGCACCTTTTTAAATAAAATGGCAATAGTTTAATGTTCTTTAGGCGGTCCGGCACCATTTGATCCACGGACTGGGGGTTGCGGATCACTGCACTATATCATCTGGGCTACTTGTTCGAGATGTCATTCTCATTACATTGTGAAAAAAACTTATCCAAGATTATCATTATTATTGACTTTTTTTATCACCATAAAACATTAATGAAAGCTTTTCTTATGTGCCAGATGTATCTAATATCACATGGCATGGAGCACTTATTCCAGCTTGATAAAAATTCTCTCTCACAATACCACTGACAATTTATTTTTTTTTCCTTGCGTGATGGTAAGAGAACCAAATCAAAATTTAGTTGCATGCGATCTATGAATATGCGAGGGTTGGGGTATAAGTCATGGCAACTATTTTTTTCCTGTATATATGTGAATGGATCACAATTATATCTGTGTCGTGGGGAAGTTCTGCATGCATAGGATGTATACAAAAGTAAAGATGGCTCTATGATAGCTAATAGTAGCGCAACGAGGGCTGTGAAATTAGTCAGTTGGTGAGTGTTGTGTGATGGAAGTAACCCGTGTTGAGCAGCGTTCTTACATAAAAAAAAAGTCGTTCTACGAGGGAAAAATGCGATGGAATATCACAGTGAATTAAAGGAAGCCCTTGGAGAAATAATGCTTTACCATACCGTACAGTAGCACGGTGGGTGTACTTTGTTATTCTTTTCCACCGTGAAGACCATATTGTCCTGTATACTTCCGTATTATATTAGTGTGTTACGATATTCCAGTGCTATTCATTGTCCACACATGTAGTTAGCACTTTGTCATTTCGTCTGTATGTCACATTTTCCATCCGGACTGGTATCTTCAAGAAAAAAAAAATTGAGCCATGACAAAAACCATGACTTTTGCCACAACCCTCGTATATATATCTATCTATCTAAATTTCTGTATATCTTATAGAAATTGCAAGAGAAAATGAGCACACACATGTTTAAAATATTTTTTTTTAAAAAAATGTATTTTGAGTGGAAAATTTTTATTGCTTAATTCTTATGCGATAATTAGTAACTTTATTATCAGTATTTCCGTAAGGCCGGTTGGGTAGCGCAGTTGGTTAAGTGCTGGCCTTGAACGTCTAAGGCCCAAGTCGGTGGATTTTCATGATGCAAAAAATCGACAGTGTCTATGTCGTATTATTATGTGGCATGTTAAAGATCTCTTATTGGTCTCTTTGTTTTGGGCATTTTCAGCAAAATTAATTTTCTAGTACAATTTCGCATCATCAAAATTCAGAAGGCCCTCAGGGAAGGAAACAGGACTTTAATTACTACATTGTGACATTTTCTATCCACCTTTATGGTGCCACACTAATAAAAAAAAAGTAATACCAGCTCCAGGGGAATGTACTAGGTCTGTAATGGTAATTACCAATCCACACCCACATTTGAAAAAAAAATAGTTCCTTCAAAAAAAAATGTTCCTTGAAAAAAAATAATATAAATAAAAAACATAATTCATAAAAACTTGAAATTTAAAGTAAGTATTTATTACAAACACATATTTTCATTGAAACAGACAAATACAATTGGGAAGTTCGGAATTTAGACGAAGCAAATTTTTCTGGTAGACATAATTTTTTTTAAAATATCCCATTTTGAAATGCACAAAATCATGAGTATATTTATAATATAAAACAGAGAAATATGTATATATTTAAGAAATGAAGGTATAAACGGTTTGAACTTTCAAGAAATTATATCTCATCATTTAAATTCCTGAATAAGGAAGAGTTACATTTGTTTCATTCAGAAATCTTGTACTAGAACCCACTGTAGTTAATCCATTTATAGTTTCCAAACCAGTAAGATTTGTTTGGCAAATGACATTCGAACATGTATCTATCTTTCTCATAAGTGAATAAATAATATACGCTAAATAGAAATTTATCAACAACAAAAATATTACAACAAAATTAAGCAAAAGCGGATTCGATTTTCTTCTAGGAATGTTTATAGCCCCACGAACCCAGCAAATTGGTTTTCTTGTTTGGTTGTCTTGGTTTCCTTTTCTTGAATCTTGAACTCCATCTGAATTTGAGTTTTGCGTTTTAATATTGATTTCGGCTGGGTCACTTTTATATTCTATCTTCTTTTGCTCGCTGAGTAGAAAATGTTCCTTATCCAACTCAACATCTAAAAAGAAATAAATAAATCACTTATAATTTATTTTTACAAATATATACACTGGTGTGCAAAAAATAAGGACGAAGTCGAAAACGAAGAGGCAGAGCGGACAGAAAGACCAATCAGGAGATTAAGTAAGGTGATGTACGGTAGCACATGCACAGATGTGCAGGTAGACGTAATGGGGGAGTATCTGAGTAGTATAAAGCATGTTGTCGGTGTAAGATCAGTATTTCTGGCAAAGAGATTGCACGCCGTATAGCAGTTAAAATCACACCGAGTTGCTGCCTCAGCGAGAAATGGTGAATAATCAATCTGTTAGACGACATCTGGATGCTTTTACCCGAGGTCGAATCATTAGGAAGTTGGAGGAAGGCCTCAGTGTGACAAGTGTGGCTGCCGAGTTCGGAAATGCTCACAGCATCGTTTCACGACTTTGGAGACAATTTCAAACTACAGGAACAGCTTTCCGGGTGTTCAGTAGTGGTCGTCCACGAGGAACCACACCCTCAGATGACTGGTACATTGTCTTACAGGCCAGAAAAAAAAGGCGGCAGACAGCGGGAGAAATCGCTAGACACACGACACAGGTGAACGACCGATATCGCGTTTTACCGTGGCCAGAAGACTGCACGGTGGGGGTCTGTTTGCACGACGTCCTGTACGGTGTGTACCTTTAACGCCTGCCCATCGGAGAAGGCGTTCTCTGTGGTGCCGCGAACACTGGAATTGGAGAGACGATGAATGGGGACAAGTACTCTTTACAGATGAGAGCAGATTCAGTTTGAGAAGCGATTCTCATCACATACTCATCTGGAGAGAGCGGGGAAGCCGCAATCATCCCTCGAACATCATTGAAAGGGACAGGTATGGAGGTCACGGTGTTCTCGTTTGGGGAGGTATCATGCTTGGTAGTCGTGCAGACCTTCACGTCTTTGACGCAGGTTCATTCAACGGGACCCGTTATTGTAACGAGATTCTTCTTCCATATGTGCATCTTTTTACAGGCGCTATGGGTCTGCAGTTCCTTTTCATGGACGACAATGCACCATGTCATCGCACAGTAGCTGCCGAACAGCTCTTAGAGAGTGAGGATATTGAACGTATGGATTGGCCGGCACGATCTCCGGATCTCAATCCCATCGAGCATGTATGGGATTTTCTAGGCAGACGCTTGGCAGCTCGTACCTTACCACCATTCACGATTCGGGAGCTTCGATTGGCGCTGCAAGACGAATGGGCAGCAATGCCTCAACAACTCATTGACACCCTCATTCTCAGCATGGGCAGACGCTGTGAAACCTGCCTAGTAGTCAGGGGAGATCATATCCCCTACTAAAGACCGGATGTTTTTTGCTGGACACCCATTACAGGGATGTTTCGGCCTTCAGTCGCATTGCGCTCCATGCTACTTTTTCAATCAAGCTTCTTTTTATCCCTCTGATTTCTATTTTAGTAAGTGTTGCTTACATTACACATGTCCTTACGTATTGGGGATCTTACGGTATTAAATGTGTCGATTTGGAAAGCTTTTGTACAAAGTTATATTGAAAAAACCGTCTCGTCCTTAATTTTTGCACACCAGTGTATATATAAATGCGCAAAAATAAAATAAAATACTTGGCCGGAAATTAAACACTCATTGTATAGGTACTTAGTTTAAAAAGGAAAATCGTATTTCTTGACATTAATTTATGTCAAATATTTATATGCATTAGTACCTTTAGTATTCTCAGAGTATTTAGTCAATTCATAATAGAAATAAGGATTTAACTTTCTAAGACAAAAAAGTACTGTTGGCTTATTTTTTTTAAGAAACAAAAAACCATACTTTACAAGTTTGTGTGTGTGTGTGTGTGTGTGTGTGAAACATGAAACAATTTAAATGAATATCATTTTTATAGAGAGAAATTTATAGAATTTTAAATAAATATCATTTTTCTAATATTCTTAGCGTTCAAAGTATCGTTTATCAACACACAAACATGCCGAGTTCAATTAATGTCTTAAAGAATTGTTTTAATGTTTGAAATTGAATAAAAAATTTTCAAAAAGCTAAAGTTTTTATCAATATAACAAAATACACGAACTCTTGAAAAAATAATTTTAATTTATGAGTTCAGTTTAACATACACACATTCATATAAAACTCATTCAAATAAATAGATATTACATCAAGCAGTCTTCACTATTTAACGTATGATGAATAAAGTACGTCACTCCTATGTAAATTTACATTAATTTTATCTCGCTATATAAAATATAGATAAATAACTCCTTAATTTCAGAACACGTAATACTCACATTTAAAGAGACAAATGCAAGCCAAAACCTACAATACATGTATAATTAGAAGAATCAAAACTTTTAATATTAATGCAACTTTTTTGTATTATATTAATGTTAGATTTAAACCTTGTAATATCAAATCACAGCCAAAAAACAAAGGCGATATTTAAGCTTACGAAAGATTCATTTGTAAAAAATATTCTTTCCAATCAAGGAATGGATTTTGAGACTTAGTGTGATATATAAGTAATGCTATCCTAATAATTTCCAATGATAGAGACTATATTAATTCGTTTCTAAAATTGCTGGTTGTCAATACATCTAATGAAATGGGGGAAGGGGATAAAAGACTAAAAAAACAGGAGAAAAAAATCAAAACCAGCTATCAATGGTAATGCAAGTGATTATTGGTAAAAAAACACACACACATTTTTATAAACTCAAGTATATATGAGTTGAAAGTTGTGTTTTATGAGCTTCATCATTCTAAACTGCGTTACAAAAGCGGGTAGAGAAATTCTACCGCAGGTTATTTAAAGCCATAAAATATAGAGAGCAACTCAATAATTAAACAATATAGATAGTTAAAATAACAGCTTCCAGTAAAACAGACTAATTTATAGCAAATTTATAGTTTTTGAACGATTTACTAAATAAACTGAATATCGAATTCAGCTTTTTTTCTCTAGTATGTTGTTCGCTTGAATAATATTTTACTTTTTAAAATAATTTGAATATGTATCTATATATGTCCTTGACAAGGGATTTTCTTTCCCGTTTTTGTTTGAATCATTCAAGATAAATTATCATTGTGTATGCGGAATTTTGAGTTTTAATTGTTAATATATTTACATTTACTTTCTCCATTTCACATATGAGTTCAATAGTTGTTGATACGCGTGGAATTTCACATGGATTAAGAATAATATTTTGGAAATTGTCTAATATGACGTGCAACATTACATTATAAGGAGAAAATTCAGTTAACCCACACTAAATTAATTTGAGTACAACGCGTGAGCATGTATGCATTGTATCATTATTTATATCATTGTATCAAATAACGTACTTTAATTATTCATTAATAAATCACATAAAACTTTTTACTACATTTTTTTATACATATAAATAGTAAATTTTGTAAGTTAAGTCGCTGAATATTAATATTCAATCAAATGTGTAAAAGAAACTGAAATGAATATCAAGGATGTAGTATAATTATCTAAAAAATTCTGAAGTAAGGAAAATATTATGCTTGCAATAGTAATATTTGTTTTAAGAAAGATTTTCTGGAGCGTTAAAGTTACCAAAACTTTTAAATTTCAGATTATTGAAGCAACTATGTCTCGGAAGAGTTATGGTACCAGAAAACTCTCTCTAAAAACAACTTAAAACTTTTTAAATTTCAATAAAGTACTATGTTTTCTCGTATAAAATCTAAGAAAATAATGTATATAATGCCCTTTTTGTTAAAAATTTTGGATTTTTTTTTTTTTTTTTACCCTTGGATTTTTTTTCCTACTAGAACATCAAACTAATTACTTCCCCATTGGTATTTAAGCCTTAAATAGTCAATTCTTTCATCTGCATTTTATGCTGAGTCTCCTGTGACTTTGGTTTATGTTTCACTTGTAAAATATTTTCCAAATATATATATATAACTCTTTTTTTAAAATTTTGCTATTTTTATTGTAAGAATGTAATGCCAAAAGTCTAAAATTGGGACGACGATAACTAAACTATTACGAAAAGGATGTGTATTTTTCCATTGTCACAGAAAATATCTCTAAAGAATATAAATCACAAGCTTTATACAGTCAACACATTAAGAAAATAGATCAGAAATAGAAACGAAACTACAGTTTTTGAAACTGGTCAGTTCTTTCTTGTTTGGAACATTTTTCAATGATTAATTAATTTTTCTAAAATGAAAAATTCCGTAACCAAATTCCAAACAATCAAAAATTAAAACTATGTAATCTTGCATCTGGCAACAAACTAAAAAAAACCTCGCTTTATAGTAATGCCAATTTCTGTATTTAAAACTTTTAGAAGTAATTTGATATTAAGCAATCAATAAGTAAAAAAGAACGACATTGACAAAATAATTTTATTTGTAGTAAGAGGTATCTCAATTCCTATACCATTAGTTCACTCTATATCCCTATATTATAATCTTATATATTAAAATGCGTAGGCAAACAAACTTATCTATGTAGGTATATATCCCAATTTTATCAAGAACCACAAGACGCAGAAACAAGCAGAAGGTATCAAAATTTTGGGAATGATCCGAGGAATCCGTTTTGACCATTTATATTCCAATATTCTAATTAGTTAAAAATATATTAATTAAAAACCTTAAAACGCATTAAAATGCATCGTGGCGCCATCTGCAGAGAATATCAGAAAAAAATTCTGTTTTTACAAAACAATGAAACTTTGCATATAAATAAATTTATTTAAAAATTAATATAATAAAATTATAGATATATATTTCTTTCAATTTAAGGCTGTTTTCGGTCAATGTTAAAGGATAGGGATGAAACGGCAAAGACATTTGTGGGCAGGAAAAAGCTCCAATAATAATAAAAATTTTTATGGATATAAAGAAAATAATTGTTTAAAGGATAGTGTTTCTTGAATTTTGATTTTTGGAAAATTACACAGTTTTCAGCATTTTTTGCAAAATGAAATTTGACTTTTCTATGTTAAAGTATAGGAGGTGGAAACGCAAAAGACATTTTAACAGAAAAAAAAATTTTTTTTAAAGTAGAATTAAATAGTATATAAGAAAGCAAGCTTCCCTCTTTGGACTAGTGTAGCCAGAATTAGGTTTTATGTTTTTCTTAATTAACTTTTTTAAAATTTTAAGTTCATTCTGAATTATTTTTGGCGTAGTTAGGACTATCTCAAACAGATGGCACCACCATCGTTTGAAAAGCGAATTTATTCTTGGCTACCAATACTTATTTTTGGCGATATCTTTCTGAAATATAGTCGCCAGCTGAAATTATGGTAACTTGCAAATAGTGGACAATGGAAAAGGTTTATGATGTACAGAGATTTAACATCTCAAATCTGACGAACTTTCCGATTTAGGAAAGTTTTAAATATTTTCTGCATGTGTGCTTTAAAAAAATCGTTTATAATTATACTGCTTAGATTTTTTTTTTTTTTTTGTCAGTGAAGGAATGTCTGTAAGAATATTTAAATTCTGCGAAATGACTTAACGAAGAATGAAAGTATACTTACTTTATACTTGATCGAAAGTTGTGAATTAACTCACAATAAGAACACAAGTTACTACTCCTTACTCAAATTAAAATTTTAATCTAGTTATTGTAATGCAATTATTATTATTATATTATTATTTTCTTTTTAATTAACAAAAAAAAAATTTCCCATCGATTTTATATTTGACGTAAAACTTTACCATAAACCATTGGAACAATTATTAACACAAAATATTGTTTTCTAATTTAATTAACAGAAACTTATTTTTTCAATTAATTATGTTCAGATTCTAAGCCGCACCCCAAATTCTCAGCACATTTTTGTGAAAAAAAAAATAGTGTAAAATATATTATCGATATATGATATATTTACGGAATGAAAAGTGGCTGCGATACCCTAGTGGTCAAGGTAACGTACTCGTGGCTGGCGTATCATGAGTTCGAGCCTAGTACCGCTGAAATTCTGTCGTGTAGGGGAGCGATGACCGTTAAATCTGAGAGCTCAAACGTCCTCTCATTGGTGTGGTAGTTAGGAGATGGGAGGTGCAAGCTCAGGTGTCGTCCTCGTCACTTGACTATGGTTCAAAGTTACGAGATCCGTCACCAAAAGCCCTCGTGTAGCTGATCAATATGACGTTTATATTCAATCATTAACTAAACGAAATAAAAAAAAATAATAAAGGTGAATTAATAAAAAGTGAATAATTAATTTACTTTACCAGCATTAAAAACTTTTTTCAGTCTTCGAATCTAAGCTGCACCAGAATTTTTGTAGCCTAAGCATCGGGAAAAAAAGTGAGGCTTAGATTCGAATAAATATGGCAATATCGCGATTTTAAAGTCTCTCTATCTTTAAATTTTTGCCTTCTTTTCTATTAAAAAATACTGTCTGGCATTTTCTGTCATTGAACATTTTCAATAACTTGTGATCAAGTTCTTGACTAAATTTTTAACATAATAGAAGTTGGGATTTTTCTTTGCGCATTACATTTTACACATATAAAATTTAGAATTAATGTTAATTCACATTTTATCCATTTTAGTTAAATGTATGATAAAAATTTTTAAGTAGTAAAATTTTATTATGAATTCTTTATGGAAAAAGAAATATGTTGGGCATTACGATATGAACATATATTTATTGCTCATTGGAGTTTTTATTTTATTACTATAATTAAAATATTGATTTTTATTACTAGTTCATTTTTGAATTAGAAAGTAAAGCATTCAGAAAAAGATATATCTGCTGAATAAACTTTTAAAAACACTAATTTTAAAAAAAATTGAAACTTAATTTTCTAAATAATTAAACGGTGTTTTCATTTTTTAAACCCAAATATTCATAATTTTTAATTTTGGAAGATTTTTAAAATGAATGATTTATTTTATAAACGAAGGAAAAATATAACTGTTATAATTAATAATGTTTGCTTTTTTATCTCGTAATTGTGGATCAAATTGCTCGATTTTCAAATGTTAAAAAAGTTTTACATTTCTTATTTTTTCCATTCATTTTCTCAGGAAATATCATAATCAGTTAAGAGCAATTTATACCTTTTTTTTTTTTTTTTTTCGAGATATTGAATCTATCCACTAGAAAACTTAAGTCAATCTAATTATTACAAAGCTATTTTACCATAAATTATTGTTTAAAAACAATCTGTTACTCAGTATAATCACTATATGATAAATTACTTTGCCGTTTTGTCAGCCACAATACCGTTTAGCGTCCTTTCAAAGGCATCTCGTCATGTCATGAGGTCAACATCTCATGGTATTTTTCAAGCACTTAATGCATTCTTTTAATTTTAAATTTTTTATTTCTATTACTGTCCTTAAAAAAATTTTTTACTTTTAAGTACTATTATTTAAAAAAATGTAAGAGTCATAACAATCGAAATCCTAATGGCGAGAGGTTATAGCTCGGAAGAGCTAAGTACTCTGGTCATCCACCCCACGATGTATAAAATATCTCATGGAAATTTCACTTCAGAGGGGACCGGAAAACACTTGTTGGTCCGAAGTCTTTAGGAAAGAAAAGTACAAAAAAGCAATAAAAGTTTCCAATTTCTTTCCTATGTACTAAAACAGAAAGAGAGGAAGAATAATTTATTTGGATTCCTACATAGAATGAAACTATTATTTTGTTACCAAATATGCCCAAAAATTAAACAATAATGCAATTTTCTTTGATTTAAATATAATGTTAACTTCCAAATTGAAAAATTGTTATTGACATATATTCATTAAATAAACATAAATTTCTTAGAAAAATATAAAGGCAATGTTTATATATTATATGCTTGATTAATTGTGCTTGATAATTAATTGCCAGCCTATTTTCTCTCCCTTATAATGATATTTTAATCATTCTCTAAAGTTACAAAAGTAAATTTTAATTTCAAAATATCTTTCTTTCTTCCTTTTTTTTTTTTTTTTGCTGAACATGAAATAATTTTGTAATGCTTATTTTCATTTACGTACCATTTCTTATAAAAAAAAATTTTTGAATTTGAAAAATATTTTATATGTAAAATAATGGTCAAAACCATAATTAACCAGTTTTTTAATGAAATAGCTGCATACTATCTTAGAAAAATATCAAAATTGATAACCTTTAACTTTTTTAACATTTATATATATATATATATATATAACTACTTTTTTAAAGAAAATTCTATTCAAAATTGTTTCCCTTAAACCTTTAATAATGTAATACAGGTGTAAGTGTATACCTAATTGGAAATTTCTGAAACATTTTTTTTTTTTTTGTACATAAGAACTTTATTTTGTAATACTTTTAGAAACATTTATTATTCCATTATAAAAGAATATTAAATCGTTTTTCTTTATATGTAGTGCCTACTAGATTGTGAACATTCCATTGTTTACTGTACCGGGACCAACAAAACAAATTTATTCACGTTAATACATTGCTTTTGCACAACTAAATCGTTTTGTAATGGAAAATGAACTTTTTTTTTTTATTTGTGGATAAAAACACCTATAATCAAGGAGAGCGAACAACTTATTGACATTTTAAAAGACATTTGACGGTAAAATCTATATTAAAACAAGAACAGCTCCTAAAATTTAGATTGCAAAATACATAGGATTTTTTCCATAGTTAGAAATGAATAAAGCATTCATAACAAATTATCAGAATCCATGAGTCGAAAAAGTAAGAAAGCCATTTTAGATCTCTCATGGTCAAGATTCAACACTATTTTACTCCCCCCCCGCCCCCAAAAGAACAAGTATTTCGTTTCACAGTCGTAAAGACTGTGGCCCTCTTCCCCTTGCAGAGAAAGGGGAGGATTCTATTGAAGGAAGTGCGCTACACACACAGAGAGAAATTTTTTTTTCTTGCCTTTTTCGAAATCAACCAAAAGCGGAGAGCAGAGTGCACACGATCTTCTCTTTTCAAACAATCAAATCTCACCAGCAATGACATCCAATAATTCACAAAATAGCTATAAATTTATGTTTCGAGATATCTTTCCGATTTTTTCGAAATTTCGCAATTGTCCATAATTCTGGAGATCTTCGTATAATAAGGACCATTATAAATTTATCATCTTCCATGCTCTCAATAATTGACACATTTGTTGAGTAATTCAGGGTACCACTGAGAATTGTACCTCTCATGAAATAGGTTGCCAACCCCTGTTCTATTGTATAAAAGTAAAATTGTATCATACTGTTTGTTCATTAAAACGTGAAATTTAATTTTTCATTGCTTTAAATCCACCTATTCTTCCTTTAAAAATCATTTGTTCAGGAAAAAATTAAACAGTTTCGTTCTGTACATCATTTATCTAGAGAATTGATCGACAAACTGTGTTCCACGAGTCCCAATAAAAAAAAATGGGATTGAAAAATTACAAATATGTATGCAAAATGGATTTATGTTCTCATGAAATTCGGTTAGCCACAATTATCTAAAGATCTTTTTTAACTTTTATTGTAATATAATAAATGAATTTTAAAACTTTATTTTATGCAGTAGATTGTGAATATACTATTATTTGCTATCCCGAGTTCCACGAAGTAATTTTATACTAGTTAGAGTACAATATTTTGAAACCTTTTACATTTGTGGGGAAAAAAACACCTATAATGAAGAAGATAAAAAATTTATCGACATATGAACAGATTCGATGCTAAAATTTAAATTTAAGCTAGAAGACCTATATCTTAGATTACCAATTCATGCCATATACGCAGAATTTCTCACACAGCTATGAACATTTTCATGCCATTCACAAAAATGTATTTAGAAAGTGAAAAATATTTTTAACGCGATAGGCAACAAAAACAAAATCGAATTGAACACGGAATATGAAATGCTACTGCAGATAATTTCAAAAAGCTTATACGTCGATAATTTGTGTAAAAAATTGTGAACACATATCTCAGTTACTAAGTATAATGCATGCGTAGGTGACATTTGGGTCACAAATTTATATTATCAATGAGTAAATAACATTAAAATTACATCATAAAATTTTTTAATAAAAAATATAATATTTTTTTTAAAATTGTCTTTACATATAATATCAAAAATATGTTTATCTATATACTTTAAATATTATTTTAAGATATATTCACTTCAGCGAGGAAGGGATTCCTCGAAAACATGTTACAGTTCTGGGATTCCAAGAGTTGAAAAAGTTTGACCATTGACCAATGTCCAGAAATGAAAAGTCTTTCATGGTCAAGATTCACTCTGCTGCTTTAACCCCTCCCCGAAAAAAAAAAAAAAAAGAGCTAACATTTATTTTACCAGTTTTACGACTGTCACCCCTCTCTTCGCCCCCGCGTGTTCCCTTTCGCTGAAGGGGAGAATTTCATTGAAAAGGTTACCCGAGAGAGAAATTTATTGCCCATCTTGGGAGTCTTGAGACAAATATTTGTGCCAAAAATTTCGCAATAGCCAACGCCATCTAGATGTCATGTAAGGTGTTAAAATAATGGCCCGCCATCACCTTAATTATTTTACAATTTTTAAATAAAAAATAAGTCGAAATCGGTTCATTTTTTTGAATACGAATTATAAGTTTTTCCACTTGAAAAAATTTTTTACACTAAAAAAAAGTCCATGCTTTTCTTTTTTTTCCGCGTGTAGAACAATATTATACGTAATTTGTACAAAGATTGATAAAATATCTTAAAAATTACGGTGAAAAAAAAACAATATATTTATTTCAACTTAATTATTTTACATTTTTTTTTAAATATTTTCGGTTTTTAAAACACGATCTAATAATTTTGTAATTTTGTTCCATACATAAACTATTCTTTTTTTTTTAAAAAAAAATGTCCGTTTGAGTTTCCGGTGGCTGCAAAATTAAACGAAAAAAATTGCCTAAAAAGTCAGTGATAATTAATTAACTATAATTACATTCTTTATTTTTGTTTCATACTATTTGATTACAAAAGCAATCGTTTCAATAGCTATCTGTAAATGTTTCTTTTATTAATCACTTATAGAAATTTGATTTTAATAATTATATATATGTTTTTTCAAAAGGATTATTTCTATTATTTCAATGCTAAAGGAATTCTTTGTTAATTAAAAAGTACATCGTCTATTATTTATATGAAGTTTGAAATCATTAACATAAAAATGAAGCCCGAAAACAATCTTTTACTTTAACGAATAAAGAAATGATATATTAAAAAAAAACAATCTTTATTTTAAATCTCAGTTCAATACTTCTCCCCGAAGGAACCAACGGCGTGATTGTTAAATCGGGTGCGCTTTATGAAACAGCAGTTCCCAGGTTCGAATCTGAGGAGACATAAACTTACAGTTTCGCATTACCCTACTTTTTAAAGCTTTACTCTTAGCATCAGAGTCGTTTTCTTTTTACTGTTGCTTCACATTAGTATTTTTTTAAAATTCTAACGCAATATTTTTTTTATAAGTCATACATCGAAATTTGAAGCTATATCTTATCTGTGAGAAGGAGGGGAAGATAGAACAATAATTTTACACTAAAAAGAACCGTGTTCGGGCTATAGAGAGGGGAAATAAACCTGTCTTAAATCAAAAATAAGTGGAATGGAGCAAATTTCGAAAAAGGAAAATTTTTTGATTTAATTTTAGAAAACACTCACATTGTGCGCGTACAAACACACACATAGAAATGCTGGTGTCACGAGGAAAATAGAAAGCCCGAGCAACGCAGGGCCAAGCGGTGGAGGGGGTGGAGGGTGGAAGTCATTTTGAAAATGAGTATTAGAAGTTCTGATTTTGTGAAAGAAAGGGAAAATTTATAACAGTAGTGATAGCCCGTGCAACGCCGGGCCATGCAGCTAGTATACATATATATCCCCTTCAGGACCGGCGAAAGTTGAAAGGAACGTCTCCCCAAGCCCGCACTATCCGAGAGTGTACGCACGCACGGGACCGGGTGAATTTGCCTGCAAAGCCTAATTTCGCTTAAACACTCATAAAATCTGTAATGCATTCAAATACGTTAAAACTTACAATTTACTATCATTGATAATATCTAAAACTACAGTTCAAAAAATTTCGCCATATTTAAAAAAACAGTTGCTAATTTTAAAGAATATGTCTTCATTTTAATAGAATAAAGTACTCTCTTTTCACCATGATCATTAAAATAATATAGACATAAAATTTGAAAACAAATACTATCTGGTAAATCTCAAACGATAAAATTACTCTTACATAAATCTGTAGAACTGATACAAATCTTTTAAATAACAGCTATCATTTTTTTTATTTTTAATTAATCATTATATTCCTGATAGTTCTCAAGTATCACATAAGTATTATATTTTCTTTTTGTCGTATGAACGTACGACATGCAAAAGATCCCTTGAGTGTCCATTTGGCTTGGATGCTCTCGGTAAAATTAAATTCCTATGTACAAATTTCGCATCAGCAGAGCTCAGGTGCCTCCCTCTGAGGAAAAAACAGAGCGTCAAAATTACTTGTGGTAATTGGTGTCGCCTAAACGGTGCCGCAATAAAAAGTGATACCAGCTCCTGAGGAATGTACTAGGTCAGTAAAGCTAGATATACCAATGCGCAGCCCCATTACAGAAAAAAAAAAATTCTGTTCATATATGGTTATGGCAATTCTGGCTGCAATAGTAACGAAGAAGAGTCGTTTGTTCTTACTGAATTACAAATGAATCTCAGTAAGAACAAACGATTTTTTTCGTTAGAAATGAGTCATCACGTTTGTCCTCTGAAAATCTGCTTTTAAAATGCCTTTGAGTATTAAAATTACTGTTTGAAATACGAACATCCAATAAAATAGGTACTGAAACAATTATTATGAACCTCTAATGCCCAATGAACTAATAAGTTTTTCAACCTTTTCCAACTTAGTCAGAACAAAAAGAAAATCAGAGCACAATAAATCACGAACTTTTAATTGCCCGATTGTCTCGAAAAATCTAAACATGTGTTATTGTTTACATTCATATATATCTCGAATGTAATTAAAAAAAAACTCAGAGCCGAAAGTACATATTGAAGTTCAAAGTTTTGCGAAACATTATTCGAACAGAAAAAAAAACCGGACTTGAACCGCCATCTAGTGCTTTTTGCAAAAATTAATATAAAAAGTTCTTACGTCAGATGACAGCGATGCGATCATGGACCACAGAGCAGGGAAAGCGCAATCCCATGTATGATACCGTGAGCCCTGAAGGGAGAAATGCGTGATCCCATATATGAGATAATGGTCCTAAACGGGATATATATAATCGTATATATATCTTGTTCAAATTTTCAATCGTTAAAAAAATGCTCTCTATTCGTCCATTCAAGTTCAATAATTTTTTTTTACTTGTAGTGGATGACATTTGATGTTAATACAGTTTTTTCAAATATTAATTCATTAATTAAATTATATTTTTTTAAAATTTTATACTTATTCTGCGTTGTTAGTCGTAGTTACAACTAACAGCAACAGAAGCCGCCAGTACGGTTTTTCTAACAAAGTAGGAATTACCGTTATTTTTATGTATATATATTACTTGTTATATTTATATCACAAACTTACCTTGAAAAATTCTGTATATTTTTTTTTAAAATGCCACACAAATATCTATTGAATTAAAATTTGCATATATATATATAATGTACATATTAATTTGATTGAAAAATAAAGTCCTTTAAAATATTGAACGGATTCGATTGATCTCTTAATAAGCTAAATAATTAAAAATGAACTGTCTTTTAATTATTCAAAGCTATCTTCTATTTCTGTATTACATAATTCATTTGAAATTATTGGAGATAAATAGAGTTTGAATCAGCGTTATTTGAGATCGATTCGATTTGTAATTTGAGAAACTACTAGTTAACAGTATATCAACTTGTGTGTGTGTGTGTGAGAACAATAAATAATAATGGAAACTTTGCATTCTATTAGAGGCAGAACAAAATAATTGTCCGTTTTAGTTACCATAACCAGTAATTATTTAATTTATTTGAATCTTGTAAGAATCCATATTGATATAGTGATTGATACCGTTTAAAATATTCTTAGAACTTCAATGATGTTTCAAAGCTGTCATAAGCAGTGGCGCACACAAGGGGGGGCGGTCCTGAGGGTCCGGACCCTCCCCCCAAAGCCCTTGATTTTTCCCCGACTGATTATAATTTTAAGTACGTAAGTACGTAATTTTAAGTACGTAAAATTTAATTAATTACTTGTTATTAATGATTAATTTTATTAATTAATGCTAATTATTTATTCAAAACTAGTTTTTTACTGTGTTTTGTTTCCGAAAATCGACAAAATCAAAAGGAGCATGATACAAGAATGGGGAACTTTCGACCCCGGACCCCCTCCCTGAAAAATTCCTGTGTGCGCTACTGGTCATAAGCATAATTCCACAAAATACAGCAACGCGACAAACTTTTTTTATTCACAGAGAGAGATTTTTTAAAAAAAATTATGTCATGATTAGATTGTTAACAGTGTAAACTTTTGCAGTAACACCGATTAAACTAATCTACTAACACTGTTTATTTGTTATATTTTTCAGATATTGATTTTAAAATGCATTTTTTAAAAAAGTTCTTTTAATATTTTGTATGAAATTGATTGGAAAAAACAAATTATATACAATAATAGAAAATGATCACATCTGTTTGAATTTTGTTCTTCGACAACTGTGAATTGTTTGAATCTATCGCTGAAATATGATAAAAATAAGGAAAATTGTCGTTAGTTAAACTAACTAACGACATATCAGCAATAAAACCTTTAAAAAATACTACAGGTTTAAATATTCATAATTGGGCAATAACAAAAATATTTATTATTGTTATGAATATTAGAAATGTGTTCATTATCAATATTAAAGTTTTAGTATTTCTGAAAAATTTATTAGATTGACGAACAAATAAAATCTAAATGTCTTTCAATAATTTTATTCGTTCATTTAATCCAGAAAAATATATGTGTGCTAACGATACAACTTTCAAAAGATATTTTTAAATAAGTTTTTTTTAAACATAATTGAATTCTTCTCATTCTCACAACTTATTGAAGATTTTGGTTATTTGGTATTATACTGTCGATTAATTTCATTAAATCAAAAGACATCGCCAAATGGTTCACAATGCTCCCAACAGAAGTAAGCTATTGCCAAGAATGTGTTCAGACGCTATGATATTATTAAAAATGATAACAGAGTTTTTGGTAACATTTTTTGACTTGGTGACGGCACACCATGTATTATTACTGTATTGCAGAAAATTAATGCTTAAAATCACACAACCTCCCACAGATCTCTTCCAATTATCTCTAAAATTAAACACCTGTTGACACTGGTGAAGCTGAACTGGTTGAAGGTTATATTCAAGTTACAAAACCTAAGAATGCAGAGATGTAGCCAAGGGATTGCAAAAAAGTGAACATATCTTAAATTTTACTTGAAAAATAATCAGTCAAAATGAGCTTATATACTACAGGATAAACCTAAGAACCAACAATACAATGATTATTTCAATACAGAAGAACAATAGCATAAAATATAATTTTAATGGAGATTAAGTATTACTAAATTATTAATTATCCATAATTAAATATCTATGCATAAAACAAGAAATATTTTTGATGATGAACTATTTTTTTATACGAAACAAACATTTTATCCATCGACAAACAAATTGTAATTTACTGAATGCATATAACTAATTAATAAATTTTGAATAAGTCATAAATTAATGTAAGTATTTACATTTTCATGTGATATTGAAAATATTAAATTATGTAAATAACGCACATCTTACATTAAATACACATGATTAGTTCAATAAATCAATTTTAATAAATCCGAATTCAATATAATCAGGCAATCATTTTGACGTAATTCCGGAGAAAATTTTAGAAGATTCATTTTACAATATAACGAATTGCATTTAGTGGAAGCTGTGAATAATACAGTGACGCATTTCTTTTTGTTCTATGAAGTTTGTATTTAAATCAATTTAATAGTATCATTGAGAATAACTAAAACTAATATAATTTCAAAAAATTCTTATTTATTAAGAATATTCATATAGTATAACTCTTCTCATCCCGTCTTTTGTTCACAGATAGCACACAATCTCTAGACTAAAATATCTTAAATATCAATACTTGTAGATATAAAAAATTATTATTTTACCCTTTTATTTTTTAAAGCACGTGTCAATTTTTCAAAACTTTATGCATAAATAATAGTTCTTTTAAATTTGAAAATAACCCCCCCCATCAAATTTTGTTAAGCAAATGTTATTCACAAAAAAGTTTTGTTTTTTTAATATAAATATTTATGCAGCCTTTAATATGAGGTCATGCATATTAAAGACACTTTATTTACATTTTGAAAGCTGTCTTAGAAAAGAATAAAATATCATTTTATGCTGTTTTTGAATTTACATAGATAAGTCTTCCATCAAGCAAAAATGTGTGATACTTTATTTCTACGGAATCAATGACTAACAAAGAATTAATTTTTTTTTCAAGACCATGAAGAATAAGCCAAGTGAATGAAAAGTATGCATATCAACTGTTTGTTCGACTGCTTCCTGTTATTGGTGAATAAATTAAGTATTATCTATTCGTTATCTTTCCCCATATAACTTTATACATTTTATTCATTAAACAAGATATCTAATTCTTCATACGTTATCAAGAGCTGCCAATAAGATTGGCATCGCAAAAGCGTTCAACAAAGAATTTGCATCGCATGTTTTTTATAATTTTAACAATGGAATTTATATAAATATTTAAGAAAAAAAAATGGCCAAAGTTCATTTCAGTTTAATATTCAATTTTGACATAAGTTCTTATATGAATGATTTTCAAATTAGACTATGAATCGATTAATTTCAATTAAACATCATTAAATACCACATTTTCCATTCCGCAGATGATTGTAAATATGAAACTATCATTAACTATCTGCAACTTTTAATTCCATTGTTCCTTGAAAAATTGGTATCTAGAAATATTTTGATTTTAAAAAGCAATCATTAGAATTTTAAGATGTAATAAATGTTGCATTAAATGTATTCATTTATCCTAGAGATAAAAAAGGAAAATTATGCTATCAACTCCGCTATAAAATATGTCACTTTCTTTGCACAGCATAGGATAGCAAGTATTGCTCACGTTCGAAGCCTTACAATTATGTTGTAAATACATTATATATAAAATATAAGAATACTTTAAATAAAAATAAACTCTTACCAACATTAATCTTTACATCATTTTGCCAGCTTGAAATGCTTTCAAAGTTATTCTCGTTTTTAACTGTAGGAATAACCTCATTTTTGACATCTGCATTAAGTTCAAAAGTACCTTCAAACAAAATTGTCTGCATTTTATCATTATTGAATTCCGATTGTCTCTTTGTTGGGGAGACGTTGGAATTACCCCCACCGCTTCGTCTTCTTAATTTATAAAACTTTACCATGCATTCGTCATTTAATCTGACGACGTGATTCGAAGATGATAAATGTGAAAGATCTCCTAGAGTGACTTTCATGTTTCGGTTTTAATGCACTGGGACAGAGCAAACAAAGAATGAAGCGTCCGATCTACGTTTTGGTGCGAATGTCTTCAGTTCAGTCACGGAATCTCTCACCTGTGGGGGTAGAAGGCGCCCTAAGGCAACCAACCCTCTAATTCCTCAATGGATTCATCCCCAAACATTCTGGTTTTTGTTACCCTGTTGACCAAGTGAAAATACAGGTCAATAACCCTAGAACTACCCACTTAAACATTGTTCAATACACAAAGGCTGGGGTGGCCACACCAAATGTCCTTGCGGGTCTCTTCCGAAAAACAAATCCGCGGGTTGCATATAAACAAGAAATATATGTATATAAAAAATCCTACTTAGGTCAACAAAGAAACATTTTATTTTAGTAACTTTTTATTAAATAATTACAATTAATATAAATATGTATATACGTATGACAGAATTCCAATATTAAGTGGCAAAACAGAAAGCGATTTTCCTTGATTTTTTTTTCAATTCCCTTTCTATATATGGTGTTGGACTATTATTTTTGTCTGTTACTATTTATTTATTAATTAAATTTAATTATTTTAATAAAATATTATAGTAAAAGAGAAATCACATTCTCAGAAATTAGGCCATCCAGGACCTTTTGATTAGAAGTTCAACGCACTATCCATTGCGCTACAGAAACACAACAAGCGATTTTCCATTTTACAAATGGTGTTGGAATATTATTTTTGTTTGTTACTATTTATTCATTAATTAATATTTGAAAAAAACTGCATTAACATCAAGTGTCATCCACTGCAAGTTTAAAAGAAAGTATTTGATCCTGAGTGGATGAATAAAAATTATTTTACTAACGATTAAAAATTTCAACAATATGTATTTATAGGGAGAGTGTGAACTAATAAAAGGAATTGAAAAAATATATCTTTACAAAGCAGATAGGTACCCATTTATGGAGTGAAAATATTTATTGGACTGGGAATTTAAAACAAAATTAGTTATTGTTTTCATTATTTTTTATGTCGACAAACATAGAAAATATAACAATAATAATGCAATAATCAAATAATGTTTAATTTATTTTATTAGTGAGATTTGTTTCTCAACTCCTTCACTTGGGTTTTGCATGTCGTTCTCAAAATGTGCTAATTGATAATCAAGGTTTCATCCGAGCACAAGTTATGTTTGATAAATTTCCTTTCTAAAAAAAGAACTATTCGCAGGCATAAGTTGATGTAAAAGCATTCACAACTATTGTGGCATATCTTTCAAATTAGAAAATTTTTGAAATGCTTGCAATACAATACCGACCACTTCCAAGCATGCATAAAAACAGAAACAACGTGATAAAATAGAAACAGTTAGGGAACACTTGTTAGTTATAAAATATTACACTAAAAACTAAAAGTATTGCACAAAATAATCGAATTTTATAAAGTTGTAATGAATCTCGCTGGTCGCATGCGACCCACGGGTTGGCCACCCCTGCACTCTGGTGAGCAGACGTCCCGATTTTTAACAATTTATCAAATCTGTGGAGGATCCAACGTCCTCCCGTTGGTGTGGAGTAAAAGTATGGAGAGGGGGTGCCAACTTAGGTGTCATCCTCGTCACTTGATCATGGTACACGAAGTCTGTCGACAACAGCTTTCGTTCAGCTTTTTTGTGACGTAACATCACTCAAGGAAAAAGAGTGACTAGGCACATTATTGAACTTTTCCGGAAACAATATGCTCCACACGAAATTTTTAAAGAAACTAAGATCAAGAGTCAAATCACGATCTTGCCTGGAATTATCAAGTTACATAGACATTAAAAAGGAATATTTTTTAAAAAAGTGTGTGTATACTTATGTACGCACGTGAGAAGTTACACTTCTTTGGCGTAACAAGATAAAAATCTTTCTAAAAATCTTGAGCAGGGCAAACTGGGTCAAGGACGAAGGGCGGTCACGAGCAGTGTTGAACGATACCAAACTTAAGTCTATCGGACCAGCCAAACCCGAGATAATCAGGATTTAAATAAACTTAAACAGCCCCGCACAGGGACCATAGCGCCAATAACATTGGGGTTTTTGTCAGACTGTATCTGGAAATGATGTTAATCGAATGTGGCATCTGAGACCTCATATTGAATGTCTTGGCGGGAAGAGTCGTCCCAGAGAAAATTATGACAGCCGCCTGAAGAGCAATCGATTTATGGTCATTTTAAAATAATTAAAACATTTAAAACAATTAAATAAAATAGAAGCAGGACCCTCAGCAACTCAAAACTCGGAATGGTTGTGGAAAAACTCAAGAGAAATCCTTTCGAACCAGTCCGGAGTCTGTAGTGGCAAATAGGGCGGTGCTAGCTCGGGAGAGGATATAAACCACTCCCGGTGCCGAAACGCTCATGAACGTCCGAGCAAAACGTGTAATGGAAAACCTGGAAACAGCCGATAGCACTATTATGAAGGACCTCGGTCCAAACTCTACCGAGAAGAGCTCATCTAATAAACTAAAAGAAAAAGGCCCTGAATATGAAAAAGGACTACTTCAAGCTCGCCTTAATTATATCAGATTTGATTTGATTTGATTTATAATTAACGTCGCACTGTTTAGCTACACGAGGGCTTTTGGCGACGGACCACGTAATTTTGAACCATGGTCAAGTGACGTGGACGACACCTGAGCTGGCACCCCCTCTCCTAACTACCACACCACACCAACGGGAGGACGTTTCAGCTCTCGACAGATTTAACGTGCATCGCTGCCCTACACGGCGGGTCTTTAGTGGTACTGGGCTCGAACTCGTGACAAGGCAAGCCACGGTCTGATACCTATACCACTCGGCTACCGCGGCCACTTAATTATATCAGATCGCTGCTCCAAATTGAAACTGAAAGGCCCAGCCCGACGCCAGATGTAAGGCTGGCACTGGAATCTGAACTGGAGGAACTGGAGTCAAAGATGAAACACTTGGAAGGTAAGGTGACTGAGCTTTTACCACGCCCGATTGCCCTTTGTCCTAAAAATAACAAATCAAAAGCGGTTAAAAGATCTGCCGCCCCGGTAAATAAACCGGCGAAAACTAACAAAGCAAAAAGCATTACTGATATTGAATATATTTTCCCCTGGAAAACAGTGAAAAATCCCCCTTTAGTTGAAAAGAAAGATATTAATACTAATTACTCTTTCGAAGTACTAGATTCTGAAATGACTGACATCGAGGAAGTCACCCCAGCTTATAAATCCAAACCCATTTTTATGAGAATTTTTGATTCCTATAACTTGGTTCTACAGGATCTTTACAGGAAATATCCCACAGCAACTAACACCCATGCTAAAGGATACATAAAAATCGAAGTCCAGAATGAAAAAGACCATGAGGAAATTACCAAATATTTAAAAGATAAAAACCTTGAGTTCTATACCATAGAGCCCCCACTAACTAGACCACTTAAACTAGTAATTAAAGGCCTACCTGTTGATATTGACCCGGAAGATATTAAGAAAGACTTAATATCCAAAGGAATAAAAATTGTTAAAACAACCCAACTCAAAAGATTTGTCTCGAAAACTCCCCTCCCTATTTACATGATAGAGATAGAGCGTGACGAAAATGTCAATGACATTTTCCAAGTACGTAGCTGTCTCTACATGCAAATAAAGATTGATCCCTTCAAAAAAGGAAATAGAATAACTCAATGCTTTAATTGTAACTTTTTCCATCACGCTACTTCTAATTGTAACATGAAAACGAGATGCCTGAAATGTGGTGAAAATCACAGGACAGGTATGTGTGAGATCAAAGATAAAATTGAAGACCCGCTCTGCATAAATTGTAAAGCTAAAGGCCATTTGGCCTCCTCAATTAAATGTCCTCTCTTTCCCAAGCCCAGAAAAAGTAAAGGAAAATCCCCTGAAAATAACCAAAAACAAAACTTAAATACCACCCCCGTAACTCCCGGATTACTCTACTCTCAAGTTCTTAACTCGAATACTAAACACCAGATGTCAGCACCCGGATTTGCCTCCTCGGCGTCAGACATTCCTGAAAATAGCAAAAGTAACGCTCTTAACAAGGAAACACATAATGTTTCACAAAATGTTTCTGGCGAATTTGGCCTATTTCAAGCTATCAATGAAATGCAAACGATTTTTACCTTATTTCCCTCTCTACTATCCGAAATGGAAAAATCATCTAAATACACTGATCCAACAGAAAAACTACAATGTCTATTAAGAGTAATCTGCCCCCCTGCCAATACTGTGTAGATTATATATTAATTAATTAATCACAAAATTTCATATCTCTAATCCTAAAAGTTTCTCTACTTATCTCTAATTTTCTCTCTCACTGCAATTCAACTTCGTTGAATTGCAGTCTCTCCCCATTGGCTAATGAAACTCCGCCCACTCTGGGCGTCGTTTATTTTCCAGACTATATAAATATTTTTTACTCCCTGTAAAAATCCTTTGCATTTTAATGTATTTTTATTAGTACAAATTAATTATTAATTATATTATCTTTTTAAAAAGGGCATAGTAATTTGTTTCAGTCATCTACACTTCATGATAGGAGGTTAGAGTCCGGAAGGACTATGTACTCCAACAAAACGTGCAACGAACGGGAGAGGAAACCGAAACTAACTCCCCCTAGGGGAAAACAACTGTGACGTAAATTGTCACCTACATCCCAACGATACACAGAGTAATAGGTGATCCCAAAGTTTCATCTTTCTATCTCTGTAATATCGTGACGTCATGAAAAGATTGAACTCCATAAGAATAGCATGACGATTCTAATTTTAGAGATAACGCCGCCCTAGGCTCACTATCTACACACGAATTATAGCAGATGAAAGAGCTCAACGAGAAGAACCTATGTTTCGAGTTTCATTAACGAAGCTCAAAAATCCTCGAATATATGCGGGATTTAAAAAATTTTAAAACTTTAAAATAATTCTAAAATTTTAAATATAGGTGAAGAAATGGAGCTATTGTCCTTAAAAATATATCTAGAATGCTCATAGAGAGAACAATCGAATCCTGTGGTCGTCCAAGGTAGCATAGGATTCGTGTTATTACTGGGGAAGCCCTGCCGGGGAGGCACCGGAGGAGGACAATTCCATGTAAAGCTCGTGCTAATACGAAAATATGGTGGACCTCCAAAAATCAAGTCCTAATCTCAATTCCTTAGGGAGGGGGTGAAATTTTCCCAGTCCCCATAGGATTAACATGGGAGCCTGATATTTTAGTGCTTAAACCCTCCCCATGCCTACACAATGTGAATACAGTAAATGACAGGATGGGTCTCGACGAGTGGAACAGTTGGTTCAAATCTCAAGTCCGAGACCCAAACAGGACCCAAGTTATTGTGAATTTAAACAAATTTCAAAAGTTTAAAAAGTGTTAAACAATTAAAAACTATGGGAGAAATAGCCCTATGAGCATGCAATAGCAGATAGAGAGCGATCGAATGAGCCAGGTCCGAATGGACTGCGAGGCTCGGGTGCCGAGATATTGGCCAAAAAGCTGTAGAGAGGGGAATGGCTCCAGGTGGGATGCATCCCAAAAGAAATGTTTTTTTTACAATAGTTTTTCAACCCCCTAAATATCAGTCCCCTAGCACCAAAAATGTGTCATGTTAAAATATTAGACAACGCTGTGCGTGCGCATCGTAAAAATTTACTTTCATCATTTTTCCCTATTTCGCCAAAAGTATAACTTCAAAAACATTTCAAAATTATTAAAAAAAATTTATTTTTTTTAGTCTGTAACTCGAATTGCAAAAACGATATTGTTGTTGACTATTGATTGTATAGTTTCTGTTTTCAACTCAATGGATTCAATGACTTAACTTTCTTGCCGAACGCTTGGTGGGTAAAAGAGTACTAAATCCCAAAAAATAAAGGAGAATTTTGCTTAATAGGTGGATTTGAGTTAATTTTCATTTATCTTCATCTGCACTAAGTACTTAAGTACGTATGAATATTTCTAAGTGACAGACTATTAATGGAATCTGGAATAGAACATACAATTCAACCGAATCAGTGCCCATTATGAATCAACACTACCCAGTAGCCCACACAGGAATTTCTCAAGTGGCGGTGGAAGGGGTCCAATGTCGAAAATCCACCATTCTCCAATAAACCGCCACACATATTCTTTTGATTTGGTCCATTTTCAGGCACAAGAAACAGTAAAAATTTAATTATTGAATAAATAATTAGCATTAGTTAATAAAATTAATTATTAATAGCACGCACTTAGTTAAATTTTGCGTGCTTTTTACATAGGAATTAAATTTTAAAAAAACAAGGGAGCCTCCCCCGTTAAGCACCACTGGGCATTTTTTGAATCTTAAAAAATGTACATTTTTTTTCAAACTTTTTATGATTTCTTCGTAGTCTAGAAAATTTTGCTCATTTCAATGAATATCTAACAGTTTGAGTCAAAGTGCAAAACTACAAGAAAGTTGGAGCATTTTTTAAACGATATAAATTATTACAGAAAAAAAAAGAGCTACAAGATACTTTAAAAAATAGTGTAAAATTTATAACTATGGATATTTTTGTAGCTGTTTATTGTAGAATTTTCAAAAGATAAATGCAAGAAATTTGTTTTGTTTGGACCCCAATACAACGAATAATCCCGATTCAACGAACAAAATGTTCTGTTCCGATGAATTCATTAAATCGGGGCCCGAATGTACACAAAAATTTAAACTTACTAATAGTTTTATCATCATCATGCTAAAAACAAAAGCATAGGGATCCCATAAACAAGATTCAGAAACATTGAGTAAAGATCAAAAATAATAAGAGTATAAAATGCACAGCCCTACAAGCCATATCCGAGCACAGAGGAGATTGGACTGCGCATTCAAGTGTCGCTCTCGTTACTTTATAGGGCTGCGGTAGCCCAGTGGTATCAGATCATTGCAGGCATGTGATGAGCTCGAGCCCAGTACCACTAAAGATCCTCCGTGTAGGGCAGCGATGCACGCTAAATCTGTCGAAAGCTAAAGAAGCACTCCCGTTGGTGTGATATGGTACTTAGGAGAGGGGGGTGCCAGCTCAGGTGTCGTTCACGTCACTTGACCATGGTTCAAAATTACGTGGTCCGTCGCCAAAAGCCCTCATGTAGCTGATCAGTGCGACGTTAATATTTACTCACTGATCCGTTACTTTATCATGGTTTAAAATTACGAGATTCATCTTGAATAACCTTCGTGTTTTTTTAAACCGTGATTTTAATAAAACATCGATTGATTGATTGATTTAATATTAACGTCGCACTGTTCAGCTACACGAGGGCTTTTGGCGACGAACCACGTAATTTTGAACCATGGTCAAGTGACGTGGACGACACCTGAGCTGGCACCCTCCTCTCCTAACAACCACACCACACCAACGGGAGGACGTTTCAGCTCTCGACAGATTTAACGTGCATCGCTGCCCTACACGGCGGGTAATAAAACATCGAAATGCAATCGAAAATTAGCAGAAACACAGTTTACTAGTCTTGTTTTTAAGGCGTAGGTATATGTGTTTACCCCATTTGCATTTTTTATTCCTCTAAAAAATTATTATCGAATTTCGACGCAATTGGTTGTAAGACATTTCAAAAATTTTGCATTCATTTTTAAAAATATTTTCGAAACACTGATGTTTTAAATGCTTAAAAAGGTACTACACCCCTTCCTTTAAATAAACTTCATGATATTTGCTCTTACATTAAATATTTTCAAATATTAGAATAAAAATGTAATGTATAATATTCAAAATAAAAAAATAACTTAAATTTATTTTCAAGACCAAGAAGTATTATAAATCTTGGAATTTGTGCTTGCGTGTTTCGATACATCGCAATGCTAGGGAAAATTTCTGTGTATGATTGTTTGCTAATGAATTGACTATTAGAGTGTTGCGTGACTATATTTATAGACGAAATTTGTATTTCTGAATCTCGGACAAGTGATACGAGTTGGTATACCACCTTAACTTTCATCTTTGCCGCTTGAGAACAGATGATCAGTTCAATTTAACGCATGGAAGATCCAATTATTAAAATGTATCAACAATCTAAAGTTAGAGCAACATAAGAAATGTGATACACTAGAATTTAAAATTATGCTCTGCAGACTATGGCGATTCATAATATAATACTTAATATGTCCTTTAAAATTAAACCTTTCTGCATAACGTTTAATGTCTTGATTATTGAGATCTTAGTTAAAATGTACATTTTTATGATTGAGTTCTCATTCGTATCGCACTTTGAAGTTATCAGGTGTATTGGATGCACATACAGGTATTTGCACATCTTAACTAACTTCGCAGTACGAAACTATACAAAGGCTACATATGACGAGTCTCTTAATTTTGAGTGAGTGAGTTAATATTATCGACGCACTGTTCAGCTACACGAGGGCTTTTGGCGACGGACCACGTAATTCTCTCAATTTTAAACTAAGGTCAAGTAAAGGGCTGATAGTTCATTCTCCAAATTCCCATACCACACCTACATTAAGGATTTTAACTTCAGCAGATTAAACGTGCATCATCCATATAAGAGACTACTCCCTCATCCCTAAATTTAGGGAATTATTGGACCTAAGATTTGTAATTTGGTAAACATATTTCTTTTGTTGAATAGGTTCGTTAAATGGGGGGTTCTTATAGATTCTGAAGAGATGGGTCAAGGTGGCGTGAAAGATAAATTTTCTATGTTTCAGAAATTTAAGTCTGGTATTTTTTTTTTAAATCAAAAGGCGAGGCATACAAGAATGTTGTTTCAATACAAACGAAAATTTAAATCTAGGACTTGTATGTATCCTAAAAACAATATATGGTGATACAACACTATGAAATATCTGGCAATAGGGTGGGTAATTGCTGGCCCCTTCTACATAGGGATTATTTTAGTGTACAGTTAGCTTAAGTAATACCGGTGTTCAGTGGCTCACACAAGGCGGGGAGAGCCCCCCAAAGCCCTTGATTTCCGTTTCGACTGATTATAATCCTATGCATATATAGTACGTAACATTTAATAATCTGTTAACTCATTTTATTAATTAATGCTAGTTATTCATCCAATTATTAGTTTTATACTGTTTTCCAAAAATCAATAAAATCAAAAGAATATGTTGGGTGGCATATTGGAGTAAAATACGAGAATGGTGGGCTTCCGACCCTGGACACCCCCTTTAAAATTATTGTGTGCACTACTACTGTTGTTGTTTCTGTAAAAATGTGAACTCGACATTTTCAACATTAGCCACAAGTTCGCTACCGGGATTATTCGGCTACTTTAAATAGCAAAAACAAAAAAAATAAATGAAATAAAAAATAAAAGACTTTAAATAGTTATTTAAAATACAGTTAAAGTTACATAGCAGAATAGATAGCATTGCAGGTTTATTTTATTGTCTCCAGGAAAGTTACTGTCAAGTTCGATCAATTTGCTCGGAACAATTATTGACCTACTTGTAAGCCGATGCAGTTTTTTCTTCCTTAATTTCATGTTTAATCAGATACTTATTTGTAACTATTACTTGATACATTTCACTACTAGTGAAGTCGTAAATAAAGAAACATTTAATTCCAGACAGCGTGTCATCCGTATTAATGAAATGCAGCATGGCCCACACACAAAAGGCAAGTATTTACTTAAATAATTTATCGTTCTAATATTAAAAATGCAGATTTTTGAAAAGCAGTGTACTGCGTTGTTCATGTAAATTCAAAGAGATATGTACACCTTTTTTTTCGAACGCTTTCCCCATCCGAAAGAGGCGTTCCAATATATATATATATATATAGGCAGCCACCCCACTTACAGGAAGTTAGAGGTTACTGACCAAACGGATACAAAGGGAATGAGAGCTGTTTGGAAACGAGAGGAAAACTTGTGGCGTGGCACTAGGTCATCTAGGACATCACCACTAGGGCATCTTTCCCGAGAACCCGGGTTACCGGGAAATCATAAGATTTCTGTGCTTTTTCTATTCCCGGGAATTATACTTCGTTTCCGGGATTTCCCGGGAATCGCACGGGGCTTCAATTATCTATGAGTTAGTTATTTTTTTACTTGATTGTAGATTTCAACCTCGGGCATCGTTAGCTGACCCTACTGTGACAATTTGCGATCATTCACCCCGAACTTCCTGAACGAAGAAATGTTTGTGGGGTAAGAGTGTAATACGAGAAAGAAAGATTAACGCTTTCGTTGGATTGGTGAGAATTTTTCCGGCTAGCTGTGGGTAGGAGTATCTGTCCAAATCAATTTCTATCTCTGTTATCAAGTTTCGTTAACAAGAAGTATTTGGTTTTTTTAAGGTGATGGCGGGCCATTAGTTTAACACCTTACATGACATCTAGATGGCGTTGGCTATTGCGAAATTTTTGGCACAAATATTTGTGTTAAGATTCCCAAGATGGGCAATAAATTTCTCTCTCGGTAACCTTTTCAATGAAATTCTCCCCTTCAGCGAAAGGAACACGCGGGGGGCTAAGTGAGGGTGATGGTCGTCAAACTAGTACAATAAATGTTAGCTTTTTTTTTTTTTTTTTTTTTTCGGGCGAGGGGTTAAAGCAGCAGAGTGAATCTTGACCATGAAAGACTTCTCATGTCTGGACATTGGTCAATCATCAAACTTTTTCAACTCTTGGACCCTTTAGAACTGTAACATGTTTTCGAGGAAACCCCTTCTTCGCTGAAGGGAATATATCTTAAAATAATATTTAAAGTATATAGATAAACATATTTTTGATATTATATGTAAAGACAATTTTTAAAAAAATATTTTATTTTTTTATTAAAAACTTTTTATGATGTAATTTTAATGTTATTTACTCATTGATAATATAAATTTGTGATCCGAATGTCACCTACGCATGCATTATACTTAGTAACTGAGATATGTGTTCACAATTTTTTACACAAACTATCGACGTATAAGCTTTTTTGAAATTATCTGCAGTAGCATTTCATATTCCGTGTTCAATTCGTTTTTGTATTTTGTTTTGTTGCCAATCGCGTTAAAAATATTTTTCACTTTCTAAATACATTTTTGTGAATGGCATGAAAATGTTCATAGCTGTGTGAGAAATTCTGCGTATATAGCATGAATTGGTAACCTAAGATATAGGTCTTCTAGCTTAAATTTAAATTTTAGCATCGAATCTGTTCATATGTCGATAAATTTTTTTTATCTTCTTCATTATAGGTGTTTTTCCCCCCCACAAATGTAAAAGGTTTCAAAACATTGTACTAACTAGTATAAAATTACTTCGTGGAACTCGGGATAGCAAACAATAGTATATTCACAATCTACTGCATAAAATAAAGTTTTAAAATTCATTTATTATATTACAATAAAGTTTAAAAAAATTTCAAATTATGTATAAATAAAATTTTTAATTTTAGTCTATGATCTTTAGATAATTGTGGCTAAACGAATTTCATGAGAACATAAATCCATTTTGCATACATATTTGTAATTTTTCTTTCCCATTTTTTTTTTATTGGGACTCGTGGAACACAGTTTGTCGATCATTTCTCTAGATAAATGATGTACAGAACGAAACTGTTTAATTTTTCCTGAACAAATGATTTTTAAAGGAAGAATAGGTGGATTTAAAGCAATGAAAAATTAAATTTCACGTTTTAATGAACAAACAGTATGATACAATTTTACTTTTATACAATAGAACTGGGGTTGGCAACCTATTTCACGAGAGGTACAATTCTCAGTGGTACTCTGAATTACTCAACAAATGTGTCAATTTTTGAGAGGATGGAAGATGATAAATTTATAATGGTCCTTATTATACGAAGATCTCCAGAATTATGGACAATTGCGAAATTTCGAAAAATCGCAAAGATATCTCGAAACATAAATTTACAGCTATTTTGTGAATTATTGGATGTCATTGCTGGTGAGATTTAATTGTTTGAAAAGAGAAGATCGCGTGCACTCTGCTCTCCGCTTTTGGTTGATTTTGAAAAAGGCAAAAAAAAAAAAAAAAAAAAAAAAATTCTCTGTGTGTGTGAGTGTAGCGCACTTCCTTCAATAGAATCCTCCCCTTTCTCTGCAGGAGGAAGAGGGCCACAGTCTTTACGACTGTGAAACGAAATACTTGTTCTTTTTTGGGGGAGTAAAAATAGTGTTGACTCTTGACCATGAGAGAGATCTAAAATGGCTTTCTTACTTTTTTTGCGACTCATGGATTCTGATAATTTGTTATGAATGCTTTATTCGTTTCTAACTATGGAAAAAATCCTATGTATTTTGCAATCTAAATTTTAGGAGCTGTTCTTGTTTTAATAGATTTTACCGTCAAATGTCTTTTTAAAATGTCAATAAGTTGTTCGCTCTCCTTGATTATAGGTGTTTTTATCCACAAATAAAAAAAAGTTCATTTTCCATTACAAAACGATTTTTGTTGTGCAAAAACAATGTATTAACGTGAATAAATTTGTTTTGTTGGTCCCGGTACAGTAAACAATGGAATATTCACAATCTAGTAGGCACTACATATAAAGAAAAACGATTTAATATTCTTTTATAATGGAATAATAAATGTTTCTAAAAGTATTACAAAATAAAGTTCTTACGTACAAAAAAAAATGTTTCAGAAATTTCCAATTAGGTATACACTTACACCTGTATTACATTATTAAAGGTTTAAGGGAAACAATTTTGAATAGAGTTTTCTTTAAAAAAAAAAAAAAAAGTAGTTTTAAATGTTAAAAAGGTTAAAGGTTATCAATTTTGATATTTTTCTAAGATAGTATGCAGCTATTTCATTAAAAACTGGTTAATTATGGTTTTGACCATTATTTTACGTATGTTTGTAAAATAATTTTTAAATTTAAAAATATTTTTTATAAAAAATGGTACGTAAATGAAAATAAGCATTACAAAAATTATTTCATGTTCAGCAAAAAAAAAAGAAAGAAAGAGATATTTTGAAATTAAAATTACTTTTGTAACTTTAGAGAACGATTAAAATATCATTATAAGGGAGAGAAAATAGGCTGGCAATTAATTATCAAGCACAATTAATCAAGCATATAATATATAAACATTGCTTTATTTTTTCTAAGAAATTTATGTTTATTTAATGAATATATGTCAATAACAATTTTTCAATTTGGAAGTTAACATTATATTTAAATCAAAGAAAATTGCATTATTGTTTAATTTTTGGGCATATTTGGTAACAAAATAATAGTTTCATTCTATGTAGGAATCCAAATAAATGGCTAAGTAAAAATATACTTAATTATAAAAATATATATCACGGACAGTTTTTACGGTATCCTGTTCGAGAAGATATAGGAGGTCACAGTAGGCAAGAGTTCATGGTTACGAACTCGTGATCGACGTGGTGTTGCATCGTCGGTTTGAATTCTGGTGTCCCTGCTGAAGATCCGCTATGTAGAATTGATTGATTGAATGATTGAATATTAACGTCGCACTGTTCAGCTACACGAGGGCTTTTTGGCGACGGACCACGTAATTTTGAACCATGGTCAAGTGACGTGGACGACACCTGAGCTGGCACCCCCCCTCCAAACTCCCACACCACACCAACGGGAGGACGTTTCAGCTCTCGACAGATTTAACGTGCATCGCTGCCCTACACGGCGGGTCTTTAATGGTATTGGGCTCGAACTCGTGGCAAGGCAAGCCACGGTCCGATACCTATACCACTCGGCTACCGCGACCGTCCGCTATGTAAAGGCTGAACCTCAAAGCAGATGTTTTGAAGTAGATGATACTATATGTTGCTAATGGTGGAAATTTTGGGAGATTGCGGTTCCAGCTCTGATTTCGTCCTCGTCACTTGATCGAAATGACGAGGTCGGCGATAGTCCCAGTGAAGCTTCAAAGCTTGACGTTAATCAAATAATTATTCGATAATATATAGGTTTCATTTCCTAACCTATATCAATCATTTTCTGTTTTTGCTTCTACTAGATTCCTCTACATATAACGGCTCCCTCAAAGGCATATTTCGTGGTGCTGTTCCATCAAGAATTTCAGGAAGAACACATTTAAAATAAAACTTTTCTATAGTTTTGGAATAATTCCTTTCCAAAACTCTTCGTTTGCCTCTATACGCAGAGTTAACGAATCCTTTTTGCACCATAAATACAGATCACACCATTTCCGTTGTGTAATAAATAACTGACCTTGTATTTGAAAGTAAAATTTATGATTTAATGGTAAATAGATTCCCCTTTCATTGGAAAATTTGAAACCTAGACTATTTTTTGTAATTAAAAATTCCAGCAGATTTGATTCAAATCTCGCAGAATAAGGGCATTTAATTTCTATGAGTCCATCATCACCAACCAATCCATCGGGTGAAGCACACAAAAAGGGTTTATCTTTGTCCACAAATAAGCCACATATTTTTACTTCAGTTGAATATTCCCTCTCATACTGCTTCCGAGCGATCTCTTCGTTTGCCAATCCATATTTCATTGCTGCATTGCATAAGTCATACACAATGCGCATCACAAGCTTCGAACACGGAGTAGATTTTTTTCCTGCAAGCAATTTCTTTGAAAAAGAAGATGAGAGTCTCAACGATCTCTCATATCTCCATCGTTCAAAAGATGCTTGCCCCCTAGTTTCGCTCTCTAAATCATAGATATTTTGTACTTTTAATTTTGAAAGATGGTTTTCCATTAAATTATCGTATATCTGTACTGGCACATGTCTTTAGACATGTAGCGAACATTCATCACACTGAATTTTTTCTTCGAATTTATTCGAATCTAAGCACTTTTTTTCCGATACTTAGGCTACAAAATTCTGGTGCAGCTTAGATTCGAAGACTGAAAAAAGTTTTTAATGCTGGTAAAGTAAATTAATTATTCACTTTTATTAATATTCGCCTTTATTATTTTTTTTTTTCGTTTAGTTAGTGATTGAATATAAATGTCATATTGATCAGCTACACGAGGGCTTTTGGTGACGGACCTCGTAACTTTGAACCATAGTCAAATGACGAGGATGACACCTGAGCTTGCACCTCCCATCTCCTAACTACCACACCAATGAGAGGACGTTTTAGCTCAGATTTAACGTTCATCGCTCCCCTACACGACAGAACTTCAGCGGTACTAGGCTCGAACTCATGACACGCCAGCCACGAGTACGTTACCTTGACCACTAGGGGTATCGCAGCCACTTTTCATTCCGTAAATATATCATATATCGATAATATATTTTACACTATTTTTTTCACAAAAATGTGCTGAGAATTTGGGGTGCGGCTTAGAATCTGAACATAATTAATTGAAAAAATAAGTTTCTGTTAATTAAATTAGAAAACAATATTTTGTGTTAATAATTGTTCCAATGGTTTATGGTAAAGTTTTACGTCAAATATAAAATCGATGGGAAAAAATTTTTTGTTAGTTAAAAAGAAAATAATATAATAATTGCATTACAATAATTAGATTAAAATTTTAATTTGTGAGCAAGGAGTAGTAATTTGTGTTCTTTAGAGTTAATTCACAACTTTCGATCAAGTATAAAGTAAGTATACTTTCATTCTTCGTTAAGTCATTTCGCAGAATTTAAATATTCTTACAGACATTCCTTCAATAACAGACAAAAAAAATCTAAGCTGTATAATTATAAACGATTTTTTTTAAAGCACACATGCAGAAAATATTTAAAACTTTCCTAAATCGGAAAGTTCGTCAGATTTGAGATGTTAAATCTCTCTGTACATCATAAATCTTTTCCATTTTCCACTATTTGTAACAATTTGCAAGTTACCATAATTTCAGCTGGCGACTATATTTCAGAAAGATATCGCCAAAAATAAGTATTCGTAGCCAAGAATAAATTCGCTTTTCAAACGATGGTGGTGCCATCTGTTTGAGATAGTCCTAACTACGCCAAAAATAATTCAGAATGAACTTAAAATTTAAAAAAAGTTAATTAAGAAAAACATAAAACTTAATTCTGGCTACACTAGTCCAAAGAGGGAAGCTTGCTTTCTTATATACTATTTAATTCTACTCTAAAAAAATGTTTTTTTCTGTTAAAATGTCTTTTGCGTTTCCACCTCCTATACTTTAACATAGAAAAGTCAAATTTCATTTTGCAAAAATGCTGAAAACTGTGTAATTTTCCAAAAATCAAAATTCAAAAACACTATCCTTTAAACAATTATTTTCTTTATATCCATAAAAATTTTTATTATCATTGGAGCTTTTTTCCTGCCCACAAATGTCTTTGCCGTTTCATCCCTATCCTTTAACATTGACCGAAAACAGCCTTAAAGTAATCCCATCTCGTAGCAAATTAGTACTGTATGATCGAAGTTCCAAGATCTTGATTTATGTGGATAACGTAAGTACTAATACTTAAAACTATTATTTGTTTAATCATTTTTCAAAAAAAAATTTCGGATACTTATCTTTATTATGAGCTATTTAATTGAATGAGCAATTTGAAGGGAATGAGCCCACAAACTGTTGGGGGGAGAATATTTTTATAAACAATCTCGCAATATTTCTTATTTTTCTAAACCTAAATTTCGAGTGAGATTTTTAATATCTGTTTATATATTTAACTACAATATAACAATTCCATAAACAAGAAATCGGTTGTACAAATAAAATACCCCTTAAATACAATAATTAAAATTTTTAACGCACATAATCGGCACTTCAGCAGCAAATGAATTTTCACGTATTTATTATAATATTTATCTCTTAGTAACAACCTTAATAATTAATAATTGATTCACCTTAGACTGGTTAATTTTCAAACGCCTATGAGTCAGTAAAGGAAGGTTAATTTTAGTAATTATTTTTCAAATGTGAATTTTTTCCCCGAGATTTTTAATTTATAAAATCTTGAATTGTAACATTGTTTCCATGCCAACACAATTTTTTTTCTTTAGTGCAAAAAAAAAGTAAAATAAAATAAATAAATAAAAATTTAAAAACCTTTTAATTTGGGGAAAGTTTTTTTCCTCTGTGTATATGATAAAGTTGAAAATGAAAAATCGAGACAGTAACAGCATCTGCAAAATAAAGATAGTGTGACATTTATTATAAATTAATCAATTTCTTTTGTATTCGAATTTTTAATAAGTTCTTTACTCAGAATAATTATTTATTCCTTCGAAGTATTTTTTCTGTAGATTTCGTTACAAACTGCCTTTTTAAATTATTTATCAAAATATCTAGGGAATTTCATTGAGTAAAAAGGCAGATTTTAAAAAATTTCTGTTTGCCTCACAAAATGATACTAATTTTGCGGGGAGCATGGATGAAAATATATTTGATACACTATTTACTTTCTAAACCTCTATCAGGTTTATTGATAGTTATATTACATACACATTTTTAATACAATTTCAAACGTTTAAAAATCTTAAAATTAATCAGTCGAGGCTGAATTGAAAACTGAGGGAAAGAAACAGTCTTTCCAGAACAAAAACTGGAACTGATGATATATATATGTTTAACTTTTGACATATATTTATACTCCTATATTTGATTTGCTTTAGATTTATAGTATTTTAGTATATATATACACATACATACAGTCGGACCTCTATTTAACGAAGTCGCTAAAACCAGAAGAAAAGTTCATTATGTGGAAAATTTGTTAAATAGCGATTCATCTTTCAATATTTTTCTGTTTTAGGTTCTAGGAAAAAATTTGCAATATAGAAATATTTGTAAAATGGTGGTCTGACTGCATATATAATAGAACCGAAACAAAAAATATTGTTTCAAGTTTTGTTCTGAACATAAAAATTATATTGTATTAATTAATTGTTCTGTTGATGTAACACATCCAAATATTTGAGATCTACTTATTTTTCTTACAATTTATATTCTTTCAGATATAAAAATTAAACATAACCATTTGAAATATGTCTGTCTCAATTACGAAGTCCTTTGTTTGGCTGTATTTCATAAAAAATAAAAATGAAGTGCAAAATGCATGAAATGTAGCAATATTTTGAAGTGTAGAGGTTGGTCAACAAGTGGTTTGCTTCGGCATTTACAAATTCAGCATAATATATCGAAAGCAACTCAATCCGTTTTTACAGGATCACAAAATACTGAAGTTACTAAGAGAAAAATTGATAGTCATAATGATATCAGAATTACTTCTGAACAAAAGAGAAACCCTTATTATCATATTTTCTTAAAGAAAAAAAGCAACACTAGAGGAAATTGTAAGTAAACTTGTTTGTGTAGATGGATTCACGGTAAATGCAATAACAAAAAGTAACTTTATTAGGAAGTCCTTACATGATAAAGGATATTCTTTTCCTCCAAACCCTAGTGGAATGGAAAAACCCGGGAAATAAGAAACCCTAATAACCACACGCTGTTTCAGTTTAACCGCAATTTAATGCGAGAAAAAAAATAGTTTACATTACATCGAGTTGTTATGCTTACGCGTCTTGTGAATTTTTTTTAGTACTGTAGATAACTGCATATGACCACATTATACACTATTCTTTTGAAAATAAAGTCATTTAGGGACGTTTAAAATTATTTTTTATCAATCAATAGCTAACCGAAGGCTATTTAATGAAAACTACGTATTCTTAGTCGCGTCAAGGTACGAGTATGTTATCCGAGAATGAACTTCCCTCTCCTGGTTTCCACACCCACCTTGGCAAACGGTCCCTCACTATTCTGCTCGCTTGATGCTGAAGGCCTTTAGTTCTAATTATCGCAGTTAAATTAACACTTGAGCTTCAGCTACATACCTGGAAAAAGTTATTGCGCTTTTTACAAGTTTTTAGTAAGCAACATTTTCATTACACTAGATATCGTATAATACAAAGTAATGTTTAAAACTCCAAAACAACTTTAAAACTTATCAGTAATTTTCAGTTATAAAAGTGAGGCGATTACAAGTTATACTAGTTTTATTTAAACAGAATATTAATTTTTCAACAACATTTTCTTACAATGCATAAAATATATTTAACAGGATTAATTGCGTGACACAAGGCAGATAAATATCAACTTAAAATACAATGCACAATATTTATTTCTTTCAAAATGTTCACTTACTATTAATATATATATATATATATTTTTTTTACTTCAGTGAACATAGAATAAAAGTTCTATCGTCTTTGCAAATAGTTAATTTGATGTACGTGTCAGCGAAACAAGTAACGAAACACATCTTAAACTGAAATTAATTACATATTTCAGACTAAAAGCAGCCAACGAAATCGCGAACCAAAACGCCATTTTGTTCAAGTTTATTACTGCTGGTTCATCAAATCGAACTGTTTCTTTCAAGAAGTATCCATAGAATAGAGCCATTTTCTGTCTGTCCAAACTTCAAATTTCTGGATCTGAAATAAATATATCCAAAGTAAATAAAAAAAGTAACAATTTATTTTGATTAATGTTAGAGTATGACTTGAATTTGGAATTTTTTTAGATATAAAAACCGAAACACACACACACACTAAACACATTATATTTCTCTCTCTCTCTCTCTCTCTCTCTCAGCTTCATTATCCTATTGAGAATAGCATATTTTAAATTTATCCGTGTTTATACTTTTTATGTTGTAATGTTAATGACTTGTTCCATTATACACTAAAATGGGAAATAATGTATTTGGGAATATATTTTGCAAATTTTAAACATTCTATGCTATAAATATATGCATTACAAGGATGTAAAGTATCACGAAGAGAGTGAGAGTTATATTAAAATAGCATTATAAAGCTGCACAAAGGATATTGGTGATGAATCTCGTCATTTTGAACCATAGTCATGTGATGAGGAGGACTATTGTGAGCTGGCCTTCCATCTCCTAACTTCCACACCCCACTAACCGGTGTACGTTTGAGCCTCGACAGATTTAACGTACAATAGACCGATCTTCATGGCGGGTTCTTCAGAGGCACTTGGCCTTAACTCAAACCACACTAGGCACAAGCCCGCGTCCTTGACCACTAGGCCAGTGCTCCGCAAACTTTTTATCGTTGCGGACCGGTCAACGTTTGGTAATTTTGCCGCGGCCCGCTGAGGGTGGGACACGTTGATTGTTTATACTTTAGAATGTTTTGATTTAACAATTTTAATTTAGTTATATTTAAATATGCCTTCAGAATAAAACATTGTTACACCAAAAATGAATAAAAGTGATTTAACGCGGAATATAATGCGATTTCCGTGGAAAGTTGTGCAAATTCGAGAGAAATGCACCACTTTAAATAAAATGGCAATAGTTTAACGTTCTTTAGGTGGCCCGGCACCATTTGATCCGCGGACTGGGGTTTGCGGATTACTACACTAGACTACCGTGGCCACAAATTTTCATAAATATTGTAATTTCTTTCTGGAAATGTGCTCCACGCTTAGTTCAATCTCTCGTATATTTGGCACCGTATGCGAAACATTGTTTCATTTGTCCTTTTTTACAGTACGGGCCAATGGGCTTAAGACTTTGAATTTCTCTCAAATTGATTTAAAACTTAATTAACTGCAGCTCATATGTTAACAGATAAATCTAAATATCTGACTGAATATAGAGTGAACACATTTGAAAAATTAGGCTTTACGAATTTAATTCTAAGCCTAACAGTTTGTTATTAAAGCGGTGTGAAATGGTGCGAGCAATTATTTTGGCTCGAGAGTCGTATTGTGGAAACTAGGATTAACAGAGAGCTGTACCTTTTTAAAATTATTGCATTCATTAGTTAACTTTGCATCTTAGAAAATGCATAGATTGTAACAAAAATTAATAAAGTTAAAGTAGTGGTAGTTTTTATTCAGTTTATATACTGAGCTAATTTCATATCTATAGCTGTAATCGCATTAAATTTTAGAATCAGTTTAATAAAACAAATGCGCCCTTTTCACACTTTTCTATTTTTTTTTTTAAATCAGGGATGAGAGCTAGTTGAAATTCCCTTCCCCCTACAAGTGAATACCAACCAACTTGCAACCATGTTGACTCTTGATCTTCATGCAAGAGATCTTTGCTCTCAAATATACAAGAATATGAAGAGCATTTTCTCTACATGTAGTTTCCCCACTATCCTGGTGTTCTGTTTACGGGCCCCATATGGCATAACACCCGCTATTTGCCGAACTCTGGCAAGGGACATACAAATACCCATATATGGAACCGATTTAAGCACATACGAAATTGAGACGTTAGAGAAAAAATGCGTTTGATAAAAGTGTTTTGAACTAGTAAAACTTATTCATGATAAATTTCTTCAGCTCGCGTACTGAAGAAACTGAATGACTTCAGAACTAATGCATCACCGTAGTATTACTTCCAGACTGTGCTACTGCATGTTTTGTAACTGACGTCTTATGGTTACTCCAGGACTATTGCTGATGGTTTTCTTAATTAGCTCAACATCTATCAAATTGTATGAACTACGATACATTTATCAATTAACTTTGTACTATATTATTAATCAAGTCAAGACTCTACTCGTGATATTGCAGAAAAAATACAATGCGAGAACTTTCTGGCATAATTACATCTCATGTATAGCACTTGTTTATTCCATTAAAAATAAGGAAAATAAAATTAACCACATTTTTTTGCATAATACGTTGATTGTTTTAGATAAATTTAATGTGTTGGTTTAAGCTACTAAAAATGTTAGAGTAGACTTTATTACAAATAAATCATTTTAAATAATTTCGTTATTTGAGGTAATAACACTTGAAATATTTAGATTTTAGCAAAACGATTCTTACGAAGTCATTATTGCATGTTTTGTTTCCCTTTTTTGAATAATTTGAAATGTAATATAGAGAATGAAGAACAGTGGTCGAGTGGTAGCGTATCGCGCTTCCACACCACAGCTCTGGGTTCTATTCCCGGGCAGGGCAATGTCGACTCAACCTTTCATCCCTACTGCAGTGGGTCGGTAAATGAGTGTCAAGCTTGCTTGGGGACTTAAAACACTGGAGGTCTCATTTTAGACTGACTACCTGATCGGAACATCTGCTCATGCACCTCAGCGCCCAATGGTCACGCATACTGGGATGGGCACAGTAGGCCCTGGCCCTCATAGGCTGTGCGCCACTGAGTTTGAGTAATTTAGAGGGAGGAAAAGGAAATATAATGCAACTACAATTCTAGACGCTGATAAAGCTAAGACAAACTTTTTCTGAAGAAAACCGAAATGGCAGGTAGATTAGAAAGATTAAATAAAATAAAAATGACCAAACAATATTTAAAAATATATTTATATTTTTCTCCTTGTCGAGTTCTACTTTGAAATTTTATTGATATCTTTTTCGATGGTCATAAGCGGTTGATATTTTCTTTAAATAAAGTACTTCAAGTTAGATTATAATATATTCTACGAGACAAAATATCGTATATGAGTGAAAATCTTACACTATTGCCTAATTTTCACCAGATGTCTGAAGGAGCACTTTTTGTCGAGATCTTCCAACCACTACTTCCAATAAGATAAATGACTCGGTCATATTAATCAAATATTTCGTGCTCAGTGAATATGCAATCTTCCGGAATAAATTTCTAATTTTTATTTATATATTACCTTACTAATTTATTTTAACTTTTATTTAACTCCATTTTGTTTTAACTTTTGAGTAATTTCAAGCTGAGAGATTAGATCTTAAGGGGGAAAACTTTGTATTGATAATGATGTATTTTGGACTTGGAAATGATTTTTTATTTATTTATTTATTTCCAGTTCGATTAATGACAAACCTCATCAATCTAATAAGGCTGCCAAACTATAGAATATATAATATTTTGATATAAATTATAGTAGCTTATAATTACATTTCAGAATAACAACGAATTAATTTATTTATTATATTAACATTTATATAATTTCTGAAAAATATTTCAAAATCTTCAAGCAGTTACAAAGCAATGATAAAAAAAAATGTTTCTAATTACCTCACTAGTCCAAAATAATGTCACAAAAAGTTATATATTTCACGCTTCAAATGTGTAAACTGTATAAATATTTCTTATACTTAATACTTGGCAAAAAGTCTCTTCACTTCGATAATGGATTTAACTAATAAGGCTCCTATACCTAAAAAAAGGGCCTCTAAAGAATTTTGATACAGGCTCCCTCAGAACTAGCTACGCCAGTGCTGAATGACCTTAAGTTGTTGTAGTGTATAAGTTTGTAGAGTGAAGTACCGGTTTAAGAGACAATTTCGTCACTTGAACATGATTAATAATTACGAGGTTTGATTATATTAAAAATTATTAGACCCTTCATCAATGATCTGCTTTTTTATCCTAATGTATGAGTGAGTGTTTATTAACGTCACACTAAAGTAACACGAGCCCCATGGGAGATGAAATTTATAATTTTGAGCCACGATTAAGTGACGAGGAAGATACCTGAGTAGGTAACCAACTTTCCTTACTTCCTCATTACGCCAACGTGAGGACTTCGATCCCCAACAGATTTGACGTGCATCCGTTCCTCTAAGCAGTGGGTCTTCAGTGGCATCAGGACTTGCTCCCACAAATAGACAATGCTGGTTACGAGATCATGACCATGGTCATTTAGCAACAAGGGAGACGCCAGTCAATTAATCGGCTTCAAGTGAGAGAGTGAATATTAGCGTCACATTGTTCAGCTACACGAGGGCTCTTGGCGACGGACCACGTAATTTTGAGTGAGTGAGTGAGTTAATATTAACGTCGCACTGCTCAGCTACACGAGGGCTTTTGGCGACGGACCACGTAATTTTGAACCATGGTCAAGTGATGTGGACGACACCTGACGTGACCCTCCCCCAAATCAAAGCAGATGCATATATGTATATATATATATATATATATATATATATATATATATATATATATATATATATATGTATATATTAAACGTCTTAAATCAGTGTTTCTTAAAGTAGGCACTAAGACCCGCAAGAGGCAATTTGATTCTTAAGAGGGGCTATTCAAAAATGGACTCATTTAGAGTATAATATAGCCAATTATAAAAGAAAATATTTTTCACTACTTGTTTGAGTAACATGAGACAAATTGTGAAAAAAGATATTAAATATCTCTCTTCATGACTATAAAATATTCTTTCCAAACACAAAAGAAGCTATTTGTTTTGAATGGTACAAAATAATTAAGGTTGAAATCTAGGTTTTTTCAGTGCTTTGCAGTTTCGTTCATTATTAATCATTGGAGTTAATTAAAAAAAAGCGACTGTAATTTTTTTTTTCATAAAAGTCACATTAATTAAAAAAGTGTATGTGTGTACTTATGTACGCACGTGAGATGTTATACTTCTTTGACGTAACAAGATTGAAATCTTTCTAAAAATCTTGAGCAGGGCAAACTGGGCCAAGAACGAAAGACGGTCACAAGCAGAGTTGAACGATACTAACCTTAAGTCAATCGGACCAGCCAAACCCAAGATAATCACGATTTAAATAAATTTAAACATCCCGCTCAGAGAAAATAGGGTGAGTGAGTGAATATTAATTTCGCACTGTTCAGCTACATGAGAGCTTTTGGCGATAGACCACGTAATTTTGAACCATAGTCAAGTGACGTGAGCGACACCTGAGATGGCACCCCCCTTTCCTAACTACCACACCAACGGGAGGACGCTTCAGTTCTCGACAGATTTAACGTGCATCGCTGCCCTACACGGCGGGACTTTAATGGTATTGTGCTCAAACTCATAACATGCCTGCCGTGATCCAATACCTTGACCACTGGGCTACCGCAGCTCCCAATCGGCTTCAAAGTAGAATCAATATAAAGACTGGGTAACGGGGTCTTTGAATATTGAGTGACATTAAATTAAAAATTGGATTAAATTCAGCTCATTTTTCTAAATATTATAAGGTGCATATTAAGAAATTAAAACACTTTAAGAACAGTATTATTTGAATCTGAATTGAATATTTATACATACATAAGTAATCTGAATTGAATATTTATACGTACATTGACTAACTCCTACACGGAAAAAATAATTCAAACTATTAAAAAAAGTATTTCTCCATAAAATAAAATATTCAGAGGATTAACAGTGACAAAATAATTAAAAATAATTGACTTGTACTAAATTAATTTTGAGAAATACATAGTTATAGATAGTTAAATTCACATTTAAAAATAATATTAGAGTCGCGCAGTGGAACTTCGCTGAGCGAGAATAATTTGCCTCTGAATCCAAAACACTCGCCTAGCGATTTTTTTTTTTTTACCGTATAAATTGATGTAAAATACAATGATGTGTTTCATATGGATAAAATGCTAAGAAACAAAAAAGGAGTGTGAATCAAATTTGTCTTTTCTTGCACTGAGGAATGAACCATTTCCAACGTAAATTTGATTTGATGCTAACAAAAAGTTTTAAAAAAAGGAGAAAGATTATTTACAATACACAGACCTAATTCTTTTTATTAAAAAGCCCCTAAGAGACATTTGTTTTTGCCAATGTTTCAAAGTTTGACGAAAGTACGACACAAAAACCGTTGCCTTTTTAATACATCCACAAAACTCACTGGTGGTTTTCACATAATCCTTGCATATTTCTTTGGTTCTTTCCCTTTTTTCCCCCTTTGAGTTTCAGATAATTGAACACCTGCAGTAAATTTTAGGAATTCTTTCTCTCTCCCCTCGCTGCTTGCTTACTTTCACAACCACGCCTTTGTGTGTAGGCTTCAAATTCGTGGTTTCCAACCTTTATACTAATGTAGGTCAGGGGTGTCCAACCCAAATGACCTCGTGACAGTGCGGGTATATCCATTGGTCACTCGAGGGTGTGGAGTGACCCAGAAGGGCCGAGATAAGCTGGATTTAACCAGATTTTCTAGTTGTAAATTTCTATCCTCCAGTGTCAAGGGGGCCTGAATATCTTTTGAGCCCAGAGCCCGAATAGAGCTTACTTCGGCACTGCCTCGCGGACCACTTCGTAAAAACATTATAATTCCGCGGGCCGCATATAAAAATCTGTATCTTTATATTATACTAGCTGGTATACGCGTTCTTCGCACGGGTTAACTGAAAAATTAAACAACAGAGATTGAATGATAAAAAAGTTGTTTTTAATGAATTAATTTTAAGTGAATTGCAAATTACACAAAAAAAGCTTTTCGCATATCTCAGCTGAAGAAAAAAAAAGAAAGAAAAAAAATACCTTTGTTAAATTTTAAGTCTGTAGATCTAATAGCTGATAAAAAGGATTTTTTTTTTTAATATTTATAACTCCCCGTAACACTCTTGAAAGTCGATTTTTGAAAATACCTCCCTAAGGTGATCTCTGCTCAGCAAAAGTAACACATTGTTAAAAGTTTTGTGACGCTAAAAATATTGTAAATAATTTATATCTGAAAGTGTCATACATTAATATTACTTTCTGTTGAATTTATCTTATGTTAAAATTGTAATACTCGCAAGCAACGCTGTTTCCTAAATAACAATGGCGATTCAATGAAAAACATAGCGAAATGTTGACGATAGAGTCAAGTTGGCAAATGTCTAGCTACTTTCATAGCTCAAACTATATTGGAGCTTTGTAAGACCCGCCGTGTAGGCGAGCGATGCAAGTTAATGCTTTGTCTACCGCATTATGATTTACTGCAATTTTTTTCATGCAATATTTTTTTAGGTCACTACATTGAAAATTAAGGGACATACATAAACAAAATACTCCACTTAGGGAAATTTAATCGGTTAGAGCTAATAAATTAATTAAATATATTCCACTGTAAAATTAATTATATACACCATTCACTTAAAATAAATAGTCAAATCGTTTTCTAAGGTCTCCACAAACATACAAAAACATAAGACACTTAAATTTTGAAACTGAAAACGCAGTCAGCTGAAAATGCAATATCTGCTACAAAACTTTTCGCCTTCCCTGCTAAAATACTCATCATAGAATCCGTGCTGTCATATATCTTGGAAGAGTGGATTTCAAAGAATATTCCAGCTAAGTATTGTTAGAATATTCCTGCTAAATCGGTGTGGCGTGGTAGTTACGAGAAGGGGGAGCCAGCTCAGGTGTCGTCCACGTCACTTGACCATGGTTCAAAATTACGTGGTCCGTTGCCAAAAGCCCTTGTGTAGCTGAACAGTGCGACGTTAATATTTACTCACTCCAAAAATTACAGTAAAGTAGTTATAATTATTTTTATACTTAAAAATGCAATATCTGCCTATTCAACTAAAATAATAGCGTTATAATTAACAACTAACCACACAAACAAATTTTGAAAATTTGTCCAAATGATGTAGAGTGAAAGAGAAAGTTTATTCAGACAGACAACAAATGCGTTTTATATGTATATAGATTTGTTTGAATTCTTGTGTATTATTACTTTTGTAAGCCTCATGACCTACTTTATGGTGTACCAGTCTTTTAAAGCTGACTGAGCCACAGCAACATTTAGCTGGGTACAGCTAGTTATAACATAAAATTAAATCTTAAAAAAGATATCAAAAATAAAAGACGGCTCAATATTTTGAATAAATCAGTATAAACATTTTCGTACAAACACAATATATATATATATATATATATATATATATATATATATATATATATTGTAAAACATTTATTTTGCTATTTGCATTTCAGACAGACATCAAACAAAGTTTTAAAAATTGTCAAAAACGGATAAAAAAAAACATATTTAAGATTTTGTGCACGTGAACCAAATTTCACGTTTTTTGGTTGTCTGGTTCTTGAGTTATAAGGGAACAGACAACAAATGCGTCTTATATACCTATATATGCGTCTTATATATTGGACTAATGGCGCACACAAGGGGTGTCCTGGGGTCTCTACCCCCTCCCCTACCAAAGCACTTGATTTTTCTTCCGATGAATTATAGTTTTAAATATTCTGTACGTAAAATTTAATTAAATGTTTGTTATTAATGATTAATTTTATTAATCAATACTAATTATGTATTTAATAATTAGTTTCTTACAGTTTTTGTTCCCAAAAATCGACAAAATCAAAGGGAGTATGATACAAGAAGGGTGAACTTTCGACCCTGGACCTCCCCCCCCCCTTGAAAAATGCCTGTGTGCGCTACTGATTTGGACCCTTTACAAACATTTATTGGGGTGAAAATTTAAAGCATATTGACATATTATTATTGTTTTCAGTGTTTTTCATGTACATAAACATATATAACGTAATAATAATGCAATGATTTAATAATGTTTAATTTATTTAATTAATGAGATATTTGTTTGTCAACTTTTTCACTTGTTTTTTGCAAATCGATCTTATTGTGTGTGTTTACGCAATTGATGTAGCAGGTCCGTTAAGTTTGAGCTCGATATTTTTGTTTGATAAATTTCATTTTCGAAAAAAAAAATGGAGTAAGAGAAGCAACGTGATAAAATAGAAAAAAGTTACGGTATTTATTTGTTAAAATAAAATACTAAAAACACAAATATTGCACAAAATAGTCGCATTTTGTAAAGTTGTAATGAATATTGTGGGCCACAAAATTATTCAAGGAGAGCCACATGTGTGGCCCTAAGGCCCCAGGTTGACCATCCATAATGTAGCCTATGAATCTGAGTTATTTCTTTTATAGATAGAGGAAAAAGACTTCACCGTTATATATTTGTCGAACATCTATACTTGCTTTGAATGTAACTTTGCTCGTTAAAGAAGTCATTTTTTTATAACTTGTTTTACTCCTCTGGCAAGATTCTGCAGTATTTCGAACAGCTATAAAATCACATTTCATTAACATTAAAATATTATTTCTAACTATGTTAAAGCAAATGAAAAATATAAGAAATACAATTTAAATGTTAAAATAAAATAACATTAAAAATAGCATTAGAGTAATCATAAGAATGATAATAAAATTTATGCGCGATATTAAAGACGACATTAAAACAATATTAATTTTTTTTTTAAAGAAATCGTTCGGAACAATATTAAAAAAAGATAGAACAACAGAAAAATTTGAAAAGTAGTTTTAAAAGCAATATTGGAAACATAGATTATTTTGAGCATTATATAAAAAAAAAACTAAATAACTTTCTTTCGTCCATCTTTTAAAAGATTATGAACAAAACTAACAAACTTATACAAGCAATTTCGAAATATTTTTAGTTGTTCAATAAAACCATTTATGATACCAAAACTCTACGTAAAATTTAACTTCCAGAAAGTGCAACGAATAGTTTAAAAATAAGTTTTTTCTAACAACTAAGAAAATCGATACAAAATTCTACTCTAATATTCAAAAGAAACGAGTCTGATTTTAGAATTTTCGTAAAGGACTAAGCAGTGGCAGCTACTTCAAATTACGATTCACAAACTAATTATTCCACCACTGATATTTCACTGAGGGAAATACCGCACTCAAAACTTCGGTACTGATTATCATATACCTTCAAATGTATTCGTGTATCACTTTCCTTCTAGGGAAGTCGTATATGCATAAATTCTTCCGAATAACCCCAGAAACTACAAAGCAATAATCATAAACAGATTAGTATGAGATCCAAGGAGATGCTAATGCCTTCATTATCGTAGGCGTTTTCCTAATCGAGGTTGACATTCAGAAATTCTGTTACCTTTCAGGGAAAGAATTGATCTTCGAAACGATATGCAAATAGAGTGACGTCTAAACTGCACATAGTCAGAAAGCATGATTTTAAAACTGCAATGTGAAACCATTTGCATTTACTTCATTTTTGGTCACTGGAGAATTTCGTGAAAAAAATGGCACGTTTCCTCTCATCTGTGTTCCCACTTTACACACAAGGCCATAAAATGATCTTAAACTAGCTAAGCTGCAAAATGTTTTACATTACAAAGGTAGTAAGTTTTTACAGTTTCTATGTACGGCCTTAGACTAGAGAAAATCTATTCATAGGGAAAACAGCATGGTATTTTTGGGTTTTGTTCTACATACGATATTCTAAAAATATAAATGTTTTTAGATGATTAAAAAGAAAGGGAAGTGAAACTCGGAAGCATAAATTAAATATACATATAATTTCTTAACATGTGCGAAATTCCCCCCAAATGAGTATTTATATTCATTAGATTAATTTTTATATCTTAAGATATTTCATTTTGAACAATTTTGACAATGGATGGAGTCATTGAAACATTAAAATTTATATTAATATGCAACATATACGTAGTAGTACTTTATTGGGAAAATCATAGTACAGTAAATTTGAAAAAGTATACGATTAATATTGAATTAAAGTTTTGAAATTTTAGCATGCATTTTCGTATAATACAAAAATTGTATCGTATTTTAAAAAAACCAACTAATTATATATCTCTCTATATTTAAAATTTTTTCGTGGTGATGTAATAAATTTATTTATCTCACACACGAGAACAATTATAAAAAGGCAGCAAGTCCTGTTCAATATCAAGGAAAGAAAAATTCTACTAATATATGTAAACTACAGTTTTATAATTGGATCAATGAGAATGAAGAATTGTATAATCTGTACAATGCGCTGATAGGTTTGCCTTTAGGTGGGCATGAGTACTCTTTCCCCCTGGTGTATATTGAAGTAAATTTCGATTATATTGAAAATATCTTATGAAATAGTTGAATTATACAATAAATGGGACCCTCAGAAGAAACTTTAAAACCACACATTTAAAAATTATGTATTTAAGTTTGTGTGTAATATAGATACTAATATAACAATGCTAAGCTAACTATAACTTTTAAAGAGAAACTCAGGAAAAATAAAAATAGCCATTTTTTTGCTAAGAATAACACTTTATTTAGGATTTAATTGATCTGATACAAAAAAGAAATTTTTAAGTGATATATGAAATTTCGAACTATTTTCTAATTGAATAAAACTTATTTTAATTGCATAACGTATTAGAGTATCTAATTTACACTGGTTCTTTTGATACAAAAGAAAAAAAAACATGATAAAAAAAACGATTGAAGCAACTTCAAATTTGTGGATAAAAAATAGTGTAGATATGTGTGAAAAAAATAATAAAATTAAAGTGTGTCAAATTTTGGACAGAAATTATTTAAAGATATATGTGTTATGTTTATTTATTTTACCAAACTAAATCTAAAAGTATTGCAGTAACTAGTAAGGAAAATTGTACACATTAAAAATGTTTGTGGTGATGCTTTAATGAAAAGCATTTGACATCATAGCATAGATTACAATTTCAATTACTGATTCAAAAGATGATGAAAAAAAAAAAAGAAAAAGAAATATGTTATTAATACTTATTTTAAAAACAGCTCCAAAAACAAAACCGCAACAGAAGTAAAGAGTGTTTTTTTTCCAGGTATAGAAGTTTAAGTTGGCATTACTTTCCAAGATGGCGACCGATTTAACAGCTGTCAAGTGATTTATTCTCAGTTTGGTTTGGCAATTCATCATGAATAGACTCACGCCTGAACAACTCTTTCAAATTGTCGTCGAATGGGCCCAAAACGAGATTGTCGTTGTTCCCGAATTTCATAAGCGAATTTTGTTTAGCGATGAAGCGCACTTCTGGTTGAATGGCTACGTCAACAAACAAAAGTGCCGCATTTGGAGTGAAGCTAATCCACAAGTGTATGTCGAAACACCATTACATGCAGAAAAACTGACTGTTTAGTGCACTTTATGGGCTGGTGGAATCATTGGTCAGTACTTCTTCAAAAACGATGAAGGCCACAACGTTACAGTCAATGGTGATCGGTATAGAGCCATGATTACTAACTGTTTCATTCCTGAATTGAACAATCATGATGTCCAGGAACTGTGGTTCCAACAAGACGGCGCAACATGTCACACAGCTCGTGCTACAATCGATTTATTGAAAGACACGTTTGGTGACCGCCTAATTTCACGTTTTGGACCTGTGAATTGGCCTCCAAGATCTTGTGATTTAACACCGCTAGACTATTTTCTGTGAGGCTATGTAAAGTCATTGGTCTATGCAAATAAGCCACAAACTCTTGACCATTTGAAAGACAACATTCGCTGTGTTATTGCCGATATACGGCCACAAATGTTGGAAAAAGTCATCGAAAATTGGACGTCCAGATTGATCTACATCCGAGCCAGTCGTGGCATTCATATGCCAGAAATCAAATTTATAATGCAATGCCTCAAGATTATCTTTCGAATAAAAAAAATTCATGTCAATCGAATAATACACCGTTGTTTTATTTCAATTTAAAGTTCTATACCTCTAAAAAACACCCTTTATATGAAAGTATTTTTTAATTTTTTTAAAAAATTAATCGTAAGATTATTTCACGTTTTATATTCCCCACATTTGTAATAGTAAAAAAAGGCTAATTTAAATGAAATGACTAAGTTAATTGATTGTGAAGTCAATAAAAATGATTAAATTTATTTTTTCTGCAATGTGTTTGTATCATTCTTACTTTAAACAGAGAATTATTTTATTTGTTTGGATTTTCAAAAAAAAAGTTATATATGCTTAATACTTATCGTCTTTCAAAGTAATGAAAATCCGGACACATTTTTAGTGATAAATTTTCTTACTAATTTTATTTTACAATTATTTTTAATATAATAATTTTTGTTGTCTACACCTCACTACTAAAATTCGTATTTAAGCAAACCTTTGTATGTGTCTATTTATCTATGTAAGGCTATCTCCTTACACACATGAACGTAGAACCTGGCCGAAGGTACCAAAAGATTGATAATGATACGAATAAGAGCCATTTTGATCCTTTATATTCTGATATTGTGATTTGTTAAAAATATATTAATTAATAACGCTAAAATGAATGATTACTTTGCCCCTGTTTGCAGTTTATTCCACCAATGCTCCGAGGAACAGGAGGGAGATAGACTCTCACCATTTTCAACGTTTTTAAAATTGCAACCTCATTTCCCGTATCAAAATCAAACAACAACAGCAACAACAAAAAAAAAAAAACAATCCCTGAATCGGAAAGATCGTTTATTTCCCCACCAAAATGAGTCAATTTTGACGCGTTTTTATGAAAAGTATATTTTAATATCTTTGTATCGTTTTCTAATTGTTTTGATAAAACTAGTTTACGTAATGTAAAAGATCATACTTTGCTCCTTCAGAATCAGTGATTTAAAAAACCAAGTACCAAAACCTTTTTTTTTTACGGTTTTTCGAAAAATACTCAAAATTATAATTAAACATTTAATTACTTCGCCATTTATAAAAATATTCGCACAAAACATTTTTTTCACTTTTTGTCAAACGTTATTAACCAGAAAAATTGAATTTCAAGTCATGCCTTGGCCTCCGAAATCCTCCCGACATGAACCCAATTGAAAATTTTTAGCTCTATCTGGAAAACTGAATTAGTGTTGCCATGAGTGTCTAGCCACTGAGTATCTAGCACCAGATACCTCAGACTATTGTCGAGGACTCAATCGAATCCAGTATTGAATGCGTAGTGATTTAACTTTTTGATCAGGACGGAATAGCTCACTACTCAAATCATTGATTTCCACACTTACTTATAAATACAACAAGACTTTATTAAACACTTTTAAATATACTATCATCAAAAACGCTAATACTCGGTTATATGGTAACTCGCAGCAGATCGCATGCCTTTTACTCTCCCGAGTGTCTATGGGCGTATCACTACATCTTTCAAGTTAAAATTTTATTTAAGAAATGCAGTTATCCAACGTAATCAGAAGTTAAAGAATGATACATTTCCACTTTTATAGTTTCCATCAAAACATGTTATCTGGTTCGTATTATAATTCATTCAGTTAGAAAATGCCTCTAGATGCTTGGAGAAAACTTCTGGTAAACACACACACACATACGCGTGTGTGTCTGTGTGTAAAGTTATTTTCTTTTGCATGTCACATTTTAAATGCATTTGCAATGGTTAAATATCGAACATGACTTAGTAAAGTTGTTTTAATATGATTTAAATTTAGGAATTTCAAAAAGTATTGGCATTACTACCAAGTCATGATGATACAGCTAAGCAGTATAACTTGAAAGTTGAGAAATTGAGTATGGGAAATGCGTCTGTAGGCTTATTCTAGAAAAAATATGATCCTCTGATTTGTGTTTGATTCTTAAGATGCTAAAACAAATAACACATTTTTTCTTCCTCTTTTGGCAATAACCAATTGACTAAAATCTACATTGTATCAAGAGACAATCGCATTTTTAGATGAGTAGTGTAAATCGCATTTTTAACTCAAAACCAATTGATATTTAATTTTAAATAAGCCTTTATAAACCTTAAGTACTAGTTCATTTGTGGAGGAGCTGTTTATGTAATTTTTATCATTACATTGATCAATCATAACATTTTATATAACAGTTGAAATATTTTAATTACTTCTGGAAATATTTTTATTTTTTGAATCATATATGCACTACACGCAATTCATATTTAATGGGATTGCAAGTCATAAATAAAACCAATGCTTAAAAATAATTATCCTATGGAAAAACTTGAAGCCTTCTTATTAACTTATCAACGTTTTCAAGGAAAAATAGTTTTTTATTTTTCTCAATTTTTATACCAGGGTATTCATTCACTATATTTTATTTTTTCATCGAAAACTATTTTCCTAGGAGTAATGCATTCACCTACTTTCTCACTTTTAAATTTTTTTCTGATGCAGTAATCACGCTTTGTTGAAACAAGCCTATTAGCTAGATATTTTTATCCGCTACAATAAGAAGGCCTTTTTATTCTGTTTAATATTTAGGTCATTGTATTAAATATAACATACTAGGTATAGCTACTATAAGACTTATTTATGTAAAATAAAGAGAAAAAATTTCTTTTTCTCACTTTTTAATACCTGTTATTGTCGCATTAATAATCACATACTGCAGATAATACGATAGAGTTTTTCAATTACTAGTACATTAGCCAGATTTTTTGTTTCTTTTTCAACTTTTGTTATTTATGTCTTTTATCATAGATCGCGTTTTAAGAGGTAATAGATCAGTTTAACAACTACATCAAGCAGAAAAAAATTTTCCCTTTTCTCCCCTCCTCTCTCTCTCTCATAATGTTTATTTCATTTTATTAAAGATCTCGTTCTCTTCGGAAAATAAAAGTCTTATCATTTATAGATTAAGCAGAATTATTCCCCCTTGCTTCATATATATATATATATATATATATATATATATATATATATATATATATATATATATATATATATATATATATATATATATATATATATATATATATATATATATATATATATATTAGCTGGTATACCCGTTCTTCGCACGGGTAAACTCAAAAATTAAACAACACAGATTGAAGGATTAATAAATTTTTAATGAGTTAATTTTACGTGAATTTCAAATTAAACAAAAAAAGTTTTTTTTGTATATATCAGCTAAAAAGAACATTGTTAAATTTTAAGTATGTAGATCTAAAAGCTGATAAAAAGGGTTTTTTTTATTTAATTAACACTCTTGAGGGTCGATTTTTGAAAATATCACCCTAAGCTGATCTCTGCTCAGCAAAAGTAACACTTTGTAAAAAGTTTTGTGTAATGAACGCTTAAAATAGTGTAAATAATTTATATCTGAAAGTTTAATACATTAATATTACTTTCTGTTGTATTTGTTTTATGTTAAAATTGTAATATTCGCAACACAGTTTCTTAAATTATAATGGCGATTCAATGAAAAATATAGCGAAATGTTAATGATAGAGTGACGTTGGGAAAGGGCTAGCTACTTTCATAGCTCGAGATTTATTAGAGCTTTGTAAGACCCAACGTGTAGGGTAGCGATGCACGTTAATACTTTATCTACCGCATTATGATTTACTGCGTTTTTTTTTCATACAATATTTTTTTTTAATCACTACATTGAAAAGTAAGGGATATACATAAACAAAATACTCAACTTCGGGAAATTTAGTTCGTTAGAGCTAACAAATTAATTAAATATATTCCACTGTAAAATGAATTATATACAACTTTCACTTAAAATAAATAGTCAAAACGTTTTCTAAGGTCTTCATTAACATGCAAAAACATAAGACACTTTAATTTTGTCATAAACTGTTTTTTCGGGACAAAAATAATAATCTTTGCCATCTGTTGAAAACACCATTAGCTGAAAACGCGATATATGCTACAAAACTATTCGCCTTCCCCGCTAAAATACTGATCATAGAACCCGTGCTGCCATATATCTTGGAAGAGTGGATTTCAAAGAATATTCCTGCTAAGTATTGGTAGAATATTCCTTCTAAGTTGGTGTGGTGTGGTAGTTAGGGGAAAGGGGTGCCAGCTCTGGTGTCGACCTCGTCGCTTGACCATGGTTCAAAATTACAAGGTCCATTGACAAAAGCCCTCGTGTATCTGAACACTGCGACGTTAATATTCCCTCACTCACTCCAAAAAATACAGTACAGTAGGTATAATTATTTTTATGCTTAAAAATGCAATATCTGTCTATTCAATTAAATTTATAGCGTTATAATTAACTACTAACCTCAAACCAATTTTGAAAATTTGTCCAAATGATGTAGTGTGAAAGAGAAAGTTTATTTACTTTAAGTACCGAAACCAATAAAAACCTTTATTTTGAAAAAAGATCAATTTCTTACTACCAAAAATGTGCGTAATAAAATATAAAAAAAAACATTCAAATAAAAAGAAATTTGTAACAACCTCTCCTTTCAAAACTTAATTTTATTCTAAAATAAAAAAATTAGGGATTAGGCTGATACCAGCGATTAATTAGAAGCGGGCACCTTGCGTAATCAAAACAAAAGATAGATATATGCTGTCGTGGGCTTTTTTGCAGCGCACGCCAGAATTGCTTGCAGATGGCAGAATGTTTTCCTACTTACTTGCCAAATATCGTTATATTTTGGACACTTCTCACAATATCTTTATAAATTATAGTATATGTGTTCTTCTGATGTATAAGCTATATTACTGTAAAGTTTTATTAAAATCCATTCAGTTGTGTTTGCGTGAAAGATGGCCAAACATCCTCACAAACGTTCGCATTTATAATATATATATATATATATATATATATATATATATATATATATATATATATATATATATATAATATTTGCGTTTTTCTTCGATTATATAGACTACTTAGTATAAATAATACATTTTATGCATCTATTGCAATATAAGTAGCTTTTTCATGTTTGAATTCGAGCTTTTTATCAAAGATAACATTTCAGTAGTAATGCAATCCATTTTGTTAAATATTTTAACTAAGAGGTTGACCGAAAATGGCGACCAATGATAGTAGTTCAGCCTAATGGACATTTGAAAATATCTCCAATTAGGGACCACCGCGCGCTCCAACACTGCCTTAATGGGGAAGAGGGAAAACACAATGAGTAAGTAATGCGATGGTTAGAGCAAAATCTACAGGAGAAAAGAGACCGAGTCATTAATCTGAATTTCTGAACAATTCAAACACAAGCAAGGTGATAATGAGTCTTTGGAGGCAACGCCTTCTTGAGTCCAAAGAGGATTGGTCTTTGTAAACCGTCGATCGGTCTTCGTAAACACTGTACTGGCTTCTCAAATAGTTTAACCTTATTTTAGTTCTCGAAGATTCTTCCCAATCGAAGAGAATCGGAAGTTTATATTTAAAATCTTTTCTTAACTTTTTACATTCCTACTTTTTGTAATCAATAGAGTATTTTTTTTCTATTATATGTATTAGAAGGAAATTAGATTATTGAGAAAAAAATAATTTTTGAAAGAATCTGAATCACACACACACAAAATGATCTTACTTTAGTTCTAAATTTTTTTAAAAATGCTGTTAAGTAATCTCTCTCTATCTATATATATATAAATATATATATTCGTCATAGTTTATACTTTTACATGTAAGTTTTATCCTAATTTTTCGATAGGAAATTTTCTTATTATTCCTCTCTTTGAGAGATACATTAATGTTCTCTTTACATAATTTCATTTTACTATATTGTCAGGTTAATCATCCACGTGTTAGAAATAGGCTTAACTTTTCAACATGGCTCTATTTTTTCTCTTTTTCTATTATGTCGAAAAAATTTTCTATTATGTATTTTGAAGGTTGGATCCATAAGGCTTTGCTAATTCTAAATCGCTGCATTATTCAGCGACAGCTTTAGAAATCATAATGTGTCTCCAGTTTAGTCCAAAGACGTTTTTGTATCTACATGTGTTGTGTCTCATGAACTCCAATCTCTTCCTTCTTTAGCATTGTAGGTTTTAGAAATTTTTCCCTTTTATTTTAATATACTATATATATATATATATATATATATATATATATATATATATAGCTGTCCTAAGTCAGCAATATTTATGCTAATGTAGTATCCATTATTTATATATTTTTAACTCTATATCATGTTTTTAATTTCTCATATATCCTTCAATGTCTGGTTATCTTGCAATGTCACATTTTTTAAATGTTTTGCTTATTGTGTATTCATCTCTCTTTAGTGGAGAATTTTAAATATATATATACATATGGTTTGATTTATATTATACAGTTTCATTTTAATTTATTTCTGTTTGGATAAATTTTTTTCGAAAAATTCTTCATTTCTTCGTAGGAATATCAAATAATGAGTTAACGAAAATGTTTAACTTCACACAAAAAAAGCTTTTTAAATGATATAAGCAAATAGTGAGTAAATTATATTTTAATTTGATGCTTAAAAAATAGATTTATAGTAGAAATAAATATAAAGTTTTATGTTAAAGATTTGGATGTTTATCTAAGGTGAATTTTTTACCAAAGTTGTCGATAATGTAAATATTTGTTCTGAGTAAAGTTGATTTTCTACTCGCATTTCTTTTACATCCAACTTCTTTATTGAAAAATATCTCAATACTAGATAAGCAGTGATCAAAATATAACTAAATGAAATATCAAACATATTGTAGACTTAAAAACTAGAAACAAATAAAATTTGTTATTTATATATTTAAAAGTGTATTTCAAAATTCAATGCAAGCTTAAATATGAATAACTACATTTATTTAAAATGTCATGATAATCTGGTTTATTTTTTACAATGTTACAGTTCATTATTCTAAAATAGTAATTTTTAATTATTTATTATAACAATTATTTCGATAATTGTAATTTTAGGATGCATTTAAAATATATATTTGTTTTAAGAGAACTTGTTTCTTACATTTTCTTAATACTTGTATATTGAGTAAATTTAAATTTCTGTAGAATCTTTTGAAGTTTAAATTAATTTCTGCTGTTTCAGTTAGGACTTTATTTTGCTTTATTTTAATTATTATAGATAATATCTTTCCCCTCCCCGAAATATGCGTATGCAAATAAATTGCGAAATTAAATGATTTTTAGCAAATTCATCTCAGATAGAGGATTTCACTCTGCAATGTATATCCGACTTTGCATTCGTTCTAAATTCTTCTTAAATACAGTTGATGGAGGAAAGGTATTAAAAACATGTCATACAATCACTTGGCCTTATGGCATGATTAGCAAATAACATATCATTCCATTTGTATTATAAATGCTTCTACATTACATTTTTTATGATATAAGTTCTTTATTATTATTACTTTAGACTACAACATTGTCTAAAATTGAGTGGTCTTTCATTGTTTTGCAAAATACATAGAAATTTATTACGACTGACATGAGAATTAATTATAAATAAACTAATTTTATCCCCTCCCTCTCTCTCCTAGACCAGATACATTACTACCTCATCAAAAATGTGAAGAATTCTTAAATTTACGATCCCATTTCTTAAACAATTTTTATCCTCGCTGCTCATAAGTACTTCAGATTTTACTGAGGTATAATAAATAAGAATATATTTTCATATGTGAATGATGTTTCTGAATGCATACAAAATGACCAGTACATTTAATGGCGTATTAAGTTGCATATATTATGTGAAAGTTATATTTTAACCAATTATATATATATAATCCAAAACATAACAATACACAGATAGTTAGAACCTAAGATAACTATACTAAATAGGAAGAAATAGGCACAGTAGTACAATAACAAACTCCTGGCCTTAGGAACCAAGATTGCAGGTTTCAACAAGTTTTAGGGCTATCCAACCTTCACCTGTAGTTTGCCATACTATGTACCAAGAGGAAAGGAAAGAATGACATTTCGAGGAATTTAAACATTATAATAAAATCACTAAACTAATAAAATATAATTATAAAATTGTAGCCGACTAGTATTTGCATTACACCTTTAAATTCGATGCAAATCGTAGATAGTAAGACTTACTTCGGGAGTGCATCAACTGGTTATGTTTCCCGCTAAATACAAGAGAGGGAAAGCAGTTCCGCATAAAGTTAAATTATGATAGATTAATATAAAGTTTATATATGTACTTTTAAAAAATCATAAACATATATTGATATAAATATTAGTATAAAACATAAATGAATCCTAGAAATATTTAAATATTATTGAATTATATATATATATATATATATATATATATATATTTATACATATATATACATATATATATACATATATATATATATACATATATATATATATATATACATATATATATACATATAACACATATACATATATATACCATATATATACATATATATATACATATATATATATATACATATATATATATATACATATATATATACATATATATATATACATATAACATATATATATATATATATATATATAAAACTTTTATAACATCATCAATTTGAGTCTTTTTAAATATGTAAAGTGATTTAGGTCTACTTCAAATAAATTGAAAAATTAAATTTTCACCCGAAAAGGAACTCTCTCACCGGGTCAATAGGCAAATATTCTTCATAAATTTAAATTTCATGTATAGAACAACAAATATTTTTTTTAAAAAAGACTATGGTTACTTACTCTACATATGTTTACGATGGAAAAACAACAACTATATTATTGGACTTACATTCAATTAAAATCCCTTAAGGTCTATTTTTTTTAAGTTCTGAGGAAAAGGCGATGCATTTTAGAAACAATATATTCGTCCCAAACTACCTGACATAACATTGCTTTATAGATGTTAAAGAAGAATAAAACTTAAAATATACGTTACGCTTACGTAGGTGTAATATCAGCAAATGTGAACTATGTAGAATGCATATGGATGTGGGGAGCTGTAATATGTATATGAACTAGTACCAACATCACGCGAAGTCGATCGTTTTGGCGTGATCGGAAAAGTAATCGCATTCGTTCAGAACTGAAGGTACCCAGAACGAACATTCCTACCTTCAAATGCATTAATTAGTAACTTAAGGTATCTGACTACTTACGACAACTTTTGAAAAAAAATATATAAATTTTTTGCGGCTTTTAGATTTATTTAGTACATTTTAAGAAAAAAAATGCTAAAATTAAGAAGAGAAAAAGAAATTATTATTACTAAAATGGCAAAAATGTACAAAACATTGCATAAACGTGGCCCATTCTGCACAAAAACTTCATGAACAAAATCATGATTTTTCAATTTTACTGTGTTACTTTGGTATTCAATTTTGAAATGACCTTCAGGATTAGAAATACTTTAATTTTTTCAAAAACTAGAGCTCTGTATCTTAGTTGTTATAGAAAATTGCTTAAAAAAGTGATTATTTCTACATAAAGGACTGTTAATTTTGTAATAAAACAGTGATTGATAAATCTAAATGTTAAAACACTTCTGCTATTACACATAACATACACGAAAAGTTACAGTCAATTATTTATAAAATTTTTGAGTAATCACTGTTCCTGTTTGAGGTTTTCGAAAAAAAAAAATTCGAATAAAACGCATTTTAAAGTTATGACATCTGCTTTCAGTAAAACACTTGTAGTTTTTGTTCTAGTAAATAGAAAATAAAAAACTTGGTATTTTTACAAAACGAATCAGACGGTCTATAAAGTAAAATCATAAAAAAATTGTCAATTTTTGAAAAAAACTCACGATTTTATGGTAGTTGGATACCTTAAGGAACGGCTTACTTTCTAATCTTGCTTATTACTAATATTCTAAGTGAAAAACAAATTGGCATGAACTTTAAATATTTGCCTTTTAGCAATATTTCCACCATGCTAGGTATACCAAACATTTTTGCGCCATTATTTTCCTACATCCGAAAGAAATAAATGTCTTAACATCTCTTTCTCTTCGAGCTCAAAATGCTATTTTTCATTCCCCCTCGTCTAAATCTCCCTGTAGAAGATATTACTTCTATGTAAGATTCATATTCTGTTTTATGAATGATTTTACAAATCCTATAATAGTGGAGATATGTCATTTGTAGCATCGTAGATGAAATATTTGTTTGAGACTTTCCTCGGATGGTTTCTTTATGCTTACCACGTCCAAGAAATTCAGTTTAAACCTCGATTACTTTTAATGGTTGCGATCTATTTCTTCGATAGCCTTACCCGGAAGTTGTGAGACGAATAAAAATCTAAGAGAAGGTTTATTGCATTGTTCGTATTAACAGAGAATTGGTAGAATGTTGATTATTATCATATAAAACTTGTAGATGAATTTAATTCAAACTTATAGTTTTGTTTTAATATGTTTAACTTATCTAAACAAAACGGCAAAAAAAATTATTATTTTATTTTTAATGCACATTTTAAAGTCCTGTTTTGGCCTCCCCCCCCAAAAAAAAAAAATACAAAAAGAATGAAAATTTTTATTCTAAGTTTGAATTTTGATCCACATTACAGATACGAGATAAATATTGCAATCTTACACGTACATCGACTTATATCATCTTTCTTTTCAAATACATGAATCGAAAAAAAAAGAACATTTTTATCATTAAAGATATTTTTTTATACTTTCTTAACAGAAATAATAATAATAGTAGTATTTATTTAAAAAAAAAGTAAACAATTTTTTTTAATGATATCTTTGGAAGCAAGGAACATAGTACATATCCCAACATTACACACGTAACAACTTTCTTTTCTTTTCCTATTTCTCTTGCTTATGGGAGCTTCTTTTTTTTTTTTTTTTTTTTTTGTTATGCTGGTGGAACAAAACTGGCTAAATATGACTTTCCGTTAGTTGTAGAATTCCGGAAGATTTTGGTCTCGCCAATTTTTTTTTATATTTGTATCGCTACGATAACTGTGTATAAGTCTTTTTGCTAATTTGCATCTGAAACTTAATTATTTTTTTTATCCAAAACATATGCTTTCTAAATGATGATGTCCAGCAAATAAAAGAATAATTTATATAATATATATTTATCTAAATTTACTAAAAAAATATATAAATTTACGAAATCACGAGGTCAGATCGCAGCCGGTCTCACCAGTGCAGATAATGATCGCTTATATTCGAGTGTGAAAATTACAACAGCACAAAATCTGATTCCTCACGAATTACCTCGTTTGTGCCCAGTTTGACCAATTGAGCGGGATCGAATTAATTCGATTACATAACTTAAGGAGTTAATAGGGTGGAATTAAACCATTTTCAGAATTACAAAGCATTCTTATGTGGAAGGACAATCAGAAAATCTGCCTTGAACCGAGATTAACTGCATTCACTTGCTTGCTGTGAAGGATTTTTTCTTTCAACAAACAATTTGATTGCTGATTTAAAAAAAATGTATAGAAAAATGTGATAGGACATATTTGCTTCATTAAACTAGTTCTAAATCTGAATGTGCTTGCACAGCTATAGATTAAATAAAATTAGTACAATACATTGAATGAAACTACCACTAACTTATTTAACTTACATTTGTTGATTTTAGTGGTACAATTTATACTTTTTTCTGAGATTCAAAGTAACCTAAAGAGTGCAATCATTTTAAAAGGAATCACCCCTCCGGTATCTTCCACTTATACAATGTGGACCTTGAGTCAAAGCAATTGCTTGCCGTTGATTTAGATGATCGTGGATAATGTATTTTGAGGATGTCAAATTTAACGTAAAGACATATCTTGTTTTATCACAAAAGTTGTAATCGTTGTCTCTCTCTCATAATATTATTTTGCTCTATTTTAATATTCTGATTCTTACTATACTTTAAACTCTTAACACATTCAATGTCTTGTATATATGATTGTTATTTTTTTCTCAAAATTAAAAGGAATAATGAGTAGTCCTTATTTACATGGGAAAGAAACCATCTATAAATCCAATTAATTATTCATAATTTACACCATATTTTTATTGTTTATGAAATACATTCGATGAAGAATCGTTTTAGTGTGCGATAATGAGCTCTTTTAAATTTTTCTTTGCATGTTTCTAGTATTAGACTAAAATTTTGAAACGTTTTACATTATTGATTTACAGGCAATTTTAATATGATTAAACTGAATACAACTAATGTTTTTTTAGAGTTTTTTCTCAACATAAAAATATAAAAATATTTTCAAAACAAAAAATATGAAAGTTCCGCTTTCAAAATGCTACAAAACAGGAGCCACTGCTCAGAATGAATTTAAATTAGAACTGAATTTACTTGAAGAAAAGAAAACGGTATTGCATAAGAAAAAGTATCATTTGATTTTTCAGAGCTGCTTTTTACGAGGGTTTTGGCTCAAAGGCGTTTGAAAACACATTTTTTCCATCCAGTGTGTTACGACCTTGAATGTTTTTTTCACTAATATTGCAACACTTGTTCAATGACTTGAAAATCATTTTTTTTTCGTAAAGAAAGAAACAATCATACACATTGAACAGTACAGTTGATACAACTCATGCCAAAGCAATCGTAATTCGATTCAAAATGTCAGTTGTAGCCTAATTCACTATCATTATGTCGTTTACTGCGCTATCTATTGATACACTTAGGAATTTTTTATGTAATTAGCAAAAAATATGTCAGAAAACGTTGTAATCTTCAAACAAAAGTGTGGAGAATTTCGCTTTCTGTCAATAAAATATATATTAGTAAATAATTAAAAGTATAATAATTAAAAAAATAAAAAAATAATTAGTGTTTATCATGTTTTTGTTAATGAAGAATATATCAATTTATACTAAAGTATTACTTATCGTGTTTATGTTAATGAAGAGTATATCACAATATATACTAAAGTCGTGTGAAAATCTTAAGATTTTATTTTTTCACAAAAATATATGTGTATATACCTGATATATATTTTAAATTAAAAAAGTTTCGAAATTTAAGTTAGATTACATTGGTATCACGCTGAAAACTGTACGAAAGAAACTTGTGACATCTAGAATCAATCCCTAAGGAAATATTCGTAGACTTGTCACGTATTTTTTTGATAGGAGAACGCTTGAGAATATGTCCCCTAAAGAACATTCTGTTTCGATCAATTTTAAGTGCCCCTAGGCCCAATCCAACTCTACAGTACAAGAATCTATACTTCTTCAAGTTGGAACTCGGTTTCAGTTCATTATAAGTTATTTTTGTAGTGGAGGGAAAATAATATAAAAAAAGAGGAAAGAGGTAAAAATTTAAAAAGACTTAGAAACAATTTATTTATAAAAAAAGATTTCCCATATAATTATTGAAAGTATGTAGAAAGAGAAATTAAAACTGTTTATAGTTCCGTGTAGAAATTCAAATCTGAATAAACTTTATTTCAAAGTTAAACAGAATTGTGTGGTTCATATAAATGTAATTACATCATTTTACTTCAAAAATTTAGTTGTATTTGTGTATATTACTAGTGCATTTAGCTGTAGCAAAGTGTGTGTTTGGAAAACATAAAGGCACAGAAAAAAAGTTTGTAGCTATTAATAGAATTATGTCTTTAAATTATTAAAAACCTTCAACTGTGTGAATATATGTTAGGTTATGAAAGAGAAAGTGTTATATTGAATTATTCTTTACTGACGCATTATACTGTTGATCCCTTTTTTACTAAACTAAAAGACATTGCCATTTCAAAAAAATACCGCCATATGCTGTCAATATCATTATTAATGTGTTCCAAAGTGCGTGGGAACGGTCTCTATTATTGGTTATATATCGCTACATTTGGCAATGTATTTTGATTTGACGAAATTGGTCGAGGATACACTACTTAAGTACTGATTATTGTCTAGATGAAAGAGGATTATTTAAAGACAACGTAACCAATTTTTTCACCATATATCATTTTGTAAAACATTTTTTTAAACTAGCTTTAAACTTCGTTGCAAATTTTTAATTGTTGAATCAAAACCTTAGTTTTTTCTTTACATTTGCTTCTATGAAAATAATATTTAATGGGAATAAATTTCACTTTTGATATCTTTGATATGACTTAGATTTTGTTCATGTTGGATATTTCTCCTTAAATTTTTTCAATTCACGGAATGGCATTTAATAAAAAAAACATCTCAAACGAACCCATTAATGTATACCTATCTTGACTTTTTTTTTACCAGGCAATCAATTACATTTATCTCTCTGACAAAATGTTCTCTCCTTCTAAGTAAGTATAATCTCAGAAATCAGCGGCTTAACATTGGAACCAAAGTTCAATTAAGGTACGTCTCACAAGAGGTTTCTTTTACTGGTTCGAAAACTGCCATGAATCACTGGTCTGCCATGATCTTCTTTTTCAGCGTAAAATTTAGAGCTCTTAAAAGGAAATTGAACGATTTGAAGAGAGTTCAAATGTCTTTCTTTTATCCAACATTACAAGTAAAAGGCTTAGATTTTTAGAAATAACTCTTCTAGAAGTCATAGAATCTAAACAGCAACTGTCTGAAGTAAATTATGTTCCAAATGACCAAGCTAAATTGATATAGCTAGGTAAGGTCGAGAAAATGTTGCTAGAAGAAAAGAGCTTTAGTATAAATTTTATTTTATAATACTTTCTGTACCTTGGAATACGATTTAATATGCATAGATAAGTTGGGAGTTACTTAAATTTATAGTTACCAAAAGAGAAACGTGTTAATATTTATTGAGGATATAAACGACACTTTTAATGTTTGTATATGTAATATGCATTATTTAATTCTTTTTTCTGAATTTGTCACTATATTGTAAAAATGCAGAAATCTAAATTTACTTGTGTAATACAATCCTATACAAAAGCTTCAGCTGTTAACAATCACTGGATGGAAAATACTATGCATAGTAAACTAAATTGAATAATTCTATGTATTTATTTTGAATGAAATATTCGTTACCTTAAAAAGTATCTATTTTCTTCTCAGTTCAAGATCTTATTAAATAAATTCTCAATTAACCCCTTAACGCCGATTAAACGTTATGCGATTCGCTCCAAAGTGCCACCGTTTTTCACATAGATAAGCGTATGCGGTGTATTGGGGGATAAGAAGAGACACAGATGAACAAATTTGTTTTGAAATTATAAAATCCTTTACAAACACCGTGTCAATGTCGTTTTTTTTTACATTCCAAAGCCTTCAAATAAAATAATCTCATTTTGGAAGGAGGGATATGTGCGTCTGGGGCATATAACACGTTGGTAGAGCGAGGCGAACATATACGCCTGTGGCACTTCTTGATAGATGGCAACTGCATTAAATCAACTGCTACAAGAATAATTTCAGTAAAATATAAGTATGATTAAATAAAATTAAATAAATATTCAGTTGAAAGGATAACGCAATACTTATTAATGCAAACATTTTCTTGAGCTGATAACATTAGATTGCTGACAACAGTTTAACTTTCACGATAAAGTTCTATAACTGCTAATTTTTTTTAATATGGGTGTGTGTTTATTCTAATTATATTATGTGTATCAGATAATTTTCTCTTTTTAGTTATGTAAAAATAAGATATTCCTATCCATGAAGTGCCTAAAAAAAGAAGCCAGGTGTGTTATTAATAGAAAAGTGAAGTGATTTCATAAGTCAATTGTTTTCGCAAACTAAAAAAAATGTACCTTTTATTGGATTTTATACTCCTTAAGAATCGATTTTCATATAAAGCCCCCGGTATGAAAATATTATGAGGAGTGAAATTATATATATATATATATAAAAAAAAATTTCAGGGTGTCCGGCACATCCATAGGAGCCCATGTTAAATTGCGCAAGTTTATGTACCTTTTTCTCAAAAACTACTTACTTCTCATAGATAAGATTTTTACAGTAGGTTGTGTGTACTATCAATAACACTTTAACGAAGGATTTTGTCTTTTTGTTAAAAATTAATTTATATTATGAATTTTTTAAAAAAGTATCCAGTTTTTTAAACTAAAATTAAGTTAAAAAAAGTCATATCTATGAAAAGGTTTGCTAGATATATCTAATTTCTTCCGTTAAAATGTGTAAACATATTAAAAATATGCTCACTGAAAATTTGAGGATTATATGATAAGTAGTTTTTGAGAAAAAAATACTTAAAGTGAAAAAAATTACATATGAGAAAATCGGCTTTGAAGTAAAAATTTGAAATTTTTTCATTGTTTATTTTTGTTAGTACTTTCCAGAAGCATATGACGTCTTCTTTTTACTCTCAGCTCATATAAAAGACTCTTCTAATTTTCTTTTTTTCATTATTTGTAACAATTTTGTCTTTTTTTTTGGGGGGGATCTCAAGATGCTTTCGTTAGGCTACTCGAATCCGAAGTGAACGTAGTTTTTTGAAGCATGGCACAGTTATAACTTGGTTCTGTGTACCATAGTGTTTCAATAATCATTAATTTTGCTACATGACTCATATTGAGCTGTGCAATGGCCATATGTACCCCTAATTTTAGAGTTTTTAATTGCACAAATGTAGATCTCAGAATCATTGACCATATGGTGCTATTAACTGACTCATTTGGGTCCTGAGTCTTTCCATGTAAAAAAATTCTTAATAACACAGAATCACCTAGATCTCTAAAAATTGACTTTATTTAATTCATAATTGTATATAGCAAGTCTGTATGTGTTTATGATCATTATACATTTCGTTACATTCAATTTCTGTCTTTTGAAACTTGCACTAGGTATTTTATACATGCGGGACAAAGTTCATGTTGAGGACTCTCGTTTAAAGACTGAGGCTGAAAATAAACTGCTTAAACAGAGGTTTTCATGCTGTGTAGATCAATGATAATATTTCTAATAGCCATGCTAAAGTATCTTTGAATTTTTGATATTAAAATGTCGGTGAGTCGGTTACAACCACTAAGGCGTTTTCCATCACTTGTTTTTAAGGGGCAAAATACATGTACCCATACACTTTTGGATAAGCCCAATTCAGTCAAATTTTCCCACTGTAACATCATATGGATTCGCGCTCATTAGAGTCTTATGCAAGAGGAAACACAGGTGCTCATAGCAGAATTCATTTGATGAGCGTCAAGAAGTAGCTTTATTACACGCGCTGCTGAGCATGCACTAAATCTCTGCGCGAAGAAAGAGGAGGAAGAGTTTCTACTTTTTCTTTATTTTTAAAGTTGCGATCATTCTTTTCTTACCGAAAACAAACAAAAAATAATTACAGAATCAGAAAGGTCATTTTATCGCCATGATACGGTATGGATGTTTTTACAAAATAACGATATTTTCCATTCTTACGATTTTTTTCTAAAATGAGACAATATAGATGCGTTTTTATGAAAATAATTTTTCAATCATTCTGAACGGACTTCTTATCATTGTAACGAATCGTTACTATACATTAAAAAAGTCCATACTTTGGTTTTTCAGAAACAGTGGTTTAAAAAAAAATGTCAAAAACTTTTTTCTGAAAATTTTTCAAAATTCTAACTAAACATTTAATAACTTCGTCATTTATAGAAATAATCACGTGAAACTCTTTTTTTCTGTTTGTCAAACATTATTATTTATCCGTGATCCATCCAAAGATTAAAATAATTGCTTAAAAATTAAGGATTTTAAAACACAGTTTTTGTGTTTTTCATCTAATACCCTTTATACAAAAATTAATTGAAACAGTTTTTTTCACCTTTTTTTGTTTAAAAATTATCATTGTTTGTTATCGATTTGTGAAATTTGGAAAATATAACTTAAAAATTAAACCTCAAAAAAAAAACTTTAAAAAAACTTGCAAACTGCGCTTAGTGTTGTTTTGTCTAATGGCGTCATTGGCGTCGAAAACCTGTTTTTGAGCTGAACAACTTTCTCGCGAATAATGACTTATACTCTGTTCCACCTTAACTTGGCAGTCCAAATCAATCTGCTGCTGGGTTGCACAAGAAGATGAGGTTGACTATAACAAATGAAAATCACCAAATTTGGCGAGTAAAAAAATGCGTGTGAGAAATTTGTTTTTGTTTAATTATTGAACCAAAAATAAGTTTATGAAAACTTTTAAAAGAACCACATTTTGAAGCGTTTTTATAATTTTGGATGTTTTTCTTATATGGTGAATGTAAGTAATGAGAAAATTTGAAATCCATTTTATTAATTTAAATTCCAAGAGTATTTATTGTTATATATATATAAAATAATGAATGTGAATTTTAGTATATACAAAAGGCGGTTTCAAATTACTGAAGAAACAGTATCATGTGCTTCCACTTAGTGGCGATCTCAATACTGATTGCGATAAAAGTGAAAGACAGATAAGTTCAATTAAAAGCAGAGCCTAATTTGGATTTTGTTTCTAGCAGAGACCTGAAGTGACTAGGTATGGTAGAAACACTGATGCGATGTTTTCACGATTCGTAAATCTACCGACCTTCCATAGTTACTACAAGCCTCTAGTCAAAATGATTAATAATGGCGAGAGAATTAAAGTGATTAATACTCAAAGTGATATTAATAGTGAATTAAATCATCCTTCTTAAGAGGATCCGAAACATGAATTTTTGAAAAATTATCGATTTTGACTTTTTTACATTTTTTAAAAGTTCAAACACTTCTGCTTCAAATGATATATATGATACATAGAAATACGATAACTAGAATTATTTATATTTATTTTTTTAAAGGAAGCTACTCTCATTGACAAATTACAAATTCTTACTTTAAAGCCTGTTTTCTCAAAATGCAATATTTTTCCCGTTATGTACCTTTTTCTCAAAGCCTAATTAATGTAGGATCCTCAAATTTTCAGAGAGCATACTTTCAAGATGTTTACACATTTTAATGGAGGGAATAAGATACATCTAGCGAACTGTGTTAGATAATGTATTTTTAAACTAAATTTTAAAGAAAAAGATTTGGCATTTCTTAAAAAATTCGTAATTATTTTAATTTTTAACAAACAGACGAAACTCTCCATTACGATCTTATTGATAGTACATATAACCTACTGTGAAAATTTCATCTATTACTAGCAAGAAGTTTCTGAGAAAAATGTACATAAACTTACGTAATTGACATGGGCTGTTATGGAAGTGCCGGACCTCCTTAAACAATATACTTATGTATTAAGTGTAACATATATTTACATAATTGATGTTATTATATATATTATATATGTATTATATATATATACATAATTGATGTGTATTATATATATATATATATATATATATATATATATATATATATATATATATATATATATATTATGTTGTTACTTGGGATGAATTCGTAAACTGGGATTTGCCAGAATAATCTGTTTATTTTTAAAACAAGAATAAATAAAAGGGAGAATAACAATTAATGAATGGAGTGAAACATTTAAACGCGCGTCGTAGCCTAATTGGCTTTCATTATTTTTTAAGAGTTATTACTGCTCTGTCAATGCGCGACTGCCTCTCTTGCGGTCCAAACGGATTCTGTCTAGTTCTGATGTTCCTTCGTCTCTCCTTTCCCCCGTCGGGGACATTGCCCTCTCTAGGGGGATGCTAAGGGGCTTGCAATAGTGCCTTCAACTTCACAGTCGGCCATCCTAAAAATGAGCTGACCACAGCGAAAGAAAATCCAAAATGTTGCAAGCAAACCTATAAAACAAAAATTGTAAACAGTGAAAAGAAAAAAAATAACAAGTGCGATGCTTTCCAGTACTTCACACAGGTGTTGTTTTTCTGGAAGTAGTTCGTCATTGCTGCTCACAGCTATTCAAAAAAGCTATAAAAAGGGAAAGAGAAAAATTTCAGTTCGTTATTCAAAGTTCTGTTCACAGAGAGTCACTGTGGGGGTACTGAAATTGCAGTCGTAAAATCGTCAGGCATCAGCGGTTGACCACCTCTTCATGAAATCAACAGCTGTAGATGTAAGATGAGGGCCTTCGTGTTGACCAACCTTTTCCACTTCATATCTATCATGGGGTTTGACGGTCTTAATTAGGTAGGGTCCGTAGAAATTGGGTCGTAATTTGAGTCGTGTTCGGAACTGGGTTCTTTTGATTGTCACTGGTTCATCTTTTTATATATGTGTTGTTTGCGTTTTTAACGAAGTGGGCTTTTACTCTTGTTTGGCTCTTTCAACTTCGTATCCAAAATGATGGAGTTAAGGAAATCAATCTGTCTAAGCAAAACATTTTTCTCTCTGGCAAGGGCTTGATTCTCATCACTATGACTTGTTTTATTAGCATTTCTTCCACTAGACTTTGACTTCTTAGCTTTCCGCTTGCTATGGTTAATTTCTCGTTCTTTAGTTGACTTCGATGTTTTAGGATTATCGTTTGATTCCGTTAGTGCGTTTACGATGAGTATTTTTCTGTTAACGATGCACATTCAATTTCTTTCTCAACAAGTCGCTTTTCTGTAATTTTAAGTGTTTCTTGTAAGATCTCGTACTTTTCTTCAAGTTTAACTAACTTGTCAACCTTTTCTAAATTTGATTCTTCTAATTCATGCAATTTATCTAATAACGCCGTTTTTTCTAATGATAATGTAGATGTGTTAGATACGTGCATTTCTAAATTTTTACATTTATCTTCTGCATTTTTTAATTTTAGTTGTAATACTTCTAGGGCATTATCTTTTAATTCCGATTGGTTATGTGCCTTAAATACATTAATTAAATTAATAAAGTGATCCTTTTTCTTAGGTATTAATTCTATACCACTTGCACTAATTTTAAATTCAGTTTGTTTTAAAACATCAGTGCCAATAATTACATCAATAGTTGTTTGCGAATTGTCAATAACATAAATATCCGTCATAAATTTATTATCTTCAATATTAATAGTAGATTTAAAAGTTCCAAAGAGTTTAATTTCACTCTTACTGAAAGAAGTTAATTTTATTTTCGTAGCATTTAACGTCGGTCTTCCAAGAATTTGATAAACACTTTCGCGTATTAAAGTAATAGCACTACCCGTATCAATAAGAGCATCAAAATCATATCCATTAATTTTAACAGTTTTACGCATTTCTGATGAGGAATTGATTTCATTAACAACTTCACTAACAACCTCATTAACAATTTCATTTTTAACCTCAGGTTTTTTAAATACACACTGAGAGCTTTTATGACCAAATTGGTTACAATTAAAACATTTTAAACCTTTATTTTTATGGTAACATTCATTAGAGGTATGATTAAATAATCCACAATTATAACAACGTATACGTACATCACTCTTATTAACATTAGCATCGTTAAATTGATCTTTATTATGAAATTTATTATCAGAACACATATTTTTATTAGATGTAGGAAAATCATACTGCTGAAATTTTGTACGCTTGTTTTCATTATCAATACAATAAGAATTATTTTGCATAAAAACCTTTTCATATATCTTTAACTTTTCTTTAAATTCTGAAATACTTTTACATGCATATAATATCAATTTATTATGGTTAGAATCAGGTATACCAGTTATACAATACATAATCAGGCTTTGATCGTCTAAATGAAAGTGTGCTTTTGAAGCAATTTCACGCATGGCCAAAAAATATTCAAAGAGAGATTCCGTAGGGCGTAATTTCCGTTTTTGCATTTCCTTGTGGACGTCGTAAGAACAAAATAAATCTTCAAATTCTTCTATTAATGCAGCTTTAAGAGAACTATACGTTAATATGTTATGGAGAGTTTGGATAAAAGTCTTTGCAGGACCTTGAAGCAAACGTTTAACACAATTAATTTTTTGCAAATCAGATATGTGTGGGATAAAAATAAAGTTTTCTTCTACGTCGCGAAAAAAAACTTTAACGCTGTAATTATCATTTCCCGTAAACGACCTCATAGTTGAAAAAAGGTCCTTTAACAAAAATACATTCTCTTCGTTCCCTCTTTGGCTTTGATTTCCTTGTGTTTGAGGGAGGGGAACAAAAACATCCTGCGGAGAGGGCAAGTGATAAATTGGCGGGGTGAGGGGTTGTTTATTCGCGTCGTTCGTAGATTCTAGCGAAAAGGGCGCCGAATCTTCGTCATCCGTCAATTGTTCGGTAAAATTATTTTTTAAAGATGCAAGATCTGATAAATTTTTAAATATATGCTCGCTTAATTCTTTGGTGCTTCCTGCGCAATTCAGTCCTAATATAGTGCAGACGGTAATAAGTTCAGTTTTCGTAAAGTCCTTTAAAATTTTATCCTTTCGTGCTTCAATGTCGTAATTCTGTGGGAAACCCGCGAATTTTTTTAACTCTTTTCTAGAAGATTTACTGTAGGGTTCGTCATTAACAATTTTGTGCAGAAGTTGCACCGTTGAAGCAGGGGCCGTCTTTAATATGTTCGCAATAGCAGCAATTTCCTCTAGACAGACCATCGTAAATAAATATCTTCAGAACAATAAAGGAGTAAATTGGAATGGACTCACCGTTGATGATTTCGTCGTTGTGGTTTTCGTTGTCGGTTTCGTCGTTGAAGCGTGCGTGGTCCACCAGTCTTGACTCGTTGTATTTTCTAGGGTTTTTTAATTTTAATTTAATTTGAGGCCGAGCCCCCAAATGTTATGTTGTTACTTGGGATGAATTCGTAAACTGGGATTTGCCAGAATAATCTGTTTATTTTTAAAACAAGAATAAATAAAAGGGAGAATAACAATTAATGAATGGAGTGAAACATTTAAACGCGCGTCGTAGCCTAATTGGCTTTCATTATTTTTTAAGAGTTATTACTGCTCTGTCAATGCGCGACTGCCTCTCTTGCGGTCCAAACGGATTCTGTCTAGTTCTGATGTTCCTTCGTCTCTCCTTTCCCCCGTCGGGGTCATTGCCCTCTCTAGGGGGATGCTAAGGGGCTTGCAATAGTGCCTTCAACTTCACATATATATATAATATTTTTTTCCAAATCGATATGAAAAATGTGAATAGAGTAAAGAAAATACATTGTATGTGCATGATTTCAGTATTATATAAGATCCGTTTATCTCTACCCTGTTTGCCTTCTATATAATCAAAGACAACCGTACTTACAGAATAAACTCCAATCGTACGTCGGAGCTGACACAAACAGTTTTTTTTAGCCAGTATATTAATACTTTTTTTAAATTTTGCTATTACTTATAACAATAGAATTTACTTGAAAAATGGAAAAGTGAAAAGTTGTGGATAAACTTTAAGTTATAAAAAACATGTCGTGCATTGTAATTACGATTGTCATTAAAATTATATTTGCTTCAATGCGATGATATAATCACTAAACTGCCGATAATTTATGATGTTACATCATAAGTATAAATTATTTGTAGTAGTCTATCAATCTTATACTACTTTTCATGAACGATGAATTGGCAGTACGCCAACAGGCAGTGGAGCCAATGAAAGTCTAAGAGCAAGGTAATTATTGAGTTCGCTGAACTTTTGAGATCATTAAACGTGAGCAAGAGACTCGTCTACGAGTAACTATCGTAATACATCACGGACATCCAGCTAAAAGTTATAATATAGTAAGGATATTTTCAAAATGGTTTAAGGATAACTGTAAATTATTTTTTTTAAAAAAAGTGTCGTCCCTAAGATAAGAAATTTCTATTTTTAGATTTCTTAGTCTCTTTAACGTGTGTTAGATATCTGCCAATAACATTAGAAGTTTCTCTGTTCACACACACAGTTAATATGTAGTTTAAAAAAATGATGTTATCAAAATTGCAATGTTTTGTATAATTTATATTTATATTTGAGGAGTTCTTTAAATATATCTATTATATTGTTGTTAATTTGATGTAAATAATTATGTTGATAATTATGCGAAATCTGAAAATGACCTTTTCAATTAAAACACATTGAGTTCGAACCAGAGAGAGAGAGAGAATTTAATACATATATAAATAAATAAAGTAACATTAAAATACTTGTATATGTTATAAATTACTTAAAAATGCTCTTCGTATTGATAAATTTGCAAAGACATAATTAATTTAATTTATATATATATATACTAAATACTGAAATTTATAGCCATATCATTTGCGTGCAGTATATTTTAGCTTTGCACTCCTTTTCCACTGTTTTTTCTTCAACACTTAATTCAAGTTTTCTATCTTTTGATCAGCGGATATTCATGCGTTAAAAAGTAGTTTTTCTCTCAGAAACTGTTCATTTGATCTTGCTGTAATCGGCAGTCATACAAAAAAAGTCATCAAAGCTGAACGCGAAATAAATATGTTACATGGAAAATTCACAAAGAAAACCGACTGTAAAAAAGGTTAGGCTAATTAATAATTCAGTTCTTTTCAATAAACATAAAATTAATGTAGCACTTAAATAATTAAAAAAAATGACTGATCTGGAGCTGACTAATATTTACGTACAGTTACTACACGAATTTTAACCTTATAAGTCAGTCTCTATTGTTTCTTAATGCAGAGACACCCGAATCTAATGAATATTAAAATGGATAAACACACTGTGATGGATCCTCCTTCTCAAGTGTTGTTAGAGTTAGAATTCCCGGCGGCATCCAAACTCAGCATTGGTGGAGAAGTCATTGAATCAAACTCGAAATGATTACCAGCAAAAATAATAATTTACTTTTATTAAGTTAAACGTTAGAAATGATTACGTGTTAAAACAGACATGACACGTTAAATGTTGAATACATTTTGTACTAATCTGAACGAGATGCAACACCCCGCTCCACCAGCTCGGCATTTACGATTCTAATTCAGCGTTACGTTGAATTCCAAAAATTGAAATGACAATATGACCTTGGAATCAACTGGCATGGGCGTAGTAATATCGTCCACTAATCCACTACAATTTTCCACTTTTATTCTTAACCATCTTTTTCTTGCTGATTGTTTTATATTATTCAGTAGTGACTTTCTTTTGTATTGAGGCGCTGTCTTAGCTTAAAACAGGGATGGGAACACTTTTCCAGGGTACGGTCTATTTCTAATTTTTTCATGGTGTTGTGGTCCACCCAGTGGCGCAAGTGTAGTGAGCTAAGGTAATAATCTACATTTAATATAACTTAATAAAAAATACGGAGAATATGTACATAACTAAAATGAAATACACTTTTAAGACAGAGCCACAATAATAGCCACAAATATAGTATCAAATGATGCTATTGTTACGAAATAATTCAAAATACATTAAAAAAATGAAACATGTTCATCTAAAGTTAGTGCTCCTAGTCAGTGGCGTAACGGAGAATATTAGAGCCCCCTGCAAAGTCGGGATTCGGCCCCACAGAATCTTACAAAAGATTGCAAAACCATAACGTAACATAAGCTTTGAGCCCCCCACGATGTGGAAGTAGCGGGGGTGTACGTTACGCCACTGCTCCTAGTTATAATCAATAGAATACTTAGATTCTGTCAGCCAATCTTGAATGTTTCGGTATACATTTACTAACTGCTAATTCTCAGGTGGTCACTCTAACATGTCTTTGGGATCTACCGGTCGACCGTGATCGACTTAATGCCCACCCTGGACTTAAAATGTCTATTTGGCTGGACAGAAAGTAACTCGAGTTAGAGAATAGACCTCGTGGATAGCGCATTGCTGCAACACTTATTAATCTGCAACGCATTAAACCAGTATTAGTTTAATATAGATAGTTATTGAAAGATGTACATTTGATACACGATATTTTAACAAACACAAGGAAGTATCTTCCAAGTTTATTTTTGACATTATACAGAGACATATTTTAGAATTTAGCACATAGTGTTTAGTTTTGTACCTTGGCTCCATTTCTAGATTATTTTGTTTAGTACGAATTTTCATTAAAGGCTGTTGGAAACCAAAAAAAAAATTTTTTTTGTCAATTTCAGATTATTGCATTTTAAAATTCTTTAGCTCATTACCTTTCCAAAAATACCTCATTTTAATCTATAGCACAATTAGAAGTGCTAAAATTTTGCTTTTAAAAAATCATCTAAACGCACGTCACCGATTTAAATGGACAGAAAAAAGGTAAACATTGCATTTCCTCTTTGGCCAGCTAGAAGTTTGACGTCATTTTTAAAATTTCTTTCATGATGCTAGCTGCCAAGCCTCAGTTATTTTTCACCCTAAGAACGGATTCTCTCGGCGATACAACTAATTATACGTTGTTTACATTTGTAGTTTTGAAAAAAATCGTTCGTTCAAACGCTGTTTGTTTTGCTCAAGTTGTGTTAATAGTAATTAGACCTGCTTAGCTCTTTACAACGTTATTATTTTGATTTTAGTATTAATTTGTTATATTTAAAATGCCTAGATCTAGTGGCAAAGTTTTTAAAAAAAGGCGAGGTAATTTTAATCAAGGCAGAATAAGTAATTCCGAATCAACAGTGAGAAGTGATTCTGTACCACAGCCTTCTTCTGCTTCTAACAGTAATATTTCTGCTTCAGAAAAAAAACTTAGCAATTTAAATAACTCATACAAAAGTGAGTTTAATAGTGGATTTAAAAATGCTATTGTGGAGCAACAGGGCTTAACCTTTCCTGTGAAGAAAATTGTTCTGGTGGAGCTGTTGAACTTGATATAATCTGTGATATTTGCAGTTATAGCTACAACTTTTGTTCCTCCAAGAAGTGCAAAGCTGAAATTGGGAAACCCAGCACCTACGAAGTAAACACCAGGCTTGTTTATGCAATGAGATGCATAGGGAAAGGTGCAGAAGCTGCACGAATGTTTTGCGGAATCATGAACTTACCACCCCCACCGACAAAGTTCTCAAAGTACAATAAAATGCTGTTAGGTGCAACTAAGGATGTGTGTGATGCAACGATGAAAGATGCCGTAAAAGAAGCTGTACAAGAAAACCAAAATATTAGAGACATTCCTGTGGCGGTTGATGGAACATGGCAAAAGAGAGGATATTCCTCCATGAATGGTGTTGTGACAGTTACGAGTGTGGACACAGGAAAGGTAATTGACACTGAGATATTATCTAAACATTGTGTTTGCAAAGATAAAAAGAAACATGGACCGGTCTGCAAGAACTTCAACGGGTATAGTGGAAGAATGGAAGTCGATGGAGCTCTATCGATATTTCAGCGCTCTGTTCAACGCTATGATGTGCGTTACACGAAATATTTAGGAGATGGCGACTCCAAAGCTTTCGATAACATTGTGAAGAATGAAGTATACGGTGATAATTGTACGATCACAAAACTTGAGTGTATAGGCCATGTTATGAAACGGATGGAATCTCGTCTCCGACGTTTCAAAGCAAAGATGAGAGGCCCAAAATTGTCAGATGGCAAGGCATTATGTGGAAAAAAATAGATTAACGGAAGCATCTATTGACCAATTACAAACATATTATGGTCTTGCCATTCGAAGAAATTTATCAAGTGTGAAGGATATGCGACAAGGTATATGGGCAATATTTCTTCACAAAATATCAACGGATGAAAATCCACAACATGGATTTTGTCCATCAGGTCCTGACACGTGTTGCCGTTATAAGAAGGCACAATTAGAAAATAAAGTTTACCACCACAAACATAAACTTCCAGTTGCTGTTGTGGAAGCCATTAGGCCTATTTTTAGGGATCTTTCTGATCCAGAGCTATTGAAAAAATGCTTACACGGAAACGCGCAGAATCCAAATGAAAGCAATAATAATGTTATTTGGTCTCGTGTCCCTAAAAAGACATTCGTGCACATAGAAACTCTTTCCTTTGGTACGTATGATGCTATTGCATCCTTTAATAAAAAGAATACAACTAAGTTGGATATTTTGAAAAAACTAAACATAGAGCCTGGATATTATGCGACATGCTGCATGGAACGCCTCGACAAAGAGAGGATTACAAGGGCAAGATATGCCAATTTGCAAAAAAACTAAGGAGGTCAGAAAGGTAAAAAGACTTAAAAGAATTATACAAGAGGGTGAATTTTCAAAAAATGCTGAAAACTTGGAATATGGAGCTGGAATGTTTTGATAAGGTGAGTTTTTGTTATAAAAATGTGTTTTTCTCAAAATGTCATTTTTGAAGGTTCGATGTACCTTTTCTCAGAAAGTATATATCTTATGTGTAAACATAATTTATATGACACATTCTTTGTATGTTCTAGTATTTACTGGAATGAGCTTTTAGTAAAATTTTGTATATATATTTTTTTATATATTTTTTTTGTCAAAAAATTTTGTTTTCTCGAAATAAATCAAATAAATTTTTTTTTAAAAAAAATTAATAAAGATTTTAAAAAAAGCTCATTTCAGTATAATACTAAATCTATGCTTAACTTGTAAAAAAAATTTGGGTGTTGTATTTACAACAGATTCTTAGAAAAGGAACATTGAAAAAGGGCTTTTTAACATTATCAGTATAGGGCGTTCCGATACCCCTTAATCCTTACAACCTAGAGACCCATTTAGTTCGGATTAATGAGGTATTATTGTATTTGCCATTTACAGTACGTTATTTCAAAATACATTCTCCGTTTACCGTGCAGAATTTTCAGCTATGTACTTTGATTGAATTTGCAGGTTTTCTTTAATCTCTACTTTCATTTAAACGGATAACCAATCAGTTAGGACTAATGAAACTCTACTGTACTTAGTTTAAAGATTGAATTATGATGTACGACAATGAGGGGGCACTATATGCCATTTAAAATTACTTTTAAATATAGGCTTTGGATAAGATAAAATCATTCCAACATTCTAACAGTGTAAGAACTGGAATGAAATAGCTCGCTCTTTTGCAGTTCGAGAAATGAAATGGCTTTAAGGGCAATGAAATTTGCCCACATTCACGAAATAAATTCCGCACGTAAATCTCTTCCTTCTCTAAATAGACTTCGATTTTTAAGAAAAAGATCCGTCCTGAGAATGGGAAACTCCGAGAGACGGACGATTCAACGAACCACTTTAAAATCCCTCAGAGTGTTTGGTGGAAAAGGGGAGAGCCCCCTAATAAAAGGGATGTGCCGATCCGAATCCCCTCATGGCAAATATCCGGTATACAGATGAAGTTAAAGGAGTTAGGATTCTCTCCTTTAACATTCCTCTTCTGGAATTTTCTTTTCGCTGCAACATCAAGTTTCCGGATTTTCCTTTACTTGAAAATACGTTGAAGATTTGGGCATGTTCCCCCCCTTTTTTTTTTTTTCCATTTTCGCTCTCTTTTTTTTTGTTGAGGAAGGAACGGGACTTATTTGGTTTCTTTTGAAACTGAATTGAAGGTAGGAATTCAGATGTAGAAAAATCCCTCAATTTTCAGATCAGAGGGAATGGCTTGAATTGCAAAAGAGATATTGCTCAGAAGAATTTTATAATAAAAGGGATTGTGGTGAATTGGACATCATTGTGGAATTTGGGAAACCTTCCATTAAAGGATATTCCTCTATTCCGAATTCCAATGTCGTTTTTCTTTAAATTCACATAAGTGGTGTTAAATGATATTTCGAATATTTCTAAGGATTTCTCTCTCTCTCTCTCTCTCTCTCCATACTTATAATACGAAGAAAATTTGATTCCATTAAAATAAGCGTAAATTATTCCATTAAAATATTACACACAATTATATTTGTTTATACATATTGAACAGTCCTTATTAAAAGGAAAAGTATTTTTACTTTTTTTTATTCCTTACTTCATTGTTTATGCTTGTTAATATTTTGTGTATTTCTATGGTTTAAATGACCAAGAAGATAAATTGGTCTAAATGAATGGGTTTTTTAAAATTTATTTCATTATTTTTTTATCGAAAACTTTAAATGGGCGATTTAAATCAATTTGTTTAGGATAAACACTGCCCCCTTTCAGAATTGGAAGAAATGGACACTCGTAAAAATGGTAATTGACAAGTTTCAACTGATATAAGCGAAATTGAGGAATGGTATTGAAATGTGACATTAAAGAAAATTCCACGGAAAATGAAGATGAACCTTGCTCTGTGCCCCTTTGAGAATGCTCAATTTTCGCAAATTAAGGGTGACAGCCTTAAGTATTACCACCTATACTTGAAATCTACCGTGGAAAATCATGGTTATGCCAGGATAACTCATGATCAGAATAAACAACACACAAGAAGTTTCGATATCTTTTTACAGTGCAATGCAGATCCATCTTCATCCAGGTAGTTTTGTAATGCTAGGTTTATTTCTCGAAAAGAAGGAATTTAAAATTTTGCTAGAAAAATTGAACAGTTTTTCTATAGGAAAGAAAATACCACTCCGTGAGAGACATGGAGTGCAGCCCTTTATTCAGAAAAATACCACGTAAAAGATGGTACTGTAATTTTTGAAGTGAGAGTGTGAAAGCTCAGGCCCCTTTCAGATGGGATTAAAAAAGCGTTTTAAATGTGTTGGAGAAAAATGTCAGGATGCTATTTCTTATATAAACGCTTTGCTACATACATTACTTTTTCACATTAAATAAATAAATAAAGTTGTTTATTAGAAGTCTACAAAAGCAATTATTCCTCCCGAAGTAATGCCTTAGCTCTGTAGAGGATGTTTTATGAACTCCAATTTTCAGATAGAGCTACTGGAACAGTAACTCTCACTACATCATTTGGATGGTAAACATTAAAATTTTTTTTCTGATATTATCTTCAAGCTTATGCCTTTAAACAATATGGAAAGCAAAGTGAAAGGAACAATGCCTATATTGTTTAATAGAAAGAGTTGAGTTGTAAGCAGTTATAACTATACGCTGTTATGACTTCTTTATCTACCACCACAAATGTACTGATTCGAATTGTTTCTTATTCAATCATTTATATTATTTTTCAATGTATTGTTTCAAAGTATGTCTTTTTTATTTTACTGTATGTAGTTTTACTATGTACTTTATCTCATTTTGTAGATTATTTTATGTACACTGAGCAATCTTGAAACATTTTAATCTATCTCTGTATATATAGGAGAAAAGTGACTCATTCACTTATCCCGAGATCTCTGGAACATTTAGACCTACATGCATAAAATTTGGTTAGCATGTTTCCTTTGTTGAGTAGAAATTCGTTATAAGAACAGGGTTTACCGAAACGGACTTTTATGTAAGGTGGCGTTGGCGTTATACATAAAAAAATTCCGTCCTTGAATTATTTGACAAACAGATTTGAAAGTTCGCAAGCATATTTCTTTTGTCGAGTACAGATCCGTTAATATGAATTTTGCGAAAATCGGTAAGACGGGGGAGGGGCTACAGGAGTGTAACACATAATTATACTTTCGTCTTAGAAATTCACGTCCTGCCTTTTCTAAATCCAGAGGCAAGAGCTGTAAAATAATTTCAAATACAATCGGATGCTAGGACTTAGATTTCGTTAATTAAAGAACAATATATAGTTATGCAACATCATGAAATACCATGTGGCTAACACCTAGTCTTAATACAAAAATAAGGTTATTCTCTATATAATATATTTCTCACATATACAAAACAAACTGAGAATTTAGTACAGTGCATATGAAATTAATAATTACTAAATAAAACTCTCAAGATTTATGAACTAAAAGTATTTATTAATGAAGCTCAGTACTACATAAACTCGACATAGGCACTGAATTTTAGCTTCGAAAACTGAAAAAGCCTATTTCCTCTTCATAAGAGGGGAACTGATAGAGAAATAGCTATGACATTAAAAAAAGTTTAGAATCCATGTATAAAAACAGTGTCAGAAATAGCACATAGATTACTTGCACGAGCGTTATGAAAGGATAATTTTGCGCATGTTTATTAAAATGTACTATTTGCAGCATATTTGAAAATTTAGTATTTTGCAATACTACGTGTTACTCAAGCCTGTTCTAATACTGGGATACTTTTATCTGAAAAAAGTACTCGAAATTGAAACCTACTTTTGTGCACTAGGCTTTAGTTATGGGATCCTGAATGTGTTGATTATATACCATGTCCTTAAATACTTTAAAGAGAAATTTTCACCAGTGCTTATCTTTTTACCCTTTGATATTAATCAAAATGCAGTTTCAAAAACTTTTCGGGGTAACGAGCACATTTCTCAACAAATGATTTAATCTAACATCCTAAAAAATAGTAGGTATTGTTCCAGTTAATTTTTTAAAAAAAAATGACAGCATTTTTTAAAAAATTTAATCATCCGTTTACAAATGTTTTCAAAAGTTTCTGGAGTTTCAATATTAATGGACCAGTCAAAAATCAAAATATTTTTCATTTAAAAAATAAAGGAAGGTTACTAAAGTTCTTAGTTCCTAAGGGGCTTAAGAAAAAGATGCATACAAATTTAAGTGTCGGAAACCATTATTCAAGTGAAAGTAATCTAAGTTGAAGAAGTTCAGCAAAACTTTTATTCCCAAAGCGAAGACAAATGTCACCTAAGAACCTGATATCTCTTGAAAGATTTTCTTTTCTCCGATTTTTTAACAGCAAACATTCAAGATAGAATTGACATTCCTGGTATTTCAGAGACAAATAGACAAAGAAAGACAGCTACTTGCAGAAAAAAATAAAGAAATGGCCTTTTCTGCATTACAGAGATTATCAATACGTCTTTTTTGCTTTAAAATGCATTTGAAGTGTTAAGGCATGCTGACTTTCAGTATCGAATCTTATAATTTAATAGATTTTTTTAAAACACACAGAACAATTCGTACACTAAAATTTTAATTTCAAATTTATTGTTCTAACTTCGTAATTTGCAATTAATTTATGTAACACAATTATTACAATATATATATATATATATATATATATATATATATATATATATATATATATAAATCTTTTAATGGATTTAGATATTCCTATCCATTACTTTCAATAGGTTTTTGCTCAGTATTATTTACATAAAGGGGGAAGGTTAGCTGGCCAAAAGACATGCTCAACCCCACTTTTATATAAATTATTTTATATATTAGCTGTCCTAAGTCAGCAATGTTTATAATACTGCAGTATCTATTTTATAATTTTTAATTTTGGTTGCTCATGTGTCCATTGTATGATTTTCCTACTGTCTATGTGTTTTTCGAATGTGATTGATGTGGATGTTTATATCTTGTTTGTAGAAAATTAGACTATATTTATTTGTAACCTAATCATCTAGGAAAACTTTTTTAACAGTTGCATGGTTATAAAATAACTTTCCATGGAGGAACCGTGATTTATGCTAATGTGAGTTGCTTTTTAAAAATAAGGAAAGAGAAAAGAGGTAGTCGATCATCGCCAGGCTGATACTGAAGTTAGAGCGTTTGAGTTATAATATTTAAAGCTATCAGTGTTTCAGGAAGGAGATCGGATATCCTAACTGAAAGAGATCTTCAGGGCTGTGGAATTAACCGTCACAGATAAGTGATACAATTAATTGCTATAGACATTTAGGTTATTAATTAAATTAGCCTAAGCTAAAGCTTGATTGTAAATTTACACGTAAAGTAAATGTGTTGATTTTATTAAAACATCTTTTTAATCCGAGCCTCCAAATTCACCAGTGTCAGCAGATTCGCTACAAATTAATAATGTGTGTTTAACTGCAACACATAAAATATCTTGTGATAAAAATTAGGTGAAATGGAAACTCTCTGTTTAGGCTTCAAAATTCATATCTAATCAATGAAATAAATAAGTAAAAAATTGTTTAAAAGTTAACTGTGTTATCCATTTGATTGATAAGTGTATGAATTAAACTTAATGCAAGTAAAACATAATAGTTAAATTTTTATTTTCATTTCAAGCGTTTCAAAACTAATGCGTTCTGCATTTATTTTTAACATTATTATTTTGTGTAGACTGCATATTTTTAATCTTGCCGTTCAAAATTGTTAAAATTCTCTTGTGAAGAATCATTCTAAAAAGTGTAATTACTCCTTATAAAAAATAAAATGATGTGCTAGAATATCATTTAACCCTTTATCTACCACCTTATGATTTACTGTAGTTTTTTCATACAATATTTTTTTTTGAGTAACAAAATCGAAAATTAAAGGATATACATAAACAAAATACTCAACTTTGGGAAATTTAAGCCATTAGAACCAATTAATTAATTAAAGATAATCAACAGTAAAATAATATATATACCCTGTTGACTTAAAATAGTCTTGTTTTCTAAGGTCTTCATTAACATAAAAAAATAACATACTCACATTAACTATTTTTTCAGAATAAAAATGACAATCTTCGCAATGCACTGAAAACGCCGTCAGATAAAAACACAATTTCTGCTATAAAGCTATTCGCCTTCCCTGCTAAAATACTAATCTTAGAACTCGTGCTGCCATAAACCTTGGAAGGGTGGATTTAGAAAAATAAGTATCGTCAGTATCGCCTGCTAAGTATCGTCAGAGTATTCGTAAAAATGGTTATTCTATGTAATTTTAAATTGAGGGGTACTTATAAGTACCGTCGGTACATAAAGGGTTTAATGTTTTATCATTTAATGTAAGCAAAAAAATTAACAATCTTCTCTTGGAAATAATTAATTTCTCTGCAAGCCTTATATTTTTCTCATTGCTTGAGACCTATCAAAGATCAAAAAATAGATCGGATGTCTTGTCATACGATCTTAGAGATGATAGAAGCTCAAATTTATGATAACATCTGTCCTGTATTGTGTGCTTTCTAATCTTGTCCCACATCAATATAAAAGTCAAAGGGTGTTTATCCCTATTTAGTATTGAGAAGAGAAAAAAAGACGAGGGGTCAAGAATAATAGCGGACTAATTCATCCATCATTTAACATTGTGTTGAAAAGCTTAGAAACTCTTTGTACTTGAGTTTCGCTTTCATAAATTAATCCTGGCTTTAAATTGGAGACATTTTTTTGGTCGAATAATTACCTGACGTTGATTTTACTCCCTGTTTTAAGTTTAGCCTTTATTTTTAAAGTTAAATGCTGTAGAGAATGTACTGACTATTGATGCGACGCTATTTTAAATTATTAATATTCTCAAATCAACTCAGGTTCCCTAATTTCACATTGCATCATGACCATAGTTAAATAAACAAGAATCAATAATTTAACAGAACAAACTTTTAACGTTTAAGATAAATTTATTTTAAGCACATGTATAGAGGATTTTTACTTCTAAAGGGTGTTTTTTTAGAGGTATAGAACTTTAAATTGCAATAAAACAACGATGTATTATTCGATTGACATGAATTTTTATTATTCGAAAGATAATCTCGTGGCATTACATTTTAAATATGATTTCTGGCATATGACTGCTACGGCTGGCTCGGATGTAGTTCAATCTGGACGTCCAATTTTCGATGACTTTTTCCAACATTTGTGGCCGTATATCGGCAATAACACGGCGAATGTTGTCTTCCAAATGGTCAAGCGTTTGTGGCTTATCCGCATAGACCAATGACTTTACATAGCCCCACAGAAAATAGTCTAGCAGTGTTAAATCACAAGATCTTGGAGGCCAATTCACAGATCCAAAACGTGAAATTAGGCGGTCACCAAACGTGTCTTTCAATAAATCGATTGTGGCACGAGCTGTGTGACATGTTGCTCCGTCTTGTTGGAACCACAGCTCCTGGACATCATAATTGTTCAATTCAGGAATGAAACAGTTAGTAATCATGGCTCTATACCGATCACCATTGACTGTAACGTTGTGGCCTTCATCGTTTTTGAAGAAGTACAGACCAATGATTCCACTAGCCCATAAAACGCACCAAACAGTCACTTTTTCTGGATGTAATGGTGTCTCGACATACACTTGTCGATTAGCTTCACTCCAAATGCGGCAGTTTTGTTTGCTGACGTAGCCATTCAACCAGAAGTGCGCTTCATCGCTAAACAAAATTCGCTTATGAAAATCGGGTACAACGACAATCTCGTTTTGGGCTCATTCGACAAATCTACGTCTTGCTTGATCATATTTAAACTGTAATGCCACAAGTTTATCTTTCGAATAAAAATAAATTCATGTCAATCGAAAAATATATCGTTGTTTTATTGCAATTTAAACTTCTATACCTCTAAAAAAACACCCTTTACAACAAGAAGATCAAAAATAATTAAACTTAGCTTGAGAGGGAGAAGGTGCAAGGGGGATGGACATGGTTGACGCCCGGTCCGTGTGGAATTTCGGCATCTTTATTTAAAGGTTTTTCTGCAACTCTGGGAGAGGCTGTCTCTGCTGAAATTCGGGTGGGTACCCTTTTTATTCCGCACCTCATCACCCAAAAATCTTGGATCTGAACTATTTGCCTTGTCCAGTACAATTTCTCTGATTGGTCCCGAGGCCGGCGCAGTGTTGCACCACCTCAGAATTTATGCGTTTACTGAACTTTGTAACGCGGGAACTTTTTTGACGCACCCCACCAAAAGGAATTTCACCACACCTTGTCAAGGGGGGACTCATATAAAAATTCCAAGCCATTTCAGGGGCGATTTCTAAAACATGAACAAATCCGGCCTCCCATTACTATATATACATATAATTATTAGTAGAACACAGATAAATTTTCAAAAAATTAAACATTCTTCTTTGGAGTAGTTTTATTTTATAATTATTTTACTAAGTGTATTATATTTCATTTCAAGAATACTTTTAGATATTTTATGCTTGATTTTTTTATAAAAAAAGTTTATGCTATAAATATTATTTCATAAAATTATTAAATGATATTTTTCATTTCTTCAAGTAATAAAATGCAAAAAACTATTCGTTTTTAGTATTTTCTGCAAATTATTTTTTTCCATCTAATTTAATTTTGTGTAGCTAATAATTAATAACAGTACATTGCAAATTACACAGATTTTTATAATTATCACTTCGTCTTGTTTTTAACTTTTGATCTAGTAAGGGCAAAAATAATTTTCTTTAGAATCTTAAAATTTCAAAGTTCAGCTTTTTATTCCAAGCCTTAAAAGATCATTTTTCATTGAAATCTTGGTAACAGAATTAAAATTTTCTTGCCTTTTTAAAACTTTAACAAAGTTTTATATGCTGTGCTTTTGAGTATCAAAATATATATAGAGAGAGAGAGAGAACTTTTTAAATAATATCTCAAATCTCTAGAAATAAATTATGTATACAATACTAATGTAGTGGATTTGACAACGTCCTCTAGCGCAGTGATCCGCAACCCCCGGTCCACGGACCGCTCTCGGTCCGTGGATCAAATGGTGCCGGGCCGCCTAAAGAGCATTTAACTATTGCCATTTTATTTAAAATGGTGCATTTCTCTCGGATTTGCGCAACTTTCCACGAAATCACTCAATATTCCACGTTAAATCACTTTTATTCATTTTTGGTGTAACTATAATTTGTTCTGAAAGCATATTTAAATGTAATTAATTAAAATTGTTAAATTAAAACAATCTAAAATATAAACAATCAACGTGTCACGCCCTCGGCGGGCCGCGGTAAAATTACCAAACGTTGAATGGTTTGCAGCGATAAATAGGTTGCGGAACACTGCTCTAGCGGACTCGAGAGAAAGAAAGACTTTCTAATCTTAATCCAATACCGAGCGGCAACCAAACTCTGAGTTTAATCTTAATCCTTGGGTTAAGCTGTGCCGTAACGCGTGATGTAACGTAATCACGCGTAATTCGTAACGCTTAATCATGTAACGCCATTTCTATACCGTTTTTTCGTATTAATTTTTCTTTTCTTTTGCTATGATATCTTAAATAAGTTTTAATGCATACAAGCCAACCGTATCATCACTGTTACTGGAATAAATGTTTTTTATGGTTATAGTTCGATGAAATAGGTGTAGAAACTATAAATACATAAAAAGCTAAGTTTTTAAATAAAAAATAAAACTTTTCTTTATAAAAAATGATTTATTAACCCTACTATTCTTCATTTCATTTTAAAACCTAAATTTTAATAAATATATAAATATATATTCTCATATTTTTTCACCTTTCTGACACTATACATTTAAAAAAAAAGTATTTTTCATAAGCGAATATTGTGACGAGCAGAAAATCAATGACTTTGTGTTGATATTTTTAATAAATTTTTATAATTGACTTTTTTATTTTCATATGATTTTCATGAACTGAATGAATTTTTTGCATGATACATATTTATTGAAATAATAATTAAACAACAAAAAAGTTTTAGCATTCTTTTAAATATGATTTTGTTTCACATTTCAAATTGCATATAACCTGAATTACATTAGGCATTATTTTATCATTTATTGTTACATACAGCGTAACGTGATCGTACGTCCTATAGTATCCTATACATTAATTATAAAAATAAAGCATTTCGTGAAGCAGTTAGCTAAAACAAAAAAAGAATCTTACCAGAGAGAAAACTTTCAACTTGCTTAAAAAATTTAACATAAATGTGAAAAACCTAATCATTTCCGAAAAAAATGTAAAAGGGAGTTTTAGAAAAAAAAGTAGACTTTGTTTGCCAAGATGTTTTAATTAGGATTTGTTTCACACTGAAAATGGTACGGTTGAATTAGGAAAATATTTTGACCTGAAAAAAGGCCTGTTTTTTATTCTCTTTTTTTCATAAACTATACAACAAAATTTTCTTTGTTTGCGAAGAAAAAAAGAGAGTTTTTTTCTAATGGAAAAAAAGCAAAAGAAAAAAAGAAAAGAGAGAAAGAAAGGAATATTTGTTAATGAAAAGGGCTTCCAAAAAGCTTTTTCAAAAACACAAATGTATCAAATAGTAATGAAAGGAAGCAATTTTAAATAACCTTAAGCTTTAAACAGTAGGAAATACATAAGCTATGGGAGAAATATGAACAAATTGTGCAATAATTTGGTCTTTAATAATAATAAATTCATTAATTTTTTTAGATTTAAAGGTATATAAAATCTTTCAAAAATAAAATAAAAAAGTGTACTTGTTACCATTTATTATATATATATGTATATGTATCAAATTCTATTTACTACTGATATGATAAGAAAAACAAATTTTATAATCAGTTCTAGGCTATCTATTCTTCTTTCTACTAATATAATTTCAGAATGAAGTTATATTAGTACACATTTCTTAATTGTAAATATACATAGCCAGTACAAAAATGAGAATTCTTAGCAATTTTTTTTATGCAGTTGAAAACATAATACCCAAATATTTAATGCCGAATAATTTATTTTATTTAGATGTATGTCCCTTTATCCTTTATATCTAAAAAATATTGTTCTTAAACCTTTTAAAGTTTTATTGATACATCAAAAAATCATTCACATTTTGAAAGTATTAGTTTGGAATATGCGCGCTCGACTTATATTCCACAAATAGGGAAAACGATTTATTCATGATTTCTTTTTATGATAGAACACAAATTCCTTTCTGAGCAACGTAGAAATATAAAAGAGTTTAATAAAATACATTTTGGTAGTTGGAGCTTAAATATTTATTCTATCAAACTTGATAATCACACACATCGTGCACATTATTCTTGTTTTCCTTTATTTTTTTAAAAAAAATTAAAGCCGTTATTATAAATGAACTATATTTATTTCCAAATTATAACCAATATACAACAACTTAAAAGAGAAGAAATATTTTTAGTTAGATTACAATATATTTTATAAGCAATCCTTGTGGGAAAATATGTAGCTATATATTTGTAGCTAAGGATATATATTTATCTATCTATATATATATCAGGACTAATGATAAGTGCCATATATATATATATATATATATGTGTGTGTGTGTGTGTGTGTGTACTGGGGACCACAAAAGTGATCGTGCACTTGCAATTTCTTATAAAAATTAATGTTTTCGACTAATAAAAATTTAATATATAGGAATTATAATTTTTTTGTGATATTTGGAACTTGTCTTAATGGAATGATATAATATTTTTTTTAAAAAAATAGTTTAACTATTTTTTTTTAAAAAAATAATAATAATAATAAAGCAACTAAAAAATTACGCCACAAAAATCTTCATATACTTAACAAAAATCTCAACTTATTTTTAAATACTGTATTTCTTTTTTAAGTTGGGGTACTTAGTAGGATATCTTTTAGTGTCCACAACAATTTTTAAGCGTCTTGGTATAGATTTAATCAGATTTTTAGGAATTTCTGCATCGATTTTTCTCCATTTTTATGTAATCAGTGTTTTTACTTCACATTATGTGTTTACATATCATGTTTTCTTTTTTTTACATCAAAATCTGACCAAATACGTTCTACCGGGCTAAATAAAGTGATTGAGGAGGTGTTTTCATAATTTGGGGCAGTTATAGAGACACCAGGGCGCTTGGCGTCAATATCCTTTTAAAAAAAGGAAGTCATCTCCAGTATACAAATTTTGGCAGGATAATTTAAATATCCTCTTTAAAATATTTAAATAGAGCCCATGATTCACAATACCGATAAAAAAAAACCAAATTACCTGATTCTTGGGCCGTTTACACCCCCACGCATGAACACTTCCAACTCCATGATTTATTCATCTAACTAGATTCTTGGGATTAAGTTTCAGAAAATTCAAAATTGAAAGCAAATTGATGGGGATGACAGAAAATTCAACATTTTTGGTTTCGATGGGCATACATTAGCTTGTAAATGAAAAAGTGAGGAGTTCAATCCCATGAATTTATGTGGAATAGTAATTCCCCCACATCCATGATTCAGCATGGAAGTGAAGGTGCTCCTGCGTGGGGGTGTAAATTGGCATCAAAATTAAGTAATTTAGTATTTCTTATGGTATTGTGAATCATGAGCTATATTTAAATATTTTAAAGAGAAATTTTAAATTATTCACCAAAAATTTGGATACTGGAGACGACTACATTTTTTAAAAAAGATAAAGACACCAAGCGTTTTGCTCTCAACGTACGCCACCAGTGTTTCTATAATTGTCTCAAAATAATGAAAACACCTACTTAATAACTTTATTTATCCCAGTAGAACATATTTGAGGAGATTTTGATGCAAAAAAAAAAAAACATGATAAATAAACACATAATGTGAAGTAGAAACTATAATCACAGAAGAAAGGAGAAAAAATCGATGCAGAAATTCCCCAAAAAATGTTTAAATCTATACCAAGACGCTAAAAAATTGTTGTGGACACTAAAAGTTATCCTACTAAGTACTAAATTAAGAAAGAAATACAATATTTAAAGTGAAGGTGAGATTTTTGTTAATTATACGAGGAGTTTTGAGGCGTAATATTTTAGTAGCTTTTTGATTAAGAATTTTTAAAAAAATAGTTATAATATTTTTAAAAAAATGAATTATATCATTCCATTAGGAACTAGTTCCAGATATCAAAAAATATTACAGGTTCCAATACATTAATTTTTATTAGTCAAAAATATTAAATTTTTTTTGGAAATTGCAAGTTTACGGACATTTTTGTGGTCCACTGTATATATATATATATAAATGTTAAGAGTACATTAATTTTGAAATTTTGATTCAATTATATATTTATTTTTAAGTTGAACAATATTTTTTGTGTGAAATTGAAGATTAAAAATAAATTTTTCAAAATTATTATATGTTGTAAAATAGTGAGGTATCTGTATTCCATGTTCTAAGAGATTAAAAATCAATTTTAAAACATTAAATTAACTCATTTCTGTACTATCATTCTTTCGTTTTACGTATATGTGTCTCAAGATAGCACATAACACGCACATCAAAACACGAAACTAAGCAATTTTTATTGAAAAAAATAGATGAGACATTATTTATTATTTGCAGCATTAATATAATTTAGATTAAAATGTATATTGTTTTTTTAACTATTTCAAGTATTTTTTTCACAAGGAACTTTGCACATTTTCATACAGCCCTTTATATTGATTACACTTACATATATAAAATATATATAACACATACATACCTACATATAATATATATATATTGATCTCAAAATACTCCCTGTGATTTTTGTTTTAATATCCGAAAGACTTTAAAGATAGTACTTTGAGTACTTTACATATTCGTAAGTAGTTCTTTAAATATTTAAATAAGATATTGAAAAACTTCACATAAAAAAACAAAGAATTAGTGTGTTTTAAACACAAACTGCATTGCAAGTTCGACGTGTTTTTCAATCTTAATATATTATTTATTTCAAGAAAAGCTTTGTGAATGAGTTGAAATTTGTAAAAATAAAGCATTGTACTAAAGTATAAATCGGAAACAGAAATTTTAAGTAGATAACAATGACCAGTTTCAATGACTGAGAAAACATTGAATATGTTTCAAGAAATATTTCTTACACATTAAAAGATATTCGTTTTGAATTTCTTGAAAACAGCGTTAAAGCTTTCATCGTTTTGAATTCCATTCCTATTTTACATAAAACGTATAACAAAATAAACACTTTCTCTTTTCTTTGTAATGAAAATACATTTGTGACATATTCTGTACATAAACGTTATTTTCTTACATTTACCCCTTGCATGGTTAAAGTTTAAAACTTCCAATTATATATTTTTTGTGAATATATAACAAATACACTTTTAACGCATCTTGAACATTTCTCGCTTCTAATAATCCTTAAAAATCCAGCGATGAATTTCCTTTGCACACACAATCGCAATTTGATTCCCCATCTGTTAACCCTTCTTTATTTGATTCATTTTCTGTACCAGTTATAAATGACATCACAAATAGCGATATTATATCTAAGTTAAACTTTTTCTAACAGAATATGAATATCAACAAAGCCCCATTTTGAAAATAAAATCCCACAAAACACCAAATAGTGAGAAGGTTAGAAAATGAGGAGGAGAGAGGTTTCAAAGTTTTTTTCTCAGGGTAAAAATGTGTCAACTTTTTCTTCATCTACTCATTCATGTACGGCTTTCCCATTTGCGTTCATGAATAATTCGAAAAAGGGGAGAATGTTTTAGAAAAACAATGCTTTTTTCAGAAAGAGCCACTCTTCAAAACGAGATTAAGAAGCGAAATGTATTCTTTCACATCGCTTGAATAACAAATCACCTTGGGAAAAATGTATTTCGTTCTCGAAGAAAAGCCAGCTCCCGTTTATTCTCCTGAATTTCTTATCTGATAGTTGCAGAGAAGTTACGTGTATTTATTTTATTTCAAGACTTTAAAAGTGTTCGAGTTTCATATTTTAAAAATATTTTACTGAAACAAGGGAATTTTTTGTGACGAGACTGTGAATTTGTCGCTGATTATATTTTACGTGAAGCATACTTTCGAGTGCTTTTTTTTTAAGAATCCCGCTTATAGAAAATTTGCAGCTTTTTACGCTAATTACAATTATGTATCACCCGGGAGGTTTTAAGTCACGGGCCGACTGCACACGGATCTAGGGTCTCCACCTCGATGGGGCCCTGTCTTTCTTGACCCAGTCTTAACCCTCTAAGTGGACACCTTCCTCCTGAAAAGTTATTCGGAAAGCGTTTAACTCTGGAACGGAACGGAAATTAGAATTTTCAGGTGCCAACGCCGAAGGCGTTTATACCTAGTATGAGAAGAATAGGAAATCCATGATGAAATTAATAAAAATCAACAACCCCTCAAAAGGAGGGGGAATGAACGAGATGCCTACGACGCCACCGAACGAGCTGGGTGAAATAACCGAGAAACAGGTTGGTGACGAAGCGGCTTGAATGAAGGGAAGGACCAGGAAGGAATCCATCGTCGAAAGATGTACATGGAGGGGGGAGGTGACAGTCAGAACTGACCCTGTTTCGATTTGCAGTAGAGCATTTGGTGTTGTAGATGTTTGAAATTAATGTTTATATGTTGAGTTACGGCGGTTCGAGCGGTAGCTGCCATTTTGCTGTGGCATAGGCGTATTTCAATTTAGGATGTGGATAAGTGAGCATTGTTTGTGCTTGAATAATTGGATTGTCATGATTTTCGATAGATCTGAAAACATTCCTAGCTAACTTAGTGATGTAACTAGAAATCGGCTCCATGTGTAGGTCGTAGTGAATAACATCATTTCTAACGTACCAAGGTGCGTTAGTAATGAGTCGGAGTATTTTATTTTGGATAACTTGGATTTTTTTCATGTTGGTGGCAGCCGCTGCTCCCCAGACAGGAGAAGCGTATGTTATAATTGGGCGCAGAACTTGCTTGTATAAATTGACTTTGTTTTCAAGGGAAAGTGGAGAATTCCTCCCAGCAAGGGAGATAGCTAAATGAATTCTCCCCCAAAATTTTTCTGAGAGATAGTCGATATGCTTTTTGTAAGTTAAGCGGCTATCAATGTGTAGACCCAAGTAACGAACTACCGAGACCCACTGTATGTTGTCTTCAAAAAGAGTGAGTTGAAAAGGGGGGTCAATGACTCCCCATTTTCTGAATATTATTGCTTGAGACTTGTCAACGTTAATTGCAATTCTCCATTGTGTGAGCCAATCTTGTAACTTGTCAAGGAAGTTTTGCATGTTTTTAAGTGTGTATTTGAGCTTGGTACCTTGCGTAAGCATGGCGGAATCATCCGCGAATAGGCAAGTACTGACGGTGGGGTGTTCTGGGAAGTCGTGTGTGTAAATGTTGTATAAACTGGGGGACAGGGAACTACCCTGGGGGGTTCCACTTTGAATAAGTCCATTAGTAGAAAATGTGTTATTTACACGAACCCTGAAGGTCCTGTTGTGTAAATAATTGTGAACAATTTTAATTAAATATCCAGGGAATTTGAGTTTGATGAGTTTGTAAGTGAGGCCATCATGCCACATCTTGTCGAATGCTCTCTTAACATCTAAGAAAACACCGACAGTGTAGAATTTGCTTGCGAATCCTTCATTTATAATATTTGTAACTCGTATAAGTTGGTGTAGCGTTGAATGGCCCTCCCGGAACCCGCATTGTTCCGGGGGAATGCAATCTATGGCTTTGCAGTGCGTTTGCATTCTTTTTAAGATTATTCTTTCGAAAACCTTAGCAGTGGTACTTAATAAAGAAATCGGTCTATAATTTTGACTAAATTTATGGTCCTGATTTGGCTTTGGCAACATAACCACGTTTGCTTGCTTCCACTGTGTCGGAAAGTGATTTTTAATGAGGCATTGATTGAAGATATTTGTTAAATGTGTAATAGCATTTAAAGTTAAATATTTAAGTGCAATATTTGGTATATGGTCGGGACCCGCAGCTTTACGGTTCTGCTATCTTTTAATAATGCCTCGGACTTCAATAGGGGAAGTGAGGGGAGGTGGGAGTGTGGTGAAGTTGTCGAAGTAGTTACAAACTACATTTCGATTTCTTCGATCTTGTCGTCACAGTAGGGTTCAACAGTTTCCTGAAAAGTGACTTCAAGTGTTTCTTTGAGCGTTTAACTCTTATTTTGAAGTTCGCTTTAAAAATGCAACATACTTCTTTCCTTTCCCCCTTTTAGAACTTGGGAGGTCGAACGGGGACAATTTTATGACCTAGCTCGGTTCTTTTGTCAAGTAAGAACCAAGAGATCAATCGTTTACATCTAGCTGTTAAGTTGTCTTGGGCAATCTTCTTTGAAAGCTGCAATAGAATTCGGTGTTTCTTTCTCCTATATGTTCAGTCACAGTAAAATTAAAACAAAATGCAGGGTAAAAAAAAGGAAAAAATGAAATAAATAGTATGTTAGAAGTTGAAAAATAATTATATTTTCTTCAAAAAAAAATTTATTTTTCTGTCATTTTTTAAAAATTAAAAATATATATATATATATATTTGGTATTGCGATTTGAACCAGTAAAAAGCATCCTGTATTCATTTTTGAATATGAGAGTAAGAAAACGCGCTCACTTTCCTGTTTTTTAAAAAAGTAATGAGGTAAAAAGTGCAAAGGCCCTCTCTCATTTTTAAACAATAACACAATAAATATTACATACGATGATTATATTTATGAAATAAAACCGATCTTTCTCTATTCAGTTATATTTTTAATTTAAAATAGCATAAAAAAGGATTTCAATACTTTTAATTTATTTTAATTAAAATCATATAAAAGATATTTTTATGTTAACTGAATATTTTTCGGAAAAAATTTAAATTTTCCTTCCTAGTGTTCTCTTTTTCGAACTTCTTGTATTAAATAAAAATTCCTTTTCTACATCGGCATTTGTGATGGACATAACACACATTCAGTCAATAATTTTTAATTTTAATGGGGGATATACTTCTTCAAATGCTCATGACAGTACTTCTAACCATTTTCTAAATTTCTTATCTTTCTGTTTCTTTTATTACAAGGAAAAATGTCACACATCGATAACTACATTTTCACACAATTCAGTCATTACAAATTCTATTGTGAGAAAAATTCTCCCTAATTAATCTTGTCTTTCAAAACAGTACACTTAAAACAATTTTGTTCAGTGAAGTTAACCGACAGTTCAACAATGTATTCATACCAAATTTTAAAACAAATTTAACACTTAGAAATGTATCCTGTATTAAATTTTTCAGTATACACAAATATTTCCTGCTATAGGGAAGATACAGTATGAGAGAGATGTGGTGTGCGGTTGTGAAAGAATGTTTTCGTACTTGTAGACTATTTTTGAAAATTTAAATATCACTGAAGCTGATCATATAACTACAAATGAGCCTTATTTTAATGTGTGCTGGTATCAAAGTAAAACACTTTACAATATTAAACAGCCTATGGGTTTATACTCAATATCAAACTATTCGCAAAATGGCTTACAACTTCTATTCAAATTGTAAAGAAACTGAAAAATAAATATATCTTACTGCAGTCAAAAATATTCATAATATGTAAGTATCCTGTTTCTCCAATTATTTCTGTACATTTTAAAAACTTTAGCTGAATGCAATTTTTTATATTTATAAACGAGGCATAACAGCTCACACAGTCGTAAAAATGTCCTTATCATTTTTAAATATACTACTATAAAACGTATATAGATGGTAAGATCACTTGTAAAATCCTAAAAGCTTTTAGAGGAGCTAACAACATGTAATTTTGGATTGATCAAATTTTTAATATAATACACAAATATACATGTTATTAAGCAAATACATTTGAAAAATCAAACTTCCTTCTGAAATAAACGTAATTGAAAGAAAAAAGTTTAATTGCAAATGAGTGGAAATACATGTTTATCTAAGGGGTATCCCCAAAGTGAGGTAATCCTCAAACTTAAGACTCAAACTCAGTGGCACAACAATCCATGAGGGCCAGGAACTACTGTGCCCATCATAATACACGTGACCATTGGACGCTGAGGTGCATGAACAGACCCGAAGCAAGCTTGGTACTCATTTATCGACACAATGTAGCGGGGATGAAAGGCAGAGTCGACCTTGCGCAGCCCGTTAATAGAACCCCAGACCTGTGGTGGGGAAGCACTATACACTACCACTCGATCGTATTCGGTGAAAAATAAAATTTAATGTTAGAATCTTATATAAATCCCTAATGAATGAGGGAGTCCAAACTTTTTTTTTCATCTAAACTGTTTAGACGGAAATGGTTAATTATGAACATTTCACAAGTTGCATAAATTAAAATTAAACGTTATAGTTTACATAAATTTTTAAGGGTGCAAAAGGTGTATTTCGGTTGCACGAATTAATTTTAAAAGGAATACGGTTACTAAAAAGTAGTACAAATCTATCTAAAGTAGGGTTGGTTACCTTACATATTGTCAAACACAACAATGTATTGGAAGCCAATTCCACAATTCGTTGTTATAAAAATGTATGGAAACTTACAAGATTTATTTTTGCATTTGTAATTTATATATATATATAATTTTTCCTGGGAACTTTAAAAGCTAGAGCGGCATCCATCAAAACCGCGATTCTCTCTCTGTTTTTCCAGATCGCCCCTGACTAAGCCGGCTCTGCCATAGTAAGTGAAAATACCGGATTTTGTTTGTCAAGATCATTTTATAGCAGACTGCATTTTTCATGTATTTTAGATGGTCGTTTTATATTTTCTACATCAATATCTTCATGTCTGAATTTAAAATTACATAAAATTCTTGACATTCGCATCAATGACCATGATAATTTTTATTAGTATATGAATGTGTCATCAAACGATTACATGACTAATATTAACATATTATTTTAACCATTTAATTAATATTAAGTATAACATAACGCACACAAATTTTCTGATTTTTAAAATAAATATTTCGAAAACTACTTCAGATATACTCAAAATTTTTCTTTCCTACGCTTTAGCTTCTCAGTTTTGCTTCCATGTAAGAATTTATTGTAATTGTATATTCATCAATTTTTTTAGTATATTTTTTGCTCTTAGCATGCAGTTTTCAACTGAATTGTATGAAATTTTCGGAAAGTATTAAAAGATACCAAAGAAGCTGTATAATAAAAAATTTGAAATTTTTATTATACTCAAACAATTGCTAAAACTTATGGTAAATAATTTTTAACTGCGCGATGCATTTTTTTTTCGAAATTTCAAATGGAATTTCTAACATAAAATTTCTAGCTTTATACGGTCGAGATTTCAAAAAATATCCAGATTTTAATTACTTATTCAATTAGCCTTTAAAAAAGATAAATGTTGAGGTATTTTGTATAAATAGATATTTTTGAACAATAATTCGAATGTTTTTGAATAGCTCGAATTTAAAATTGATTTTTATGTTTATTTATATGCATAAATGTCTACTGTAAATGTTTCCGTATATTTTTGATTACCATTTATTTAAACATTCAAGTTATAAAAAAAATGTTTGAAAATCTTCATTCATGTTGTCTTTGATGTAAACTGAAGTTCAAGCAATTAAAATTCAAATATAATTCGGTGTATTTTAACAATATATAACTAGGCACTGTACTTAAACTTCCCTGAACACTTGGGCCTTGAAATCTAAAAAAAAAAAAACTAATAAATCTTAATTAGTTTTTTTTTCTTTATTATTTTTATCAAAGTGTAAGAAAATGTTTCAAATGATTAGATGAAGTTTAAATTTATTCATTTTTAGTGGTTGGAAAATTGAAAAGGTTTCAAATTTTAAAGAGTTTGGTGTTTTATTAATTTTTTCGGTATCTTATAATAAAATAATTATGTTTCAAAAACTGAAAGCTTTGATTAAAATAAGAAAAATGAAGCGGAAGAATATACTTAAAAAAAGATAATTTGTCTAACTATATAAAATAGCAGATTGCACTGACACGCCCCAACTTGTTACAATTTCAAATTAATATGAAACCAAAAGGGAATTGTAACATATTTTACTTATGCTTTGTGACTTTACAAAACTTTAAAAAAACGAGGTAACAAATAAACACTTCCTGGGGTCTAAAGAATTTTCCCCTCGATATTTTACGATTACCCCAGGGTCAAAACACGGGGTTTCCTGCGAGCCATAAAACTTCCTATTAGTGTCCTGCTGTGTTGCTTCCACCGTCCCCAATTATATTTCAAGATGTTAAACCTTTAAAAGGGGGAAAGGATTTCAGAAAAGTGCGGCTAATCCGCTTTTGAAAACGTTACTTGAAGGCAGAAAAATCCGTGCAGTGCATTTTCGAAGCATCTTTACACTGACGGAATTTTCCGTGCTATCCGGTTAGAGGGTTAAAAAGATACTGATTGGAATAATTTTGACGGTCAAATGTTTTGTAACCCCTTCAGGACCAGTGGAAAGAGAAAGAAGCTCTTCCCCAGGCCCGTACGTTCGTAGAGAATATGCACGCCTTGGACCGTTCGAATTTTCCTGCTAAGCCTAATTTCCTTTAAAGATTCATATAAAGTTTTAAATGCAATCAAATACGCTAAAACTCACAATTTACTATCATTGATAATATTTGAACATGGAGTACACAAATTTTTGCTGTATTTAGAAAAAAATTGCGAATTTTAAAGAAAATGTTTCCATTTTAATAAAAAAAAATTACGTACACTTTCAAAAAAATTGACAAAAATCCCGTACATTTAAATACGAATATAGAAAATATTAGAAAACTAAACCAACTTATTCAAAATATAAACAGAGATCCATGGAGAAATGGATCACGAACCTCTAAATGTCCGATTCTCTTGAAAAATAAACATGTGCAGTCGTTTATATTCAAAAATATCTCAGATCTAATTTAAAAAAACACGAAGCCGAAAGCACATATTGAAGTTCAAAGTTTTATGAAACATTATTCGAAAAAAAATTGTTTTTAACCGCCTTCTAGTGTGCTTGTAAAGATTAATATAAAAACTTTCCTAACTCTGATCACACAGGTGTGATCAGGTGCAGGGAAGCTCAATCACATTTATGATACCGTGGGCCGTGGAGGAAGAAACGCGTGGTCAGATATATGTGATCATGGTCCTGAACAGATTAAGGTTGTGTTTCCTGAAAAGGTGAGAATTTCGAATGATGTGTCAACTGGCTACATGTGATGATCGCTAACCATGTATTGGTCGAACCGGTTTGGGCAATAGTAAATCATGCGCACATTTATTTGTTTCAAGTAAACGTTTATACAAGCATTTGACAACGTATGCTATATACTGTCTACTGTTAAGGGTCATATATGGGGTCTACATTGGCGTAGAGCTCAAGGACTACATTTGTGTAGGGGCCCAGTGCCTCAAGAAGTCTTAAGACGTCCTTGTATACCACGTTCTCACGTGATGCTGTGTGGATGCTACAGTGAGCGAGAGTTATATTAACGTCGCACTATAAAACAAGATGAGGGTTATAGACCTCGGTTGGGTAATGGTTACAGACTTCGTAATTTTGAGTCTCGGTCAAGTGGCGAGGACGCCACCTGAACTGAGATTCCTTATTTACATAATCTCCCCGTCACCAAAGAGGTTACTTTGAGCTCGACATATTTAACAAGCATCAGCTCCTCTACACAATGAGTTTTGAATGACTTCCACTATTCGACCCCATGACATGCCGACCACGAGCGTGTGGACGCAAGAAGAACGATTCATTGTAGATACCCTCCTCTACTAGATCGTAATTTAAATTGTGAAGTTCGTCGCTAATAACTTCCTACTTTCTATAATATGACTTTAACTCAGAACATGTTTCCGCACGCTACCAGAGGTGGTCACAAGGGTAGGATCCAAACCCCACCCAGAGTGAAACTGATTTTATTTTGTAGCATCAAGATTAACGTGGCGAAGAAGATCAAATTTCAAAGCTCTATCAATCATGTAAAGAATCTGAATTGTTAACTTCATCAAAATACAACGAAATAAATGGGCAGGTCACGCACCACTAAAAATTGGTACACAGAGAAAGGGCAGGGCAAATATTAGATGGATTGATGGCTTAGAAAAAGATTTCCCAGTTTTGAGAACTAAGAATTGGAGAGAGCTTAGCTGGAAGAAGACTGACCGGGGAAAGGCTTCTTGAGGAGGCCAAAGCCCACTTGGGCTGTCGAGCTACTGAGGAAGGTATGAAGCATCAAGATTACGTCTTGGTGCTTTCTTCAACGTTTTTTTTCCCTTCAATAATAATAATTATAATAATAGTACAATCCCTCTCATGAAAGTAGCTTGTGTATGCATTTCCTTATACGACATAATGATTATGACTAATTATGTTGCCATCTTCTGTTATTCCACTGAACGAGGACGGAGGTATCAAAATCCGATCATTGGTGGTGGCTCACTGTTATGTGTCAATGTCATTTCATCAACGACAAAACAATAAAGTTTAAGTTTAAAGGAAGATTTTAAAATGTCAGCTTTTGGTGTCAAGAAGATCTCTAATTTCAACAGAGCAAGTCTCTACAAATCGAGCAGAGCCCTCTATATTGGAGTGATTTCAACTAAGATCCTTGATGGAATCAGACTTCAACCTGTTTCTTGATTTCAATACAGCTTACAGTGAGTCTACCAACCATTACAACTGTTTCTCTAATTTTGGTAGAAATAAAGTATAGAAGTTAAATAGCAATTTAATTAATGCTGAGAATTTATGGAAATGTAAAAAAAAAATAAACAGAAATTATATTTAAAAAATTGTTAATTCAGCCAAAAAAATTTTACAAATTTTATAGCAATCAATCATTTATGAAGTTTTTACGAGCTAAAAGTTTATATATTTTTTACAAAGGACATGAAGTAAATTTTGAAATTACAATTACCATTTTCTGGTTTATTTATCCTCTTAAGACATCATGCTTCTAGGTGAATTTGGCGGGGACGCATTCCATATCTTTAAAAAATCCTGATCACTATCATTTAATCATATTACTGTTAAATTCTCCACCCATCCAGTATAGTGCTTAGTCACACTGACTGCTCTGCCGTGAAGACTGGGTTCGAATCCCGGAGAAGGAATAGATGTTTGTAAATGAAAAGTGCCTTTGCGACATGGAGGTACTCTAATTAGCCATCGAATGGCAAGTCCTCACATGAGGTTGGTGGAAGGGGAAAAGAGTTGTGAAGCTCCTGACCACCTTTAGGGTGTTCTATTCCAAAACTGGGGTCACACCTAGCTAAAACGTACTGTCACCTGTATGGTGCTCAAAGTTACGGGTAACGACAGGCCTGCAACTAATCCCTTGTCGCGATGAATTTCACGGGTCTTAATCTTACTATCTCAGATAGGTGGCATTAGCACCAATTAATAAATTCAGTGGAATTTTTATTTTTAATTAATATGTAATATGTTATTATTTTTAAATAATATATAATGTGTTAATATTTTTAATTAATATCTTAATTAAGATAGAATAATGGCAGATTTTTAAGCAAACTGCTACCTCAGAGGTAGCTTCGGAGATGCTTCAAGTGTTTTACAATATTTGATTTATTTTAATTGATTCAAAAGAATTGTAGTAAGTTGAATGTACGTTGTAGTATGTTGTATATTGAATGTACGATAATTACATTAATCTATTAATACTATGTTCAGCAAGATTAAACATTCCTCTTCAATATTTCATTAAATTAATATATTTATGTGATACAAAACGCTTAAGAACGTATTAAATTATTCAGAGATACTTTAAGCAATTTTTACTTAAGACTATAAGAATTCTGATTCATTTTTATTATAACTCCGTATGCATATTACTATTTACTTTTACAAACAGTTAATCCACATGTTAATAAAAAATTGAAACATCCCTTCAAGAAATGAAATTGAAAAAAAAAACCGTGAATGGTTAAATAGTTTGTTGAAATAATAGTTTAAATAAATTTTCGATGAAGATATTTTCAAATAATGACAGCTTCCATGTTTTTAATCATAACTGTAACCACTTCTACATTCATGTAATTGATCAGCATCATTTTTTAATATTTGAGTCGAATACTGAAAGTTTTTCCTTTGGTTTGTTCAGTTGTTCGAAAGATTTTTCAAAAACTCTTTTCAATATATCCTAGAAATCCTCAAAATACCTTGAATTCAGAAACATTTTTTTTTGGGGGAATATTGATTATGGATCTAGTGATATAAAAGAAATGAACCGTATGTTTCTGCAATTGTACAAAAGAAGAATTTCTCAGGACAACTGCTGTTTGATCATGTAAAAAAATGAGTTTTAAATTATTATTGTATACATATAATGATGTCTTAGGGATTTAAAAATATTATTTGCTGTAACACATTCCAAACAACGCTATGTAAAGCAAATATTTTTCTATAAAAATATTTACTCACGTTTCGATATTTTATGAAACAAATATGGAAAATAATGAATGCTTTTTTTTTTTCATATTCAGCTAATGATAATTTTGTACCATTACAAGTATTAAAGGTAATGGGAGTAATAAATAGTATTGATAGTAGCTAACTATTGGGATTTTCTTACTAATTGAAATCAATAGTATAAACTATTTAAACATTTGGAGTAGATGAATAGTTGACGAATAATGTACCAAGCATATGATTGTTTGATTAAATATAACCCTCATTCTTTTCGAACTGCTTTATCTAGGGGAATTTTTCTTACAGTTAATATATATATGTATACCATGTCATACAGCTAAGAAAACCATTTATCCTTTGTAAAGATATTTTTTACTACTTGAAGCAGAAAATACTTTTTTTATTGAAAAAATTTATAAATCCCTGTGCACCCCACAGTATCACTCGAAGATGACAGAAATAACTATGAAACACATTGCAAAGAAGAAAATTTAAGGCATGAAGGGTTTTAAATGTTTACATGGAATTCAAAGAAATTGTAAACCGCACTTTTCTGGTAGAAATAACTCAATGAAAAAATGGTGGTCAATTTATATTAATGCTCTTGAGAGTCAGTCTTCAAATCTTTCTCTCTCAGACAAACTAGGAACACAGAAGGAACGCATGTTCTACATTTTCCTTGCTACCAATGCTACAATCATAGGAAGATGGTGGAGCCAAATTAAATTTATTCAAATAAATTTTAAAGTTACTATGACCAGAGAGAAATTGATTGATTATTGCTATAAACACGATTGTATGACGATCTCTTATTAATGGATTGAATCACTATTTCTTTGTTAAGCTCCCTTTGTTTGAAATTAAATATTCTTGATCCCAAGACTTCACCAATCTTTATCTCATAATCTTTTTGTAAAATGATTTAGGAACGTTAACCAATGCCAATTTCTAGCTTGGTGACTGTCTTCGCAAGCAAATCAGTCGACTTATTTTCAAATACACCCGTGTGCGAGCGAAAAAAAGCAAAAACTATCAAACAGAAAATATTGAAACATATTTTTGTAATATCATGATCACAAAATATGTACTGAATTTGTTAATAAATTAAATAAAGTGTCCATGCTGGCTTTTTAAACATTTTGTTAAAATAACAAATAAATAAATTATATTGAAGTAAATAAATCATGTATCTGATTACAACGTTATAACAACGGCTAGAATATTATTTACTCAGAACAAGAGAAAATAGAAGCATCTCAAAAGTTACTACAAATAATATATCGGCTTTATCTAAAATTCGTATTATAAATCATGATACTCCTTCCTGGAGAAATGAATTTCAATTAAAAATGTGTATGCGAAAAAAGATTACACGACATCGGCGTGCGTGATATGCGTACCAACAATAAAGATGTGCATTTAACGACGCACACAACCCAGACTAATTATCAACAACTAAGTTTGTTTCTAAAATGATAATTACTAAACATAATTTTTTTAAAAAAAATCATTAGCTCTTAAATGCTGTTTATTAGTTGCGTGCTAATATTTGTTTTCATTTTATTTTTAACTTATTTAGTTTTGTTTATGAGGAATATGTTTTATTAAAAAAATTAGTACGTATCGATAATAAAGTAGACGCACTGACTTTATTCAATACCTTCAAATTACTAAACCGTAGAGCCTAACTGTAAATATATATTTAGCTAGCCATTACCTACCCGCTTCACTACTGAACATTTCATGATTTTGTATATAAATATATATATATATATATATATATATATATATATATATATATATATATATATATATATATATATATATATATATATATATATATATATATATATATATATATATATACTCAGGAACATTGAAAATAGGCGATCCAAGAAGAAAGCATCGGATTGAAATGAAATTTAATACACATAATGACACAAATGAGAGATTCACTTGATCTCAAAAACAAGAAATTAAACGAATACATGGTGTGAAACGACACAAATACTGAGCAACTTCAATAGCGCGTTGGACCACCCCAGCTGCAATACATGCCGCCACACGGTCCGGCATTGAGTTTATTAGACACCTTATGTTATCCTGAGGCAGATGGGCCCACAAATATTGAACTGCCAATTCTAAATTATGTACAGAGTGACACGATGGCATCTGCCGTTTTAGTTGATCGCAAACGTATTCTACAGGGGACAAATCGGGGGAGCGGGCCGGCCATAAAAGAGTCTGAAAATGACGTAGGAAGTCGTGAGCAATTCTTGCTGTATGCGGACTGCATTATCTTGCTGGAAAATTGTCCCTGGCAGACCATTTAGGAAAGGTCCTACATGGGGTTGAAGAATATCATCAACGTAACGTTGGCACGTTAAGGTTCCACGCATCACAATGAAAGTGGACCGGCTATCACAGGCTATGGCCCTCCAGTCCATTACACCAGCTGTGCGGGCAGTGTGACGTAGAACAGTGTGGGGGAAATTGTACCGCTCACAGGGCACCTCCACACTTGTACACAGTTATCATCTGTCCCCCAAACAAACCGGGCTTCATCACTAAACATAACCTTTTGCCAATATGTGACATTCCACATTGATCTGGCTTGGCACCACTGTATACGCAGTTGCCGATGTTCCGGTGTTAAATGGAATGCACCGAAAGGGCACTTGGATTTAAGATTTGCTTCTGCAAGGTGTCTGGAAATTGTTTGTGGAATAGTTGCTACGCCTACGTTTGCTCATATCGTTGAACGAGTCACTGTGGGGTCCACAAGTTCTTGCCGCACGATCCTCTCTCTTCGTGGTCCTCCTGGTCGCTCCAGACCTGGGTACCTTCTCGTGTCCACTGCCCCCAACAATTTCTAACGGCACACTCCCAACGATCCACCTGGCCAGCAACATGACGCGTCGACCAGCCTGCAGTTTTCATCCCGATGATCAGGCCTCTCTCAAACTCGCTTAACTGTGAGAAATGTATTTAAGCAAGTTTACTAGGCATGTTTCGCTTACCAAAGTCTTCCAACAGTCGGCGGGTAATCGTCACGTTTAAAAATCTTCGAATTTGCGCTGGCTTATATAGCACCCTCTTCCTGATTGTAGCGCCACCTCGGCGTGTTTGAGCATGCGTATTGGCATAAAACTTGGATTATTTGCATATCACATTACGCTGTACTTGTTTGCAAAGTTTCGCGATTGTGTACTTAGCTTCCTTCTTGGGTCGCTATTTTCAATGTTCCTGAGTATATATAAATATATATATATATACATAAATTATTGATTTCTATGTCCTAGCATGCATTAAGAATTCGATTGCATTCAGAAACACGTAATATAAAAAAAATAAAACACACACACTTAGGTAAACAAAGAAAATTTTTATTTTAGTTACTTTTTATAAAATAATTACAATTAATATAAATATGTATATAAATAAGACAGAATCACAATATTAAGTGGCCAAATAGAAAGCAATTTTCCTTGCAGGATATGGTGTTGGACTATTATTTTTGTTTGTTAATATTTTTTAATTAATTATGTTTAATTAATGAATAAATATTTGGAAAAACGTATTAACATCAAGTGTCCTTCACTGCAAGTTTAAAAAAATGTATTTGAACTTGAGTGGATGAATAAAAAGTATTTTATTAACGAACGAAAATTTAAACAATATATATATATATATATATATATATATACATATATATATATATATATATATATAGAACTGAAATAATAGTAGTAATTGAAAAAAACTTATACCTGTGTAACTCTCGCTTCATATAAAAAGAGAACTTAACTTCTTATTAATAATTTCTAATAATCTCTAAATTGAAGTGGAATGATTTTTTTTTTTTTTTTTTTTGCGTTTTCGTAACCCAACAACCAAGTGGATTTCTCAAAAACCAATTTTCAGTGAATTTCTACTCTGTAAAATAAACATGTGTGCAAATTTCAAGTCTAAATCTAATACAGCATAAAAAAAATATATTTCATTATCAATGTGCGCCTTAAATCCGTTGATAGCCATTTTTTGAAAGAATTGTTCTTAGGGGATTTCATATAAAATAAAACAAACATGATTCCAAACTTTTATATATTCCCAGTAGCTCAGAAACGAGATTTTTTTACCAATATGCCCCAGTAACCCCTCGCTCTCACCCAGATGTCGATTTCTGTAAAATCCATTCTTAGTGGATCCCTATTCAACAAAAGAAACATGCTCAACTAATTTCAAGTATGTGGGTCGAACAATTAAAAAACTGGAATTTTTTTCTATAACTCCCCTTAAACCCCTCGTAATCCCGCTTTGGGGGTCAATTTTCGTAAAACCCATTTTGTAGCGGATCTTTACTCCTTATATAAAAGGAATTAGCTTACCAAATTTCAAGACCGTAGGTCTAATAGTTTAAAAATGCAAATAATTATTTTTAACGCCTCTTAATCCCTCGTAACATTATTTGGGGTTCGATTTTCACAAAATCCGAAATCCCTATTACATGAAAGGAACATGCCTACCAAATTTCCACTTGTTGGTGTAATATTTCTGGAGATTTCGTGAAGAATGAGAGTCACTTTATTCTTTTATATATATATATAGATTGCAGTAGCTCATTTTACTAATTTTCATTTACTAATCAATCAATAATTGCTAATTATTGATTGATTAACTTTTGTCATTTCATTCATTATTTCACAATTATTTCTTTAATAACTATTTACATGTGAGTTATTATTAAGTATAGTTTGGGTATAACTAAAAATATATTTATTAACATACGAGTGTGGTTATTCAATTCGAAAATAAGCACATCTCGACTTTCTGAAACACATGCACTATGCTTCGGCATATATGCTCCTGTTTCCTAAACCTTTTGAGAAGAAACTTTGTTTCTTTTGTAGCTGAAGCGGATGAGTTATTTAAACCTTTCGCAATGGAATAGATATTCAACTTGTAGCAGATCTCAACTCCTTAAAAGGAATCTGCTCACCAAATTTCAAGACTATACGTCTAATAGTTTAAAAATGCAAATAATTATTTTAACGCTTCTTAATCCCCCGTAACATCACTTGGAGTTCGATTTTCACAAAATCCGTTAGCAAATCTAAGATGGAGTATTAATCTGCATAAAATTTTCACAAAGCTTCTGTATTCATATCGAATTGGCTGAATTCTATTTCAATGTTTTTCAAAGTACTTTTTAACAACTAATAGTTAAAAGGTAGAACTCCTTAGTTTAAATTAGCTCAAATGTTTATCTGATCTTTTAAACACGTGATTTTTCAGTTCTGAAATATGAGACACACACAATAATCTTTTTTTTCGTAAAATTTAAGAACACATGTTGAGTAATGTACATAAGGCTGTGGAAGCTCAGTGGTTAAGGCATCGGATGATGGCAGGCATGTCATGAGTTCGAGCCTAGTACCACTAAGGACCCGCCATGTAGGGCAACGATGCACGTTAAATCTGTCGAGAGCTGAAACGCGTCCTCCCATTGGTGTGGTGTGGTATTTAAGAGAGGTGGGTGCCAGCTCAGATGTCATCCACGTCACTTGAACATTGTTCAAAATTACGTGGTCCGTCACCAAAAGCCCTCGTGTAGCTGAAAAGTGTGACGTTAATATTCATTCACTCACTCACTGAGTAATGTACATATTTTAAACTTTGCTACATTCATACCCATTACAGCATTCATTAATTTTAATTCAATTGAAATACCCTTTATAAAACACCTTATATTTATGTGTATACACTATCATTTCAGTAAAAAAAAATTTATTTTTCCCCATAGAAATCTATTTGTATAAACACACTTCCTTTTTCTTTTTGTTCTCCATTTTCTTTTGTTCAATTGTTTGAAGTAAGGGAAGAAGAATTTTCTCGAGTTTATTCAACGTTTTTGATGTAGTACATACATAAAGAAAGTCATTCGTTTCTTTGTGCTCAATATGAAAAGTAAACGTAACTTTTGTATTACAGATACATTTTTCTCTGGAGAACTAAAAGCGAACGTAAGTTCATATTAAAGTTATGGAAGGCATGTCGTAAGCTTCCTTGGCCTGTCGTTTCGTGGATGAAGAATTTTGATTAATGGATTCGTATCCGTAGAACATGTATATTTTTTTTTGCAAAGAATCATTTGTTTTGAAAAGTTCGTATAAAGGGGTGTTTTACAATGTTACAATATGGAATGTTTTATATCTTCTCCAAATATAAAAGAGAATATTTATTATATGCAGAAAATACCATTTTTTCTGCCATTTTAAAAAGTAAGAGTACAAAAAAATAAGCATAAGTATGTATTTTTAAGGTATCCGTCTACGTTCGGAACCGTGATTTTGCGAAAGCGTATAAATGGATAATATTTATGATATTTAGTGTCACTTAGATTAGAAAATGTATTTAAAATTGTCTTAAGAATAGTATTATAATAAAAAATTATTTAAGTACAATATTTTGACAAAAAATGAACATAGAATGACCAGCTTTCAAAATATTCTTCTTTTGTGAAAAATACTTACATCATTATAACAATTGCCTGTATATAGCTCAGACCTCTGTACAGAGGCTCAACTAGAATTTTTGAAATATATAACTTAGAAGTAGGTTTACCCATGTTTTACGACAACAGAGGGAAGAAATTTTGAGGAAAAAAATCCCGATAATTATTTCAATGGGTTGTAACTCTGAAAATAATGTGAATTTTTTTCAAAAATCATAGTTGAGCCTCTGTACAGAGGTCTGAGCTATATCCAGGCAAAATATTATTATAATATAAGCATTTTTCATAAAAGGAGAACATTTTGAAAAAGATTTTAGTCTAAGTTATTTTTTTGCCGAAATATTGTATTTAAATAATTAATTTTTTTTTGCCAAAATGTACTTAAAACAATTTTATACATGTATTCTAATCTAAGTGACACTAAAAATCATGAAAATTATCCATTTATTCATCTTTTTAAAATCACTGTTCCGAACGCGTAGTCGAATACCTTAAAACGATGTAGATTCGATGGAAATTTTAAATGACACAACTTCGATTATTTATAAGAATGTGTAATTTAATTTTGCTTCTCAAAAGGACTGCAAAAAAATCTGAACATGTTCCGAAAATGTTCAGAAAGAAAATACTTTGCGCAATCAATTTCTTTAATTTTACCTAACAGGAATGGATTGGATTCTTTACATTTTCAGAAAAGACCAGTAATGTAGTATAACAAATTTTAACGCCAATAACCAAAGAACTGAAACACAAATTACTATCGATAAATAAATAAAATTTTAAAGATAACCACAATAGTTTTGATTCATATTCTCAGAAAATTTAATTGTTAATTAAAATTCAGCAATTTCAACAGAAAAAAGTTATTCAGGAAATCTGAAACCCTCTCAAAAGACAGAAACTGTACAAAAATATGTTGGAACAGGCACTTCTAAAATGCGGAAATATTGTTAGTTTAAAATAATATTTTGAATCATCAAAACCAAATATTATCCTTATAAATCACTGAAAGTCATTTTTTCCATTTATTGGCATACTATTTATTTCTAAGGATTGGCAATGCCGCTATGATATTTTCACTAAATCGCAAAATAAGTGCATCAGCAAATATATAGAGCTTTTAAAATTCCATGGAAGAATTAATGTAATTTAAAAAATTGACTCCACGTATTGATACTTTATTAGCGTCGTGTTTTTTTAGAATATTGATAAAGGACGTTTGTAATTTGAAACCATGGTCAGGTGATGTGATCGACACCTCTTAGCTTGTACCCACTCATCTTCTTCAATCCACGCCTAGTTGAGACTTCGAATTTGGACAAAATTAGAAAATATCAACAATTCTCACGGTAGAACTTCCAAGACATCAGGATCCGAAACCAGGGCTTCGCAACCATGACCATTTAGTTAAGACGATTACTTAACTTTGTGGAATACAATTCTGAAAAATGAATATTTTGGTTTTCATTAATATTCATACCAAAAGTATTTGAATAATAAATAAATAAAAACTAATAAACTAAACTCTTTATTAATAAAAAAAGTATAGTCTTTTAAATCCCCTTTAAATATTCTTCATTTTTAAAAAAAATACATATATAAAAAAACAACGAACGATTTGAAAGTGTTGGAAACGAAATTCCTATAGTTATAAATGTAGAGTCATGTTATTGATGCTTAATTTTAAAAAGCAAATTAAATTCTTCGAAATGTTTTTATAGTAAATGTGATATATTTTTTTAATGAAATTTGTATGGTTTTCTTGTGAATTAAAATTTACGCGGAGGAAAGATTTGGCCAAAGTACAAAAATCAGAAGTAAAAAGATAAATTATTAAATCCTTAAGAAAGGAGGAAAAAGTCTAAACTGAAATTTCAAGAACCAAATGCACAACGAACAGAAATGCTAATTCAAAATAAGCATTTCTGTCTTGCGAATAGTCATACTGAATTAAGCATATAATAGCTTTTTTTCTTAAAAAGGGACAGAACTGTTTCAATAAATATGATTAAAAGCCTTTTGAAAAAAAATTACAAATAAAGAAACATCTTTACAATATAGGCAAAATAATGATTATCATTGTTAACACTACTCGAGGGAAACAAATGAGTTTTGACGTGCTGAAATTTTCATGTAAATATTATCAATAGATCGCGCTTTCAGTCCAAAAAAGGGAACTGAAAATAGAGTGGATCATAATCAATGCCTTATCGCACAGAATATCATTTTAGATATTAGATCACAATACTCCATATAAAGTATGATTTATTGATTAAGGGGAATTCCACTTTAGTTCCTATAATTACTTGTGGATTAGTAAATGTATATTTAATTACTCATGTAATTGTTAAAAATGAATTACCAAATAAAATGCATTCAGTTAAATTGGCAATATGAAACCGCGTTTAATTTGTTATAGGTAATAATAATGCATTTTATAGGGACTTGGTACCCTAAAAATCACAAACCTATCATTTTTTTTATTTTCATTTAATCTTCTTATTTGCATTATTATCTTTCGATTGATATATCACTTGTGCATGTCGGAAAGTTAGAAGTTGAATAAAACTTCATTTGAAAACAAATTAGGCAATTCAGCCACACCCCCTTTTAGAAAAAAAAAAGCTAAAAAATGCGTTATGATAAAAAAAAAATCTATTTTATAAATAGAAATAATAACTATAAAAAAGAATGTGTAGTATTAAAAGCAGAATATTTCCGAGGCAGTACAATAATGTAATTTTTCTTCCTTGTGAAATGTGTGCATGTAAAAGTTTTAAATTAAGGCATTTTATATTAATAATTTTATAATTTCTCAGTTCTTATTCCTGATATATTTTTCATACAAATGTAATACTTTAATATTATAAGAAGAAAAACAGCTAAAATTTCTGTCGTGACAGAAAAAAAAATTTTTTTAAGTTTTTCTTGAGTTTTCTTGTGCAATTCGTACTCTCTAAAAGTTGATCATTTATAAAAATGTGTGGGTAGAAAACATATGAAAATGCAATTATTTTAAAGAAAAACGTATAAGTAATATCTTTAAGTGGTATTTTAAGTTTAATTAAGCTTATAATAATTATTTTTTCAGAATTATAAACTTTAAAGTGGTTTTTCTCAGTTTGTGTTTTTCGAAACATTAGTGCCTTCAAAATGCTACTCCTTCGACAATTATTTACCAATCACTTCAATTTTTTCCCCTGCTTATTAAAAATAAAGCATGCAATAAAATTAGGGATCCGTTTTGCTATAAACTGAATACTTTTTTTAAAAAAAAATAAAATGTAAGACATGTTGGCTTTTTCGTTGATTTTTAGCCTGTATATCAACATTTTATTTTTTTTCTCAAAAAAGAATGAAGTTATTCTAAAATCGATCCCTAAAGTTGTTAAGAACATCCATAAGAATATAAAAAAATTTCAGGTCAAAAAATTAATTTTTAAAAAAGGAGTAGGATTTTAAAATTTTCCCAATTTTCTTCAAAAAATTAAAATTTTTAAAATTGTGTGAATAATATATGAAAATTTTCATATATTATTAACATTTTCTTGAATAGAAACATTGTATAAAATGTTAAAATATAATTTTTAAATACGTAAATAAAGAAGTTTGCTCAAAGGGTGCCAAGTCCCCTTAATTGAATTAGAATTTGCAAAATACGTTATTTGCATCAAAATAGAATAATGCATGCACAAAAAAATGTGTACTGATCCTTTTATAAAACATTTAACTATAATTTTCTGGTTAATTTTGTAGAACCTTCAAAACCTTAGCAGCGTAGAATATTCAATTAAGAATTGAAAGACAGTCGAGGTACCCAACCCGCATGCCTTAATTTATGCTTCGTTTAAACTTGAATGCCATTCGAAACAAGTTCCAATTCATTGATTGTTGATCAGTTAAGAGGAAAATGTTTCAATTCCTACATTTATCACGCTACAAGATACACCTGACCATATACTGGATTCTGAAATGCTCTCTGTTACTTGCTTGGGGGGAAGATAACAACTGTTGTGCACAAGACGGAGTGGCGAAAAAAATCACATACACAAAAAGTGCCAAATAGAAGATCTATAAGTTGTAGCTGAACGTCAGCGATGTACTTAAACAAAAGAATATGTATACTACAATAAAAAATGCTAATTTTTGTACATTATGTGCATTCTTATTTTACCAGTTTTTACTAAGAAAACAAGTAAAAAATTAATTTTTACAAGAAATGTTCTTTTTAAATGTTTTTTTTTTTGTTCTGGTTTACCTTTGATGAAATGAATAAATAATTGGGAACCATTTTTAAATAAACATTATTTATTCTTCTTTTTGGAAAGATTAGCAGCCAATTCGATTTTATAAAAGTAATGTAGTCTCTCCCAAATAAAGCTCAAATCGATAAATCAATTTTTTTTTAAAAAAAAAATTATATTTATTTTTTGTATCATTCTCAGGTTTCCTAGGAAAACAGAAACTCCGTCACAAGTATAACAAATTATTTACTTTTGGTCAATCGCCCATCGATGGTAATGGGACAATCGCCTTCTCCGCAATTACTTTAATTAAATTTTTATGTACTTTATGAATGATGAATGTTAGCATTTGAGGAATGTGGTAAAAAATAATTAAATGTTATAAAATTGCTACTGGAAATGATTTTGTTCACTCAATATTCAGTAGTTCTAGTAAAGTTTTGCGAAAGAAGCTCCCTTACGACAAAGATGTATTTGCAAGACCGATATAAGACATCACTTACGTTCCAGTGAGTATAGTATAATATTATTAAAGTGTATTTTATTATAATATTCAATGTTATTAGAGTGTTTTAATACAAAATTCAATTATTAATAAAAAGTATTACGATATGAACAAAACTTCCTTTGTAAAAAAAGAGAGATTCACATCTTAACAAAATTAATCTGCTCTGCTTTTTGATACAGCATCATAGAAATGTCCTTTGTCGTTGACAACACTTGATAAAAATGTCAAATTTGAATAAATGCATGACTGTAATTTATCGTCTTTTTAATAGAATCAACCAAACTTTTTTAATTGTGTTACGTTTAATGTTTCTGGAAAGAAAAATTGAGTTGGGAAGTTTGAATAGTTAGACTCGCTGCGAATAAATACGTAAACATTCAAAGATTCTTGAGAGAAAAAAACAAAAAACTGTGATCCCGTGGCTCATCGGAGTATTTCGAATGAAACTCTGGAAACCTGTAATCCGGAACATATCGACTAATGTACGAAACATTGGGTATTTATGTATGGATAATAATGATTACCAATTCAAATAGTCATCAATTCTTGCCAAACTCAATGATTATCAATTCAAAGGCACGAACTCCCCCAAATTGTGACAAATGAGAATCAAACAAAAATTAACATCATTGGTCAGTAACCGTTATTGAGTCTCAGAGGAAGCAACAGCTGTGATCGTGGGATATATTTTCTACTGTTATGCTATGATAAATAAAAATGACTTGGTCACATATTTTAATAGCTTCTCCTTCACATTCAAGAGGTAGAATGCTGTGTTAAATTTAAGACAGAAGTATTTCGAAAAGTATATGGTGTTGAACCTAGAGATGGTATCATCAAGATGACTCTTTTGTTTCATCAAGATAATCTATACTAGACATTCTCACAACACCCATTTGAAAATACATTAGTTGTATAAAAATGTTACATAATATTGTAAATTGCTCTTATAGTAGTAGGTCTACATACTGTGATAAAATATTCAAAATGTAAAATATGTTTAAACATTTATTAATTTTTTTTTACATAAAAAAATTTCAGTTTTTTTCTCACTACTACATTCTAAACTTAATGTTTAGAACAATATTCATACTACATTAGTAATTTTAACGTTAACAAATAAAAAAAAAGGATGAAATAATTTAATTTTTTAAAAAAAATTCCATGTTCGAGGCACGAGAGGAAGATATATTTATAATTGATAACCGTTTTTGCCTTTCTACTTACCTAAGCGAAAGGGAACTTTTCTTGGTAGAATCATTGAAAAAGGGGAAAACCCCTTTGCCAAATTTAGTAAACACGCACGCAGACACACACACGCACTCACTCCCTCACTCTCGCACGCACATGCATAATAAATAATATCCTATAATGCTTTAATTCCAAACAATATATAAGAATATAATTTCAGTGAGGGACATAGTATAATAGTCAAACTAATTCAAGAGCAAATTGTCTGGCTTAGGTCTTAGATTGGAGGATGAAACATAGTTACAAAACGAAGTATATATATATATATATGTGTGTGTGTGTGTGTGTGTGTGTGTGCGTGTGTCATATAGTTACTTGGATATACAATTAAATGCAGGGCAGAACCTAAAAATTTGGCATAGTTATCGAATGAGTTATTTTTGGACGAAAAGCTCTTATTTGTACTTGTAATTAATCCGAAATAAAAAAAGACATATCTTAAAAAAAAAGCAAAGGGAATAAGAATATTCTTTAACTTTTAATATTTTTTAAACGTTACAATTAAACATATCCGGTCCTTCAAAGGGAAAATATTCCAAAGTTTTAAACGTTCCATTAAAGATTTAGAAAAGAACGAGGGGAAAAGAAAGAAGAAACGTTTTTCTTTCTGTTTTCTCTTTAGGCATAAAAACAACCTTAAAGGAAGTTGACTTTCCTTTGCATGACAAAAATTTAAAAAGGAGGTACTGTAAACAAAAAATACAAAGACTTACGGAAACGCTCATTTCTTTTGCTTTCGAAGTTCGAAAAATATCCTCTGACAAGTATTTGAAAGAAGCGTGTATTTCTTTTGCGATATGAAAGACATAAAGTACGCCCTATTTCGTTTGATATTTTTTTCTTTTAACATTTCCTTTGATGTGGATCTCCATTCTCGTATCTTTTTATTTTAGTTTTAATGGCTCAGCTAAGTCTTTTTGTTACAATATATTTGCATAGAAACGTAATTCCTTTCTACTTCTTGGTTGACATGAGTTACTTACTAGAAAAATCATGCGGTGGAGATTTTGGAAAGTAATTCATATCTTCTAAATGACTCTTTTCCCCCAAATTTGAACAAATTATATGTAATTGACATTGATTGATTTTAATGCATGTGAAATGTTAATTTTTTCTTACACTGACCTAATTACATATAGCTTTAACTCCTTGTCAACGGAGATGCGCCGCTTTTGGAATGCCCGACATGTGTTCGAGCAAGAGAAAAATCGTTGTTTCAATTCCGTGAAACCCGAGCTCTCAGTTCGTCCAATGCCTAAAATGTAATTTATCATTTTCCCAATAGATCGCGATACTTTCCGTAAAAAGTTCGACATTTTAGCGCCATTTATCGAATTTTTGTAATTTTTCAGTTCTTAATACCATGCTCTAAATCAGTTCTTATCAAAGTTTCAATATTCGCGACCCAATATTTAATCATAATTTTCATCGCGCCCCCTCATACAATAACAATGTATTTAACTCAATAATGCTATACTTTGGTGCTAAAACTACGATACCACTTTAACCTCTTAAGTGCCACCGGCGTGAATAAACGTCTCACTCAGCAAAAGCGTTAATTTCCCTGCACATGTATATATACGTCTTTACGAAGTGCGGTCTTTTCTGTGCACTGATATTGATAAAATTATTCCGAAGACTTTGGAATGTAATAAAAGGACTTTGACAATATTTGCGAAGAACTTACTTATTTCAGACTACTTGTTACTTTATTCCTTCCTCCACCCCAAACCAATCACGTAACTTTTAATCAGCAATTAAAAATTTAATTCTAAACCGTACAAATTATCAAGATAAGTGATACCTTTTGAATATAATTTTATATATGAGAATTCTATAGGATCACTGGTAGTTATTAAACATGTTCGTGTTTCATTTTTTATTATGTCAGAACGTATTTTATTTGTTTATTTTCCATAAATTAATAATTTTTTAAAATAATCTTTTATTTTTGACTTTTAATATGCTCGCACCCCCCTTGTAGAGTTGCAATGCCCTCCAAGGGGGCGCTCCCCACAGTTTGAGAAACGCTGCTGTAAATGAATAGAGAAATTCAAAGGAATCTGACGGACATTAAATTCATGGCTGTTGATATAAATAATTGGATTGTTTATTATATTAATATTGTTGTTTTAGTTTATTATATTTATCTAGAAAATTTTGCCTTTTGATTTATTTTGCTATAATTTAAGCCAAATTAAATGTAATCATTAACATTTTTCATATGTGTTAAATATTAAATATAGTAGAGTTCTTTCACTATTTTTTTTAAATATATTTCTAACATTTGGATGATAATAACGAACAAAATTAAAGGGAAAACAATTTCCAATTGAGGCACGTTTTTTTTTTCAAATATATTCCACAGGAAAGGGGTTAAAAACAGGGGGTAAAATTAAAAATTAATATATATTTGTGTAACAAATAATTCAAGCAAGAAAACAAGCAAAATGAATTTGTCAACAAATGTTAAATGTCTGAAAATATCCTAAAAATAATTACGTCGAAGTATAATATTTTTCTAAAATAAAAATCTAAATGCTTAAAAATCACGGCAGAAATAATGTTTATGATTTTACTGTTCCTGATTCAATTAAGCAAATTTTTATTGAAATATTTTAATCCAATTGATTTATATTTATGGAGTCACAAAATCAACGTGTTAGCCGAGATGAAATTTTAACTAGCTCGTTTCAAGGATGTAAACCATAATTCTTGTTGGAGGGATTGTTTGTTAACTTGTCACTGTAAAGCAATACTGGAGCTACCGGCAGTGGACCTCGTAAATTTGAAGCATGTTCAATTAAAAAGGGCGGCACCTGAACTAGCACCCCCCACTACTGGCTTCCACACCCCACCGACGTCAGAACTTTCAGCCACGATATTATATGTGCATAAGCCTCTCTACATGGCTAGACTTCATTGCCACTAGAGCTCTATCTCATGACAAGCCGGCCAGGAGTTCATGAACATGACCACTAAATTACTGAGGCTAACTTGAAAACGTCGCCCATATGGTATATTGGTTATCGACACTGACTGATGCGCCGTAGAACGCTGGTTAGAATCTCGGAGAAGGCATGAGGGTACTCTAAATAGCCGTCGAGCAGAAAGTACTCTCTTGAGGTTGGTGGAAGAGGTGGGAGAGGGTGGAAACGAGCCAAAATGTTCTGTAACCTGAGAGGTGCTCAAGGCTAAGGCCAGGCATACAATCTAGCCCTTTGTCATGATGAATTTCGTGGACCTCAATCTGGCACTTGACGATCAGGTGGCATTAGTAACAACAGCAACCTGGAAAATTCATTAAAATATAAGTGAAATACATTATTGGGCAATGAAATTCCAACATTGGGTGAGGGAATGCAAATAACATAACTTTGCTTATTGCACATGACCAGGGCTACTAGTCTACCGTAGCCACAACATTCTTCTTGAAGAAGACTACGTCATAGGAGTCCTGATAAAAAGGAGGATAGGAGAGGATTAATAAGACTCCTGTTAGAGTCTTATTAAAAACTCCTCTTTCTGGGCAATAGGTGGAGGGATGGGTAACGGAAGGTTGAATGAAATTAGTAAATTTCTCATTGATAAATTCCTCCCTTAGTGTGATGAAGTTAGGAAAATGAAGTATCAGTTCAGATGTGCACTGAATATTTAACAGGGATTCAAATTTTTTGAGTACTTTTCTACCCGCACACATGTAGCTAATCCTTCCGCATTGTTTTTGTCAAATCATGGATTCGAGTCATGATTCCACTTATAACGGGTTATATTCGTGCTTCTACTAATCCTCTTGGGTAAAATACTCTTTTTAACTGTGATTTTAGTTGAAAACTTCTTTTCGTAAGGATTTGATTTTATGTAAATGCAAGCTTTTATTTAAATGCTAGTTGTAGAGTAGGCGGTGATGGTTGGAAATTGATTTTAACCCTTTATCTACCGATGGTACTTATAAGTACCACTCACTTTATAATTGCATAGAATAACTATTTTTACGAATGCTCTGACGATACTTAGCTGTAATACTCTTTTAAATCCACTCTTGCATAATATATGGCAGCACGGGTTCTATGATAAGTATTTTAGTGGCGAAGGCGAATAGTTTTGTAGTAGAAATTGGGTTTTCAGCCAACAGCGTTTTGAGCACATTGCGAAGTTTGTCATTTTTGTTCCGAAAAAATAGTTATGTCGAAATGCAAGTGCCTTATTTATTTTTTTTATGTAAATGAAAACCTTATAAAATGCTTTGACATTTTATTTTAAGTGAACAGTGTATATAATTAATTATACAGTTGATTATCTTTAATTAATTAATTAGCTGTAACGGATTAAATTTCCTAAAGTTGAGTATTTTGTTTATGTATATCTCTTAATTTTTTCAATGGAGTGATTACAAGAAAAAACTATTGCATGGAAAAAACTGCAGTAAATTACAATGTGGTAGATAAAGGGTTAAGAGGAAAGCATAGTGTGAGTGACCGGTGGTCACACTTAGTATTATTAATTTCAGAAAGAAGGATTAAGAGAAAGAGAAGCCGCCCACCTTACGGCTGGTGTTTAAGCAAGCTTTGCAGCAAGAGCGTTAATCAGAATATATAAGTTATTATATCTATGTAGTTTGATTAATACATTTGGTTGCTCTTCGGGATTGGCTATTAGAGTGCATTCTCAGTAATTCTCATAAATTCTAATAAGTTTTAAAGGCTAAATATATATATAAAAGCGTTGAGAAATGTCTGTTTCTCGCTCGAACCCTGTCACACCCGTAATCGATGGATCGTGACACACTGAAAAACTGCCTTCTGCAAGAGTTGATGCGTATTAAATCTGTCGTGTTTCAAAACCATTACATTGGTGTGATATGGAAGTAGTTAGGAGAGGAAGAGTCCAGAGTTCTCTAATGTTGTCAATCATTACTTTATTGCAGTTCAGACTTATGAGGTATTTTGCCAACAGCTTTCATTTAATTTCAGAATTCGATGATAATGAACAACTGATTAATTTATTGAATTGAAACATCTTATGTTAAAATTAAGTAAAACATTTTAATTCTATTAATAAGTAAAGGATAATTCTTAGGAATTTATCCTGCGAATCTGTAACTTAATATTTTACGTAAAACATAATATTCGGTGGCAGCACAGAAAATACCAGGTATTCAGCATACCAGGTATGGTATTCAAACAGGCACAAATTATTAAGGATGAATATGAATGAATCATTCTTGTGTGAATTTACTGATATTGCATTGTGATCATTATCCCATTTCGTATAATTCTCTATATTTGGCTTAATTAGTCATTATATTCTTGAACAATTTGAACTTTTTATCAAGCAATAGAATTGAATGAATATATCTGTTATTTTTATAATCAGTTATTAAACTTTCTCAAATGAAATCTAATTTCTTTATTTGTATTTAAATCAGTTAAAATATTTGTTCGTTTATCATTGATGCAAGAACACTGACTCTGTTTTTATTTTGTTCTAAGAAAAAATTACTATTGTTTTATTTGAATCATTATTACTTTGGTTGCTGTTAAGATATTACATTAAAGATTTCGATATCATGTCATACGGATAATAAAGAGTGTTTTTCTTCCAGGTATAGAAGTTTAAGTTGGCATTACTTTCCAAGATGGCGACCGATTTAACAGCTGTCAAGTGATTTATTCTCAGTTTGGTTTGGCAATTCATCAAAACGATCATCAAGCAAGGCGTAGATTCGTCGAATGGGCCCAAAACGAGATTGCCGTTGTTCCCGATTTTCATAAGCGAATTTTGTTTAGCGATGAAGCGCACTTCTGGTTGAATGGCTATGTCAACAAACAAAACTGCCACATTTGGAGTGAAGCTAATCCACAAGTGTATGTCGAAATACCGTTACATCCAGAAAAACTGACTGTTTGGTGCGCTTTATGGGCTGGTGGAATCCTTCTTCAAAAACGATGAAGACCACAACGTTGCAGTCAATGGTGATCGGTATAAAGCCATGATTACTAACTTTTTCATTCTTGAATTGAACAATCATGATGTCCAGGAGCTGTGGTTGCAACAAGACGGCGCAACATGTCACACAGCTCGTGCCACAATCGATTTATTGAAAGACACGTTTGGTGACCGCCTAATTTCACGTTTTGGACCTGTGAATCGGCCTCCAAGATCTTGTGATTTAACACCGCTAGACTATTTTCTGTGGGGCTATGTAAAGTCATTGGTCTATGCGGATAAGCCACAAACGCTTGACCATTTGGAAGACAACATTCGCCGTGTTATTGCCGATAAACGGCCATAACTATATCATCGAAAATTGGACGTCCAGATTGGACTTCATCCGAGCCAGCCGTGGCAGTCCTATGCCAGAAATCATATTTAAAATGTAATGCCACAAGATTATCTTTCGAATAAAAAAAATTCATGTCAATCGAATAATACATCGTTGTTTTATTGCAATTTAAAGTTCTACACCTCTAAAAAAACACCCTTTATAATTAAACTTGGAATTTATGTATATTATTAGAGTATTATGGGCTGGAAATAGTTTCAATTTATGTTAGTGCTGGAGAGTTAAAAACAAAGTAGAATGCAGTAATGTTTCATTTTAATGGTAGCAACCCATTCTCTTACATATTTAAAGGAAAATATGCAATGCATTTTTTTCCTCTTTTACGTAACTCTTATAAACATAACTTTATCTTGAATTGTTTTTGTACTATTGTTGGGTCTCTTAATCCCAGTTTTATCTTTTGTTCTGTAAGAAAAGAATGATAAATATTCCTTAGTACGTAGATAAATTAACAGTTTTCTTTGTCCAGATAAGTTTCCTTGTTTTCGTGGAAAGTGTGTACTGAAATGTTTCGTGAAGTGCTTACCTTTGTTGTAAAAATATTTTATTGTTTTCATTTTAACCCAAATATTTTCTTCCAATTCACACTGGTATTCTTATCTTATTCTTTAAACGCAGCAGATGCGAAATTTCTTATTATTTAATAAAGTTAAACTTGGTTTGTAAGAAAAAAAATTAATTCTAATTATTATGGTTTTCAAAGCATCTGCTTTATAATTACCTACTCAATTGATTCAGCGAGTTTTCAAACTTTGAAACTTTTATTTTGCTTTCCTTGTAGACTCGTTTACAAAGACACACAAAGCAGTGATTTTTTCCCCTTCAGTGTAATACATCAGTAATTTAACTTCGAAAGCGTTCGGTTGGAATTTAAAGTCACCGAAGGCAATTGCAATTTTCTTTTCCAAACTTTACTTTTATTGTGCTAGTACTCTTCTCTTCTAATTAAGTTTGACCGAGGGCTCTTGCCTCTTGCTTCGTGGATGAGAAAACTTAAATCCACAGACCTTAAAATTGCTTGATGAGCAATTCTTTTAGAATCATGCTGCTTGTAGGATAAGATAAAAGAGTTTACTTACAAGAAGAGGGAGATAAAAAACTGTAAGGGACCCGTAAAGAATGCAGCAACTAAAGTATACAGTTGTGAAACTCCTTGAGACAAGTTTCAACTCTTAAGCATTAGCGGTACATGAAAGAACAGCTTTCAATAATATTTGTTTTTACTTAAGTAGTTGACGTTAATATTTTTCTTTTTGATTACTGTGCCTGCGTAAGTGCTAAACTGCTACAAGGGATATTATACATAGAGTTTTGTTTCAAATATTTTAATTTATGCGGACATTTCTTTTACACTACTTAGTATACCAGAATAAAATATTGTGGATTTTATCCGAATAAATTTTTATATTAAAATACAATCGAACCCTTATTTAACGTACGCCTATATAACGAATTTTGTGATTTAACGATATGTTTTCCTTCCTCGATTAAAATGTAGTCAAAAATCCTTATTTAATGCATAATAAATCCCGAATTAGGAAATTATTTCAACAGTTGAAATTTTTTTTTATTAGTTCGCTTTAGAAAAAAATTGAATTTTCTTTTCAAAAGACATCATTTTTATCCAGAACGCACACACGCACACAAATCTTGCAAGCAGCAGATTTCTACGGGAAACAGTGCACACCATTATTAGATTTTGCATGTGAAAATGAGTTATGAGTGCAACATATCGTGTGAGTTTGTGATGTACCTCCCCTTGGAAGTACATCCCTCGAAGCATCAGCGTGAGCTAGAGGTCTAGGGTCAACGAAAGAACTAGAATCAAACAATATCTTAATATGACTTTATTAAGATATTCAACTTAAACTTTGAACAAATATAATATTAATAATGAATGAGAGAATCTACGATGACGTAATACGCAACACACAATATAATACAGACCAATCTCAATAATTGAACCGCCTAATCTTCAAATATAATAATAAGTAAACAATCCTACCTTATATTATTCTGTAATAAACTTGTCTTTATCTACAATGGTATGTAGCTTGCCGTTTAACTTCTAATCGATCACCAATATGTTTATCCACGACACGTAGAACTTAAATCTTGAACGACGAACTTCTATAATCATCAACTGCCACAACGCACGTCAATTGTCTAACATTCCTTTACATTGTCATTACGCTTACTATAAGATCCTATATTTATCCTATATTTTTTGCATCTCTTCACTTCTCGTTTCTTGGATTTCGTTGGAAAAGAGTTGCCATTATTTCTGGCCCAAAGAACCCAAAGGACTTGTTAAAGAAAAGACGCGTAAGACGTCATAAGTTTTGAATAGAACAGGAAATTCCTTTTTATCTTGTTCCACTTCAGAACGCAAGGGATATTTTAAGATTTTAACTATTGCACGTCATTTTGATGGAGGACTGCCTATCTATGAAGCTCAAGTTCAGTAAATTGTTTATTTGTCGAGACCGATGCATTGCGATTCTGATGCAGAAATTGATAAAGAAACTCTTACCAACGTTTTTGCATTTATAGTGTTTAACATTTTTGGGCATCTGTGAAAACACTCATTCAGCAAGATGTAAATGATGCAGCATTTTCTTCTCTGCATAAAATCGAAGAAAGGAACTTTTATATAAGTCAGGAATCAAAAAGATTGTCAAACATCTATTAGTCAAGATTTAAAACTTCAAATTAAATGGTGCATAGTAATTCTCTAATAGTACTTTTCTAGCTCTTGAATAAAAATTGTGTAATTTCAAACTATGGATATTTTTTGCGTGTAGTTGCTTTTTCAAAATTTCCAAAGGGTAAGCGCAAAAAAATTGTATTTTGTTTTCATCCCAATTTAACGAACAAAGTGTTCGTTCCCGATGAATTCGTTAAATCGTGGCCCTACTGTACACAAAAAACAGGCCTAAAATGTAAAATAAACTGTACCATTTTTTTTTCAGAAAAAGAAATGACTAGAGGAAATTTCAACGTTATTTTCAGATATTTTTATTTATTCTTATTTTTATTTAGTTACTTTTGACTTTTTTTTATATCAATAAAGAAAATCGATTAAGAACAATCTTTACACAGAATGTTCTATTGCTATAAATGCGTGAAATTCGTACTCTAAATATGCTATTATGCAAATTATGTATTCCTGCAAATGTGTACTTTCCATGTTCTAGCATGCTCAAGTGTTTATTAAATTTAAATTTTATACCTTTCTAAAAATTACATTTTAATAATATAGTTTTTTAAAAATATGTTTCCTATCTATAAATAGCATGTATATATATTTTTTCTATTCCCAATTTCTTGGTTGTAATTCTATTTTTCGTGAATTCATTTCAATTAATATGTATATCAAAGCTCATATGACAGAAATTGTATTTTATAACACAATTTAAAAAAAACAAGTACGATCTAACAATAATTAAAAAACAAAATTGTGATGAAAAAAATTATATATATATCTATGGACTGTGACTAATAATTTTTTATAACAAAAGATGATAGAATAAAAAAAAGTTACAGATGGAACTAATAATGAATGCAGTTAAATTAGTTTATATTGACCGTAAAAAAGGATAAATTTACTGCAATATAATCTAAAATATCATTCATTAAAAAAAAATTCGAAAGATATAAGAGAAAGTAAAAAATTCTAACGATTAGGTTTTTTTTCATCAGGGTATATTTTCCTTTCTAAAAAGGATTTTTTTAACAAAATTATGTTAAATCTGAATTGCTTTCCTTTGAATTGCCTAACTTGCTTTATTAACTATGCTGAATATCTATTTTTGAGGAGAAATATTAATTAAATACTCTTAGAGAGAGTAATTGAATTCTTTGTGTTATGCCCTTTACTTTTTCAAAAAAAAATCTTTTTTTATTTGTTTTGTTTTGAAATATGTTAATAGAAGCTTGTTGATACTTTCCAGAGTTTTTTAATCGAAATCTTGTTGTAGAAAAAAGTGTTTGCAATGTAAAAAATAAAGACAGATCAATAATTTATTTTATAAAAGTTCAAGGATCTCTTCATACATTTAAAATAACGATTTTTAAGTATGCTGCTTACAGAAAAAGTATTCTTCCTTGAGATGTATCCTAATTACTCCTGATATAAATTTTGTGAGGATAGGATATCCTGATTTAAATCGAAATTGAAAATTTTATTTAAAAAAAATGAAAATCTTTTATAGAAAAGACCATGCCAAGTTGACAAATGGATCAAATTGGTGCATTACTTAAATTATTTGTGTATTCGAAAGAACGCACACATATTAATGAGTAAGTAGCTGATTATCTTTTACCATGCATGGATATTTTAGGCAACATAATATTCATAATAACTTTTTTTATTTTTTATTTTATTTCTGTTAATGCTACGACAAAAATCAAAGACTTTTAACATTGCTTTTTGAAGTAATTTGCCTGAGGTAAGTTAACGACAAGTGCATTATACTGTTTACTTCTGGTAGTGATTTAAATTTTTCATTCCTGTCGCTATATGTTTCCTTTTGAAACGGGGCTTTTATATACTTAATACAACTAAGCTTGTGACAATTTCGGGATCACTAATCCAGTGCATGGCAATATTGACAAAAATATTGATGGTATATTGAGCATTCCATATTTTAAAGGAATAACAACTATTCGTAGAAATAATGGATACAAAAAATAAAATAAAATTGACTTTTGATTTTGCCATGTTTATAATGAAAATGATTTGGTTACTGTGAAAACCCTTCTTATATCAGGCTAATTGAACGTACTGTGTAGTGCCCTTGCAAGGGGTAAGATATTAACCCTTCATTCAAGGACTGGTTAAACGGTTAAAAATGAACTACAGCTTTTATAAATGATGTAAAAAAATGTATAATTGTACTTATTAAAAGCCAACCCTCTTAATATCGTCCACTTTAACTGGGCTTACCTTTTAAAATTCTTAAAAAAAGCAAAAACATGTTTTTATTCACATTCCTACTATTTTAGTACTTATTCTATCAACATATATATATATATATATATATATATATATATATATATATATATATATATATATATATATATATATATATATATATATATATATATATATATATATATATATATATATATATATATATATATACATATATATGTATATATATATATATATACACATATATATACTTATATATATACATATATATCTCTCTATATATAAGACGAATTTGTTGTCTGTTTGTTCCCTCATAACTCAAGATCCAGACAACCAAATAACGAGAAATTTGGTACACGTATACAAAATTACATGGGAAAGGTTCTTAAACAGGTTTCGCGTTCGTAATTCTTTCTAAATTTTTTAAAATTTAATTTTTAAGTGATTTTCCAGTGTTATGACGTCATATGATGTCACGTTTCTCACTAAGTGGAAAATTTATACTTTACACGCAGTTTTTCAAGATTATTACATATTTTTACTATAGCTATATTTATCAGTTGGAATATTTATTCAATTTTTCTATTCTATGATATTTAATTAGGATTATTTTTCGAATAAATCATTTTTTTATGGATTATTCTTCAACAACTAAAATTTTGTTTTGTTGTTTTGGCAACATTTAGGTATTATCGCGGGATGTTTATGTGTATGATTTTGCTTACAAATTACAACTTATTTACTTATTTCTTTAGAATGCGAAGATTATAATTTTGACAAACTAAGACTTCTAATTGATAAGGGTTATATTTCAGTTCGGTTCAAGTGTAGTATAGGAGGACCACTATGGATTTGGCGATTTTTCTTCTGATTTTTCAATTTTTATCTAAATGTCATGGTGAGATATCGAATTCATTCTAAAATAAATAATACCGAAAAAAGCTCCTTGGCGACCACTTTTAGTCACCAAAATAAAGGACTGCGCCAAGTAGCCCCCCTATACTACCCTTGATCCAATAATATGGTTCTTTGCAATTTCATATGTCTTTATTTTAACCTTTAAGGGTATACTATTGTCTTCAGTGCAGAAAATTGCCATGCAGAAAATCAAACTTGGGTAATCATACTGCCCAAGTAAAAGCAGTGTTGGTAGTCATTACATATCAAACTGGAATAGGTATCAGAGAATGAGTAAAACAGACAAATGGCTTAAATACCTGTTGAGGAAGCAGATAGTCGTAAGATAAATTATTTTTGGAACTTATGTGCTATCCTAACAATTGACAACGTTCAAAATAACTTGCCAAGTTGGCTACCCCGATTTCGCATGTCATATATATGCTGAATTGTGAGTCGTGCTTTGTTTCATATATCGCCAATAGGTTGCGGTTATATGTAAGTACCTTATTTTTTCAAATTATGCGTTTGCATTGTTAAAGTTAGTTCAGTTCTTTTTATCTCAGTTAATGTTAGTATTGTACTTCATTTTTATGCTCGGGATATATATACTTTGGATAATTTTTTTAGTACTTGCGTTTTATTGCACAATCGCCAACGTTCCAGACAACTCGCCACTTTGGCAATCCCAACTTTGTATGCATTGAATTGGCAATCATGTGCTTCATTTTGTATAATGTCACCAATAGGTTGCGATAATACATAAGTACCTCTAATTCTGTACATTACTATGACATTAGACTGGCCGCAACATGCGAATTTGGCGTGATTTCAGAATCATGCCAGAAATCAGTATGTTGAGGAAGCAGGTAGTCGTAAGATAAATTATTTGTGGCACCTATGTACTATCCTAACAATCGCCAACATTCAGAATAACTTGCCAAGTTGGCAACCCGAATTTCGCATGTCATATATATGCTGAATTGATAGTCGTGTGCTTCGTTTCATATAATGTCGCCAATAGGTTGCGGTTATATGTAAGTACCTTATTTTTTCAAATTATGCATTTGCATTGTTAAAGTTAGTTCAGTTCTTTTTATCTCAGTTAATGTTAGTATTGTACTTCATTTTTCAATCTATTTGTATGCTCGGGATATATATACTTTGGATAATTTTTTTTAGTATTTGCGTATTATTCTATAATCGCCAACGTTCCAGACAACTCGCCACTTTGGCAATCCCAACTTTGTATGCATTGAATTAGCAATCATGTGCTTCATTTTGTATAATGTCACCAATAGGTTGTAATAATACGTAAGTACCTTTAATTCTGTACATTACTATAACATTAGACTGGCCGCAGCATACCAATTTGACGTGATTTCAAAATCATGCCAAAAATGAGTAGCCAACCGATATGAAATAATATTATGAGTATTATCCTAGCCTGTTTTATCTTTCCCACCAGTAATTCTTAATTATGTCAATATATAATTTTTGTTTTATTTTTTATATTTTAGTACTTCCATTTTTTTTTTTTGGTTATTATGTACTGCAAATATTTTTTTACACATTGCAATGTCTTTGGCAAAATTAATCAGTGGTATTTTTCTTAAATATGTTTTTTTTATCTGTTTTTGACAATTTTTAAAATTTTGTTTGATGTCTGTCTGAAAGGCAAATAGCAAAATAAATATTTTACAATATATATATGTTGTGTTTGTACGAAAATTTTTATACTGATTTATTCAAAATATTGAGCCGTCTTTTATTTTTGATATCTATTTAAGATTTAATTTTATGTTATAACTGGCTATACTCAGTTAAATGTTACTGTGGTTCAGTCAGCTTTAAAAGACTGGTACACCATAAAGTATGTCATGAGGCATACAAAAGTAATAATACACAAGAATTCAAACAAATTTATATACATATAAGACGCATTTGTTGTCTGTCTGAATAAACTTTCTCTTTCACACTACAATATTTGGACAAATTTTCAAAATTTGTGTGGTTAGTAGTTAGTTATAACGCTATAATTTTAATTGAATAGTCAGATATTGCATTTTTAAGTATAAAAATAATTATAACTACTGTACTGTATTTTTTGGAGTGAGTGAATATTAACGTCACACTGTTCAGCTACACAAGGGGTTTTGGCAACAGACCACGTAATTTTGAACCATGGTGAAGTGACGTGGACGACACCTGAGCTGACACCCCCTTCTTCTAACTACCACACCACACCAACTTAGAAGGAATATTCTACCAATACTTAATAAGACTATTCTTTGAAATCCACTCTTCCAAGTTATATGACAGCACATGTTCTATGATGAGTATTTTAGCGGGGAAGGCGAATAGTTTTGTAGCAGACATTGCCTTTTCAGCTGACGGCGTTTTCAGCGGATTGCAAAGATTATTATTTTTGTCCCAAAAAATAGTTAATGTCAAAATTTAAGCGTCTTATGTTTTTGTATGTTTATGGAGAACTTAGAAAACGATTTGACTATTTATTTTAAGTGAATGGTGTATATAATTAATTTTACAGTGAGGCCGTGGGTAGCCTAGTGGTTAGAGCATCGGACTCCAGACCGGAAGAACTGGGTTCGATGCCACCAAATACCCTCCGAGTACACACGGAGTACGTGCTCGTTAAATCAGTGGGTCCGTAGTCTTGTGGGCTTATTCACGAGCGCAGGAACTGGAGAATATTTCCCTCCCCTTCAGTTTAAATGCAGAAATTGTGGAGGTGGAGATAGAGGTTGTGTCGCCATCTATCGTCCCTTCGGGGAGTTTTTCCGAGCTAAAATCGCACTGTCACCTGTATGGTGCTCAAGGCCAACGACAGGCGTACCTCTTGCCCATGCCACGATGAATTTCGTGGGCCTCGATCTGACTACGTCAGACAGGTGGCATTAGCCACAACAACAACAACAATTTTACAGTGGAATATCTTTAATTAATTTATTAGCTCTAACCGATTAAATTTCCCTAAGTGGAGTATTTTGTTCATGTATGTCCCTTAATTTTCAATGTAGTGACCTAAAAAATATTGCATGAAAAAAATTGCAGTAAATCATAATGCGGTAGATAAAGCATTAACGTGCATCATCGCTCCCCTACACGGCGGGTCTTACAAAGCTCTAATAAAGTTTGAGCTATGAAAGTAGCTAGACAGTGACCAACTTGACTCTATCGTCAACATTTCGCTATGTTTTTCATTGAATCGCCATTGTTATTTAGGAAACGGCATTGCTTGCGAGTATTACAATTTTAACATAAAATAAATTCAACAGAAAGAAATATGAATGTATGACACTTTCAGCTATAAATTATTTACAATATTTAAGCGTCACAAAACTTTTAACAATGTGTTACTTTTGCTGAGCAGAGATCAGCTTAGGGAGGTATTTTCAAAAATCGACCCTCAAGAGTGTTGCAGGGAGTTATAAATATAAAAAAAATCCTTTTTATCAGCTATTAGATCTACAGAGACTTAAAATTTAACAAAGGTATTTTTTTCTTTCTTTTTTTTCTTCAGCTGAGATATGCGAAAAGCTTTTTTTGTTTAATTTGCAATTCACTTAAAATTAACTCATTAAAAACTTCTTTATCCTTCAATCTGTATTGTTTAATTTTTCAGTTCACCCGTGCGAAGAACGGGTATACCAGCTAGTACATATATATATACATATTTATATATTTATATATATATATATATATATATATATATATATATATATATATATATATATATATATATATATATATATATATATATATATATATATATGCATATATATATGTATTTATGTATACATATACATATATATATGTATATATATATCTTGTTCAAATTTTCAATTGCTAATAAAATACATTTTTTTCATCCACTCAAGCTCAAATATATTTTTTTAAAACTTGTAGTGGATGACATTTGATATGTTAATATATTTTTTCAAATATTAATCAATTCATTAAATTTAATGATTAAATAATAACAGACAAAAAATAATAGTTCTGCACTATATGTAAAAAGGAAAATTTCTCGTTGTGTCTTGTACCGCAGTGGATAGCGCGTCGGACTTTAAATCTAATGGTCGTGGATTCGAGTCCCACCTGAATGGCCTAATTCCTAAGAATGATATTTCGTTTTAATTATACTATTTTATTGGAATAATTAAATTTAATTAATGAATAAATAGTAACGAACAAAAATAATAGTCCAACACCATATTTAGAAAGGAAAATGAAAAATTGCAAGGAAAATGGCATTCTATTTTGCCACTTAATGTTGTTATTCTGTCATATGTATATACATATTTTTATTAATTCTAATTATTTATTAAAGAGTAACTAAAATAATTTTTTCTGCCTTAGTAGAAATTGTCTTAATTTTTTTATATTAATTAACCTTGAAAATTCTGATAATTTAATTATTTTTTGTAGTGGTGTTTAATGATTGATAAAAAGACTGCTTCATGCAAAACTCCAATTTTTCTTAAATGATTCAAAACTAGCAGTATAAATTATACTTGTATTTATACGACAAAATAAATTTTATTTTTATTGGTAGTATCTCTTCGTGTTACATAAATGTACCTCAAAAAGCTACAGATTTTTTAAAAAAAAAACACTTTACATAAATCTTAACTCAGTATATTTAAAATAATTTTTCTTTTTTAAGATTCCAATCATCAATTGCACATTGTAATTTCGTGTTGGCTTTTCTGCAGAATTCCTTTACCAGCACTGAAATGTATTCAAATTACAGACGTATTTCGACATCCAAATTCCGCATACTTTACTTGTCAGAACGAATCGAACGTAAATATGGAAATTCAGCTAATTCTCTAGAAATCACCTAACTTGAGAACATTCTACGAACGTTAGCAGATACGACGACACATTTTAAGAATTAATGAGAAAGCAGTTCGGGGTTTCTAATTAGATCTTACGTAGAAAGTTACCGTGCTTGAAAACTCTAACTAGAGTAATAATTCCTTAACACTGTTGACACAGGAATGCCAATATTTAGTCTAAGTTCGTTGCAGATGAATTCCTTTCGTGAAATGGTAATTTTTTTTCTTATTGTTGCAAACGGTTGTTTTAAATTAAATGTAAACACATGGAGTAACAAACTATTTTGTGAGGTTTTAAATTTTACATTTGTTGAACAATGCAGTATTTTTCTTCCCAAATACTCATGTTATCCTATCATTTATTTAATTGTTTGATTTAATCGACGTTTAATTACAACAAAGAGACTTGTGAAGACTAAAAATTAAAATTAAGGATACATTTAATTATTTCTGGAAAAAAATAACAGTTCTAAGAAATTATATTTCCCTGGAACAATTTCAGAGGAACTTTGTTTCACCAAACGAGTTGTTAAAAATAATTTTTTATTTGAATAATTTGAACAAATTCATGTAACCATATATTTGTGAATTTAAAAAAAAATCCACATAAAAGCGTATTGTTTCTTTTTTTATTTCCGAAATATCAGTATTTACTTAAATCACACTACGTTATTTTATAGCCTTCGTAAGTTTCATTGTCATAAATCTAGACTCACGGGTGTAACAACCCACGAAGGCCAAGTCCTACTGTGCTAATCTGAGTATATGCGACGTTTGGGCACTCAGGGGCACAGCAGATATCCCGATCATTTTGTCAGTCCGAAGCGAAACCCCCAGTGCTAAGTCCCCTAGCAAGCATGGTACTCATTTACCGACCCACTGAAAGGATGAAAGGCTTAGTCGATCTTGCCGAGTTCTAGGGTAAAAACCCGAACCTGTGGTGGGGAAGCGTGATACGCTACCACTGAGCCACCAGGCCTCCTTCATTTGCATACGGGAAGCTATTTTCAAAAATGGTCTTGTTTAAAACAAGATAATTTAATCCTACATCATCATTAATAAAGAAAAATTGCATTAGTTAAAAGTAATTCCGTAGCATTCTTTTTATTAAAATCAAAATTCTAAGTGGAAGATCGTAAAATGCTCTGATCCTGACGGGAATAAATAGTTCTTGTTCAAGTCAATACACTTGGACACATCTTTGATCAGACAGAACTCCTTGCAAGTGGGCCATATAATGCATCTAGGTATCGTTAAGATGGGTTGTCAGAAAATAAAATGAGATAAGAGTTTCCTCATTCACTTAGAATAAATATTTAATCAGTATAGTATCTAAAAAACGGACGATCAAGCGAATTTATGAAGTCTCGCAAGTGTGTTAATTCCATTGACAGTTTTTCTTTTTTTTTTGGGGGGAATTTATCAGGGCTACTTATTGATGAATCATGATTTTAAATAAAATTGTCCATAAGTATATTATTTTGGATAAAAGAAATTGGCCAACAGGATAAGCCATGAACGACACTTTTTGCAATTTTCTCTGTTCAAACCACTTTCGAGGTGGGATCAAAGAAACAGACTTTAATACCTTTTATCATATCAATCATCTTTTGGGAATCTTACTTGATATGTTTTCCAAATCATGTAGAGAGAAAGTACGATATGAAATATGTGTGCACAATGTTATAAATTTTAACATCAGGTATCGAATACTTTTATTTTTATGTTTTATCCTACGCCAGATATAGGCATGGCTGTCATCAGTCTATTACTTTCAATACAATTCAGAGATATAATCCTGTCTGCAAGGAATTTTGATAGTAATAGCTGCTGTTACGTTTCCAAGACCAGAACAGGAGGCCAAATGGCCGTCGCACATATCTGTAGCATTGGAAAAAGACAAGCTATCGAATATGCTAAATCAAAACTGTACTAATGTTTTATAAGGTATTAATGTCAAATAGTAATTCTAAAGTTGGCTAACCGATAGATTCAAGCAGATCAGGAGCAATGTAGGTATTTCCATTAAGGAGTGCCAATTATTCGCCTCATAGAATCCTGGATCTTCTATTAAAAATAAACCTTAAATACATCAATGATATTCTCTTGACACTTCAATAACAAACAGAAAGACAGTGGCGTATCGGAGATTAGGGACCCCTAGAACCATGGGCCCCCACATTGCGGGCTGCTGAGATATAATGCAGGAAGATCAGGTTGGGGAAGATTAGAATCAGCCTTGTCCTGTTTTTCGTCTAATGCATTACCCATAATTCTACAGTAACTTGATATGCACTATAGCAGGGGTGTCAAACCCAAAGGGCTAACTTGGGGCAAAAAATAAAATTTAAATGTAGGGGGCCGCAAAAAAAAATCCAAATTCCTTGAAACGTAAATTTATTTCGAATAGTACATTATAATAAAGATAAATAAAAGAACAAGAAAAATTTAATGTTTACGTCCTGACACTTTTTTGATACATCTTCTCTTCTATCTTTCTAATTTCGGGAGAAATTTTGATTTTTATTATATATTATTGAGTGCCGTATACCGGCACGGCCGCGAGTTTGGTACCCTTGCACTACAGAGTAACATTGTGACTAGTATCCATCAAATAATTCATCAATATTAATCAATATCTATTGAAAACTGATAAATGGTTATGTTTGGTACACAGTAACACACACAATCAAGCTAAATTCATATTTAACCCACAATCAGTGTCATATCAAACAATAATATTTCTTAAATAACTTTTCCACATCGTCTAAAATATTCTTCTTTGAGTGAAATTCATACAAGAAAACAAGAAATATTATTAAGAAAATTTCAAGTATAATAATACATAAGAAAACAACAAAGAAAATATGTTATTCTTAGTCTTTAATTACACGGTTGATAGCTTGGCTTGTTTTATTTTATAATTAATAGTGACGTTGAAAGTTAAATAACATAACTGAGAGAAAATCTTATGTAAACTTATTAAGGAAAAATGAAAGTTATCCTGCTGAGATGTTTATTAGAAATCACAGCTCTGGAAACTGTCTTTATAAATGTTTGTAAATGTCAAATATGCATAAAAATAATATTGCTCCAAGAATTTTAATCCCTATATATTATTAAAAAAGGGATTTAATAAAATTGTTCATTTGCGGGTAAGAAACCTTTCATTAGACGTCAATTTAAATCAGAATAAACATGCATCCTCATCTTAAATATAACTTTACTTGAATAAACACGCTTATTTATATCTTTAAAGCGTGAATTTGGCTGAAACTATTTTATTATAACTCTTTTGATTATTTATCTATATCATTCAATCTCATTTTTATGAAATCACGAGATATTTAACAAAGTATATGACTTGAAAATTTATTTATTATGAAATATCATTTGTTTATTTCTTAAGATACAAATTAAAGAATCGAAGAAAGAGTAAACTATTTTTATGAACGCATACATTACAGTTAATAAATTATACGCCGTATAAGCGAATTTTAAGATTCCATTAATTAATATGAATCAAATATAGTCATCATTTGAAAAATGATTATATTCTGAAATTTTTAAACTGTTTTTTTTTCAAAATTAAAAAGCTAAGAGTTTATAATAAAATTTAATTTATGATCATTGGAAGAAAAACTTTAGGTTATATTGTATAAACCTGGTATTTTTTAAATATTGAGATTCATATAATTTCAATAAAAATGAATAGCACTTAGATAAAAACCATTTCTAGTAAACATGTATTATGTAAATACCGATATTCACGCTTGCTTTATAAACTAATTTTTACTGAATATATATATATATATATATATATATATTTGTCGATCCCCCATATAGAGAGTGACAACGGCCAGATTGAGTTAAATATACATTTATTAAGGGGAATTATTTACAAGGGAGGGCTAAAATTTAGTAAAAAGTAATCGAAACATCATTAGATCGTTGGATTCCACGACGCGTTTCGTTACTGCGCCCTCGTCATCGTCTCCCTCTGTCGTCTCCCGCGCAATCGTTCTATTCGAGTCTAGTTTACTCGTTATCCTCGAACCGCCTTGTCAGCTAGGTGGCGCTCTCTTGGCATTACGTCATTAAGGAATATATGAGGAATACGATATCTGCATAACCATTCCTACATATATGTATATATATATATATATATAAAGGGTGTTTTCTTAGAGGTATAGAACTTTAAATTGCAATAAAAAAGCGATCTATTATTATTTGACATGAATTTTTTTTTATTCGAAAGATAATCTTGTGGCATTACATTTTAAATATGATTTCTGGCATATGACTGCTACGGCTGGCTCGGATGTAGTTCAATCTGGGCGTCCAATTTTCGAAGATTTTTTCCTACATTTGTAAACGTATATCGGCAATAACACGGTGAATGTTGTCTTCCAAAGGGTCAAGCGTTTGTAGCTTATCCACATAGACCAATGACTTTACATAGCCCCACAGAAAATAGTCTAGTGGTGTTAAATCACAAGAGCTTGGAGGCCAATTCACAGGTCCAAAACGGGAAATTAGGCTGTCACCAAACGTGTCTTTCAATAAATTGATTGTGGCACCAGTTGTGTGACATGTTGCTCCGCCTTGTTGGAACCACAGCTCCTGGACATCATGATTGTTCAATTCAGGAATGAAAAAAATAGTAATCATGGCTCTATACCGATCACCATTGACTGTAACGTTGTCGCCCTCATCGTTTTTGAAGAAGTACGGACCAATGATTCTACCAGCCCATAAAGCGCCCCAAACAGTCAGTTTTTCTGGATGTAACGGTGTTTTGACATACACTTGTGGATTAGCTTCACTCCAAACGCGGCAGTTTTGTTTGTTGACGTAGCCATTCAACCAGAAGTGCGCTTCATCGCTAAACAAAATTCGCTTATGAAAATCGGGAACAACGGCAATCTCATTTTGGGCCCATTCGACGAATCTACGCCTTGCTTGATCATATTTAAAATGTAATGCCTCAAGAATATCTTTCGAATAAAAAAAAATTCATGTCAATCGAATAATACATCGTTGTTTTATTGCAATTTAAAGTTCTATACCTCTAAAAACACCCTATATATATATATATATATATATATATATATATATATATATATATATATATATATATATATATATATATATATATATATATATATATATATATATATATATATATATATATATATATATATATATACAGCCATCCTCCATTATTATTCAAATTTAAGGCAGACGTTTTTTTAAAAAAATTGTCTCCTTGCACTTGTATTTCGTTCAATAGTTCTTACGGTTTTCAATATCTCAGGAATTTTATCGATATCATATATATCTATTAATCTTAAAATTCTTAAGTTTTTTTTTTTTTAACATTCTAGTCCAGAAATAGGAAACTTAGTGGCATAAAAGCAGTAAACATCTTTCCGACATACCAAATCATTTTTATATTAACAACAACACGCATTCTGAAAACTGTATTCTGAAACCTATATCTGCATCTACTGCACTTTGTGACTCGTGCAACATAATCTTCGTTCGCGTAAAACACGATATATGTTCTAGCAAAAAAGGAAATAAGAAGAAATGAAGAATAGAAAAGAATTGTAGCTTTTCTTCGAATGTACTTCTTGTATTCACAGAAACACTTCTCTTTCTCCTTCATGTAGGTAAGGTAATCGATATATTAAGGATTTTCCAAAGCTTCCAAGATAGGTAAAAAGTAAGATTTAAAATCCATAGAATCCTAGAAGCATTTCTAAGAGTTCTTTTTTTTTCAACGAACCGACGATTGATTTCTATCACAATGAGAACTAGAGAAGAGGAGTTTCCTCGGCAAGGTGCCGGCAACTCATTGTGGAGAAGAATGATTGATTTTATTATATTCTCTTATTTATAACCGTGGGCAAAGGTTTCGCTGCAACCCCACCTTCCCAACAAAACCGCCTTTCTTTTATTGCCTCTTAAAGGAACTGCAGCATTTTCTTTTGAAGAATGCCCAAAAAAAGACCCCAAGGGTATAGAAGATAGTTGTTTGGGGCGCTTGACGGAAGCAGAGGCTTTTAGCCTAAGTAAAAAACCTGTCGAGCGAAGTACCTACTTCAATGCTATCTTTTGTTTAAAGCTTGTCCATTTTTCTCATTATAAAGTGACAGAGAATTTAGATGAGGAATTATATTCTGTTTTGTCTGGTTTTATTTAAACTTATAAATATTTTGATCGACAAAAACTATAAAGGGAATTTTTCAATTCTTATTTCTTTTCAGTAGACCTTTTGTTAAAGTTTTCATAAGTTTTAGTTACGGGTAAAGAAGTAGTGCTTAACAATACATGTGTGGATTTTATTACACACCTAACGATCATTGAATTCCAGTTTAATATTAAAATTGACTATTGGACTGAAAATAAAAGTTTTAAATTTATATTATAAAAAAACATAAAAATTCATATTTTTGGATGGAAAATCTTATTACAGTTTGAATTTTCAAATCTAAATATATGGTGCGACTAATATAATGACATATGTGGTGCTATCTACCGAACAATTTTTCTAATATTTTGATCTAAACATTAGCTTCTTACTTAATTATTAACTCATTTACTTGTATATAATTGAAATTTTTAAGATATATAGCATTTTTTCCCTAATGCTATTTTTGAATTCTAATATATAAATTATAATTATTTAACAATTTTGTAAGACTAACAGTGTGGTGTTTCCGATATATAAATAATAAAAAAATTTGTAGCTTTAATTAATTTTTATTTTTACGTTCAATAAATAGTAGAAAAAAAAATCAAATATATTTTTTTTAAATAAAAATTGATATTTAAATTTGAAATTCGAAAAAAAATAGAGGGAGAATTAAAAGCTGGAGTAAGAATAGCAGCTCACGTGTTTGGCGTTTTCAAACAGTTAGCAAATGTGAGATACAGTACGTGGCTATGTTGGTATGTGCATTTCCGGGGCTGCTTTGGAAAGAGAGAAAACTCTCGTCATTCATCAATTTAATATTTATCTTTCCTACAGTCACTAAAAATGGTAATGTAAAATTTAATATCTCGGTAAATGTTTCTACTCTTATTTTCGTGTGTTTTTCAAATGTTAATGCATGCATAAATATACATGTGTGTGGGTGTATTATATAATAAAAATGATGCCTTAGAAGCAAATAAATGTTAGAAATCGGAAAGAAGTTTTGATATACATAGCATTGCCGAATTCAACCAACAAATTCAGATGGAAGCATAGGGACGATAACTCACCACAGAACAGGGAGTCACAAACCACGTTTAAGTGTTGAAAATCACGATAATAGTACCTGTCGGAAGAAGAATGAGCCAGGCGAGGGGAGTGGCCCATCGAATGAATTTGGAGCGTCACCTTAGGTTTGAATAAACCTGCATGCATGTGAATTCCCCACTGGTTAGGGGAGAATAAAAGCCTTGATCAAGTTGTCATACTGTGGGCGTTGCATAAACACAAGTGTTAAATGGCATTTGGTAGCAATGTCGGATTACACGAGCGAGGAATATGCGGATATGCACCTAATGCACGGCATTGCAGATTGAATGTACCAGAACCATTTTCCGAGGAGGTGATGTCCGCATTATACCTTCTTCATGTTATAGCACTTGTGCTATGACCAATGCGGCCGCATCTTCGGAAAATTTCTGTGCCAATCACTTGTAGTTGCTTTTCCGATGTCACAGCTGGGATGCATTGTTCATACTGCAATCATGCTTTACATGTAATAAATATATTTCTTACTTATTGCTCTTTTCCATTCCACTCGACACCATACCCTTCGTAACTCTCTTTTCGAAATCAACCGAGTAAGCGTGGTTTGCTAGCCCATGTTTTTCGGTGATTTGTCCTCCCTATGTTGCCTATTATCACCTCTCTGAATTTGTCGGTCGAATTCGGCAACAACCTGTATAGTCATTAATCATAAACGGAGTTTCTATAAATCTAAGCTAAACATTATGTAGCAGTATAACAAGACAATATATGTCATAGTTGAATGGTCACAATAATACATTAATCTTAAGAATTCGCATACGTATGTGTGCTTACTCCCCATGTATTCCTTTTGTTTTGGTAATTTTTTAAATTCAAATGTGTAACAAAAATGAGCCTTTTCATTAATGTCATATAATATAAAGTTTTGATATAAGATTTGTACCTCGAACAGCTGTAGTATTATAAATATAACATTTGTTATGTATAGGGAAGCTAATATATTTAATAAACTGTACCGTTGAATTAATGTGAATTTAAAATGAGCTAAAATATTAATTCATGAACCTATAATTTTTTTATGGAGTACGTTACATTATTTTTAAGGAATACAAATTTTATTTCAAATTCCTCGAAATGTACGTTATAATTTTATACAGAAATACATTATTGATGCACAAATAAATAAATAAATTCTCAACGTTCGCAAATAAGAATATTAAAGTAATCTTCAGATTTCGGTATTTTAAACTTTACAGTTCATTTTTATTTAAATATTAAAAAGACATTCTGTTATAAATCTTTCTGAATAAAATTTATTATTTACGAGAGTGTGTGAGTACAATTTTTTAAAACATCAATGGATAAAGTATTTTGAAAATTTAAATAAGCCTAATCTGTGTGTGGTTTATTGCTAAATATTTACTCTAAAATGGTACTGTAGGAAGAGCCATGTCGGATTTTGTTAAGTAGTTTTATTTTTATCTGGAGAGCTGATTTCAAAATTTATTATTTAACGCGTCGGCTTAATGTTGCATTTTTATATTATTCTTAGGTATTGCATTGCAGTTCATGAATATAAATTTTAACAGATCTTTCATTGATTTGTATTCTCTGCTATGAGTTACAAATATTGTTTTTTTATGGTTTCTAATTCATAGTATTTTTTTCTCTTTTCAGGATATCCAGGTAAATGTTTTCCTTATGCTTTGAATAAACTGAATCAGGATGTAAGTCTATTATTTTAAAATATGTTTTATGTAAGATTTGAATTGAGAATTTTGTTATTTGGTACTTTAAGGGAATGAGAGGTACAGTTTAAACAAATATTTTGATTTAGGTTTATACAGTTTAAATTTTTGTAGTACATATATTATGTAAAATAAGATTTTTGCTCAAAATAGCGCAAAAATCAAACCCCATTTAATTAAAAATAATCATGAAGTGATTTTGAAATGCTACTCTTCTGTCAAAAATTAAAGTAATCACATGAAAAATAGTTTAACAAGTATATCGAACTATGTAGAGCAAAAGTTGGTATAGGTTTTTAGAGAGATAACCTCATTGAGAAATACATAAAATAACCTTTTTTTCACGAATGCTTGTTAAACATTTCTTAAAATTATATAAATTCCAAATCCATATATTTATTTTTTAAAAAAAAAACTGTGTATTAATTTGATTCAACCAAATTTGCATGTCAACTATTGTTGCGCATATATTAACGGCAATATATAGAAAAATAATTATTCAGCACTATATAAAAAGAAGTCGTAGTATTTTTTTAAAAAAAAGTGATACCTTTGTTCTGGGAAGAATCGCATTCTTTTTTTTTCCTATTATTTTGTACACATCCACACACATTGGTTTGGGGATGTAAATAAAAATGTATATAAAATGCACTATAAATCTGGAATATTTTAAGCACTTTGTGCTTTCAAATTTTGTAAAATAGTAGAAAAATGTATACAGAATAATGTAATAATGTAGAATATTTTAGTTCTTATATTTTTTGACTGGTTTTTGTTTTAAGAAAATGTTTTGAGTCACCTTAAACTATTAAACCAGTTATTTGATTTTCAAGGAAATTCAAATATATTTAGAAATGAGTAAGTTACTTTATAAAAATACTTCTATTGGCATGCCCTTTTTTTTTTGCTATTTTATTTTTCTGTCTTTTTTAACCAAAAGCTTAAAATATATTCCAGGCTTTGATAACTCAACATGCCATAATAAATAGTTTTAAGTATAATTACTTAAGCTAAAGAAAGTCAAACACAAGTTTCAGAAAATTCAGTGTGGAAAACAATACATCCCAAATTGACGTGATTTCATAATTTTACAGCTTTAACCCCCAAATATCTCAAGAAAGAAAGCTTAATTCAACTCATTTTAAGCCTTTAGCGCACCATATTAAAATGAGACCCAAGGCTTGGTATTCATTATCATCATCTTAAACTATGGCAAAGAACCTTACATTTAATATTGTTCTACAGTAAGAAGTTTTACAGTAGCTATACGGTGAGAAACTCTGACACTTGGCATCATTGCCCGTACAACAATGGACCTCCTTTGGGACATAATAAAATGGGATCTTATTAAAGGTCCTTTGTGTAGGAGCAACTCAATCTCACTTTATCATTGCCAGAAAAGTTGCAAGCTAAAATTTTCCCCTTTGTGAGGAAACACAAAACATGACTAAAGCTGAAGTAAACTAGCTTCTGAGCGAAGCGATAATACATTGTTTGAAGCTTCTCGTCTCGTGTTCCCGTAGAAAGAAGACTTACTATAACGACTTGAGGGTCTTCTTTGATATACACGCACGAGATCATGATAAACAAATATCTGGGGGTGTAATAACACCCCGAAACGGAATTCCGGGTTACATCTCGTGTCAAGGGTTGCTTTGTGTGGAATAATATATTGCAGGAGTAGGCTGTCCCCACGAGTGTATTCACTCTGGAGATACTATCTTTTTCTGATTGGGCATGTTTCTAGAGTCTAAAAGAAACTGGGTGCTTGTAAGCTGAACATATGTACGTGATCTTTGGATATTTGACGGAAAGAGAGATGCTAAACATAAATTTGTTTCAGATAAACTGCGAATATGCTTATTTCTGTTTGGAATTTCAGCAAATGCTCTCATATAAATTTCTTAGTGCTTTTTCTAAACGCTAACTGATAGCGGCGAGCTTATTGTATTTTATTCAATCATTCGATAATTCGATTTATATTACTAAAATTATTCTTTCTTTCTACTATTCATTATGTTTATAATTGTGTAAATGTTAATTCCAAAATTGAATCGTTGTTGATTATATTTCTTAGAATATTTGGCAGGTTTATTCAATTTAAATATGTTTCCGATAAGAACTACTTATTTTTTTAAAATTATATTTAAATAAAAACACATAATTAATTATAATTGTTTTCGGTTCTCTAAAAATTACATTTCTTACTTCGATAAAAAAAAATACGGGTTATTTAAAAAGAGTATATAGTATATTATGCGTACACTATTAATGTATTTATAAAAACAAATGATCTGGTATATATTTTTCAAGTACTATATGAATTAGTAAGTAATCCTCAAATATCTAGGAATGCCGTTCCTCTTCTTATGTCAATAGTTTTTATGACTTAAACTAGCTGCATGGCCCGGCGTTGCACGGGTTTTCTCTAATTTTATATAAATTTTTCCTTTCCTTCACAAAATCAGCACTTCTAATACTCTTTTTCAAAATGACTGTCCCCCCCCTCCACCTTTTCCGCTTCGCCAGGCGTTGCTTGGGCTTTAATCAAGTGTATAACTTAAAATTCCCTGTTTCGAAATATGTTCGTTTATTTTCTTTGCCAGACAGGTTTATCTCCCCCTGGCGTTGTACGAATATTTTTAAATGCATAACATATTGTCATGGAAATTCCCCTTCCCCTCTCGCTATCAGCCGTTCCTGTTATGTGAGTGTGATTTTTATATTAACGCCATTACAAAATTTGCGTGGTAATTTCCCACAATTAATTATTGCTGCCCTTTTAAAATTTTGGCTACCACTGAAGACCCGCTGCTGAATCTGCGGAGAGTTTGAAGTCCTAGCGTTGGTGTGGTATGGTAGTTAAGAAAGAGGGTGCCAGCTCAAGTTTCATCCTCGTCACTTGTCCATGGTTCAAAATGTCGAGGTGCGTCGCCAAAAGATCTAGAGTAAGTGAAGAGTGAGACTTTAACATTCACTCTCCCTCTTCGCAACGTTTCAGGACCCGAAAACGAAAATGTACCTTTTTAAAAAATGGTTGTATGTTGAAAAAAGACGAAATTTTTATAATTACAAAATTCCACAACTATATTAAACGTTGAAATAAAATTGTGAGCATTTTTTTAAATGTTCGATACACGAGAAAAAAGTAGTTTAATCTAATTATTTTTATAAATGAGAGGAAGTTAGAAAAAATTTGCATTTGATAAGTAGTTATCAAATGTTTGAAATGTGAGTATTAAAAAAACGTACCGCGTATCGTGACGAAATAAATTATCTTTCCAATTATAAAATTGCTGGCGAAGTTATTAAATACGAGAATAAAAGTTTGAGTATTTCTTAAAAAAAAATCATAAAAATTAATCGTTGATGTTATTTTGAAGCCGGGTACAATCGGTATAAATAGAACGATCTTGCCAAACACGTCACGAACTTAGCGGAAACAGGAGTGAAAAGACGCTTAAAATAAAAGGAAGAGATTTTTAGTTTCGCCGAATCTGGTGATTGTTATTATTTGTAGACATCTTTTCTAGTGTAACCTTTCATCAAGCGTGGAGTGCTCAGAGAAAAAGTTACTCCTTTGGCGCAAAACAAGTTTTCACCGCCAAACCCATGACTATTGTAAACTTGCGTTATTTGTTAAAGTTGCAATTTTTTGGGGGGCTTCAATTTTAAGTTAATGCTTTCAAGCTTCATACATCGATTGCAAACAACAGTAATTTTTAAACAAAAAAATGTAACAAAAATAATGCTTAAATATTTCTCGCAAAAAGGACTATTTTTTTAAAAAAAACACTATTTTTAAAAAACAATATTTTTTTTTAAAAAACGCAATTTTTAAGTACTTTTTTCAATCTTTGTACAGATTACAGATAATATTGTTCTACACACGGAAAAAAGTTTCGTGAGATTATTTTTATAAATAAAGAAATTATTAATTATTTAAATAAAATTTTGAGTACTTTTTGAAAAATCGTAAAAAAAAAGTTTTTTACATTTTATTTTTTAAATGACTGATTCTAAAAGAGAAAAGCATGAACTTTTTAGAGTAGAATATCATTTTATTAACGTAAAAGAAAATGCAAACCGAATGATTTAGAAATCATTTTCATAAAAACGCATCAATTTTGACTCATTTTATGAAAAATCGTAAAAAATAGAAAGTATTGTTTTGTAAAATAAATTATACAGTATCGTGGCAAAGTAAATTATCTTTCCTATTCTGTAATTATTTTTTGTCTGAGTCTCATAAAAAAATTAGATCGTGTTTTAAAAACGTTGGGGATAAAAAAAAACCGTCAAAAAATTGGAACTTCACCACTTGGCGGTAAAAAAAAATGTTAACAGGGGTAAAATAATTATGCGTTTTACGGTTATTAATTAATAAATTTTTAACTAATTGCAATATCAGAAAAAAATGGGCTCATTGTATAATTCCCGATCTTTTGGTACTTTTGGCGAGTTTTTGCGTCGTGCGGTTTATGAGAAGATAGATCCACGTAGATAGTTAGATAGAGATACGTTTGTTTACCTACGAATTTTAATAGAGTAGATAAGCAATTAGTAATACAAAATATGAATTTAGAAGTTCCAGATATTAATCGGCATAATGAAAGGCTCTGATACAATATCAATCCATTATCTGCACAAGACATTTCATAAATTAGAAGAACCCGATTCATTTGACGAACAATCTGATAAAGGAAGAAAAACGATTCGACGTCAAAAAAATATAACTACCGCAAGCGGCAGGAAGAAAGAAACAGTGTAGTAGCGGAGGAGGATGCAATTCCTGCGGGCTTACTTGAAATTCCGTCATACTTGTTTGCCCGTTTCGTAAATTTTTACGGAACACTTTGCAATATTATGCATCCAAAATTGCAAACGTTATGGAGTTGTTTTCTGGTGAAATGTGAATATTCTCTATTGAAGGGAACTATACATGTCCATGGAACTCTTATGAACGTACAAAAAGTCCGTTTCTATGTCGAAGGTTCTGTCAACACTATTTCTAGTAAAATATTAACGAAGTCTAATCCAATCGTAATGAAATCGTCATTCTTCATTCTACCATGGTTACTGTGTGGTACCTATATTGTGTACTGTGAGGTTACCTACATCATCATTTATCACTGGACCATTCCTTCTCAAGGTTGTATATCTTTTAAGTTTATGTTACCTGTACCCTTATTGCAAGCGACACGAGCCCCTTTTGTGCAGCGAGATCACCCCTGCTCTTCAAATGCGTAGGTCAGAGCTTCTCAAACTTTCAATATTTGCCGCCCAATATTCATTCATAGTTTTCATCGCTCCCACCGTCCACTCAATAATAATGCATTAAATTGAATAATACTATACTTTGACGCTCTAAGGTCCCATTATGACTTTAAAATCTTAAGTGCAACTAGTGTATATAAAATCTCACTCAGCCAAAGCATTATTTGCCCTGGACGTATATTTTCGTCCTTCAGAAGTACGATCTTCTCGGTGCACTACTATACATACAATTAATCCGAAGGCTTTGGAATGCAATAAAGAGACCGTGACAGTGTTTCCGAAGGATTTACTTATTTCAAAGGATTTCCTCACTTATTCAACCCATCAATATATCACATACGCAGACGAACTTGGAAAACGGTGGCATTGGGGAGCAAATTGCGTTACTTTTAATCAGCAGTTAATGCATTATTAATATAAGTGTTATTTTTTGTATATAAATTTATATAAGACAAGCCGATAGAGTCACTTGTAATTATTAAAATTGTTCTTAATTAATCTCTGTAAATTGATTATAAAACTGATACATTTATAAGTGTATTATATCAGAGTAAATGTGAATTTTTTTTTTTTTTTTATTATGCCGGAAAGTTTTAGCTTTTTTACTTTCAGTAAATTTTAATAATTTTTTTTAAATCTTTTATTTTCGAATTTTTAACATGTTCGCGACCCCCTCGTAGAGTTATCACGGCCCACTAGGGGGACGTGCCCCAAAGTTTGAGAAACGTTGGCGCAATTTCTAATCATAAAAGTGCTCTACCACTCATTGTGAGATAAATAAAGTAGCTATTGAATGACCCCTAACTAATTATCAGCTGTAATTTTCGCACCTGGTCTTAATCTATTAGATTTTTAGCCTTATGAATACTTAAAAACTGCTTTGCATAGTCCTTCAAATGTGAACTTAGTGGAATCAAAGACACGCATTTCACGCAATATTTCGAACATCATAAAACGTTCAAAAATGCTGTGAAATATATTTTAACCAATCGTTAGATAGTGCACATTGATAAGGACAATTTTACTTTTCAAACGGTTTTTGGCCAAGCGATAGTTAAATGATTGTTTTTTGTATCCAATGTGACATCAATTTGTTTCAGTGGATATAGAATAAACTAAGAGTGCCATTGCAAATGAGAATAATTTTTTTCACTGAATTTCTCTGTAAAAACCATTACTCAGAAAAGCAACATTTAAATGGATTTAAATAATGTAATATATTGATGTAAATATATATTAGTATATATTGATGTGTGATGTTCATACGGATTGCTTAGAAATTTTAGATCTTTAAGAACGCGTTTATTAAATAATATATTATGATCTCTAATAAATGAAAAAAAAGTAAAAAAAACAAACATTTAAAAATTTCATTTTTCTTTTTAGAGTTAAAAAGTATAATTTGGTAAATACATTTTTACGATTAAGAAATATTTACATAAAATTATAACATTAACGCAAAAATTTGAAGAAAATCCTTAAACATAATTTCTAGAGATAAATTTTTAAGTATAATTTATTATCTAATAAGTTTCTAAAAACTAGTTTAATAGCACATAGTTTCAAATTTAAAGCAGCTTCTTTTTTGTATACTGATTTTTCTTTAAATCTTATTTTAAGGATTTTGTTTATTTTGTAATTAAAAAAAATATATGCATGTAAGAATTTATAATCTACAGGAAATTTTAAATAATTTACAGCTCTTTTGGGTTTATTCAGATATTTTTTTTAAAAAAATTATTATTAAGCAGGTACCAAACTTTAATGTTTTTCCTTTTAATACATTGTTAATAAATAACTGTACTTGCTAGAAATAACATTTTTCATAATTTTTATTCAATTACCTAATGCTGCTAAATTACCGAGCTTGTTAAACCTAACGTTCATTTTTATTATGCAATATGTGAAGAATATTCAGAAGATACAGTCAATTTCCTTCTTTATCTTGCATGAATCTTCTACTTTTGAAATATATGTCCAGAATTTTCTTCGCTAATTGTCAGGACTCCAGGAAAAAGTCTTTTAAATTGCTTCTAAAAAAGTAGTTTTTGGAAAAAAGGCAGTTTCAGGAGGAAGAAAAAAAATAATCTCAATCAGGAGTCTGGTCACGAATTTGACATCACGCTTCCTGGAGATTTTATTTCTAACGATGCACGTGAAAGATATTTTAGAGTCGCATTAAAACTTTCCTTCATTGTAAAAGTACAGTTTTATACAAAAATAAATAAGTCAAGTAAAGAGGAAGAGTGATGAGTCTTATTCGGCATTTTTTCCCTCGATATACAGCGTAAATACGAAATTTCCTCTAAAACAGCAAAAAATTATTCCCAATTGGTTGGTTGGCTCATGCATGAATTTTGAATAAAGTTCGAATTTAGATTTATAGTAAAATTGTTGAAGTCTTATGTGAAGCTTTAGAACTTCTGACTACTTTATATTTCGGTATGTAAAAATCAACAATTTCAATAGTGCATAATAAAAGCAGCAAATAACCTTTCAATATTGTTACGAATTTAGTGTATAATAGTGTAAATAATTTGTATTTGAATGTGTAATGCATTTATATTACTCTAGCTTATATTTATTTTATTATTATATTTATGTTAAAATTGTGATATTCTCAATAAACGCCGTTCCTTAAGTTTTAATGGTGATTCAATGGGAACTTGGCGAAATCATGGCGATAGAGCCAAGTTGACGACTTTGGTGACCATGTTGGTGACCTTTTTGGCAGGTTTTTAACTCTATGGGTTCTTCTGGAAATTAGCGGAGAGATCCATTAATTTCACAATCTGTGACGCAAGCGGATCTTTCTCGAATGATCATTGAGGCTATAAATAGATAAATGCTCGCCGAGACTAAGTTAGTATTGTTTTAACAAGGGATTAGTAGTCTTGTCTTGAGAGTGAAGATACGATTAGCGATTAGCTCTGTTGTTGAATAGAATGAGCGGTGCTTGTGACTAATCTTTTGCATACGTGTATTTTATACACTGATAGTTGTGCCTGAGTACTGTTGAAGGTGTGAAGACCTGATATTTATTCTCCGAATTTTGCTGCTGCATCTTGTTATCTAAGGATTGTTTTCTCGACAACAAATTTCTATTTCTCCTAAAGAACTGTCTTGTTCTTTGCGACCGATTTGCATAAAATTTTTGAACCCCGATCAATGTAACATTATGATCTGATTTTGAACAACAGTATTACGATGATTTATTTATATGCAACATTAAACTATATAATCTCATGTTATATATTTTTGCTGTACTTTTGTCACTCACATAATTCCATCTTGCTCTCTTTATAAGAAAACGTCGATTTAATATATTTATAGAAATCTGATAAGAAAAATGAAAATGATGAAACTTTTCATACAACATATTTCACTATATGAATCCCCAAGTAGAATGAGTGTTTATTAGTTACACAATTTAAGGATGCATGAGGGCTATTGGCTACAGGTCTCGTAATTTTGATTCATGGCCATGCAACGAGGACGACAGTTGAGTTGTGACTCTTTTTTCTCCAAACTAACACCTCACAACGACGGAGAGAGAGAATTATGTTTAATGTCATATTATAAGGCAACGCGAGGGTTATTGGTGACGGACTACGTAATTTTAAATTTCATTCAAGTTTGGAGGACGACACCTGAGCTGGTAGTCCCAGCTCTAAACTAGCACACCACAGCAACGGGAGCTCGGCATATTTAACGGGCATTAGGAACTGTACATGGTGGATTACAGTGGCACCAGAAATTGACCTCACACCGGTGGGATCTTGATCCCCAAATTACAAAAAAGTACTTTTTTTTGTTTAGTATTTATGAAAAACTATTCTTGTTATTTTGCCTCCATCATTTTATTCAATCACATAATCTGGAAAATAAGAAATTAAAATTTAATTCCCGAGTTGTTTTCAATGTCATTTAGAACAAAAGATGAAACTTTAATATATTTCAATTAAAATTGCAAAAGTCAACTAATTTCAAATTGTGCAATAAAAATTTTCCTTGAAGCAATTTAATTTGGGTTAGTAAAAACAAAATTACAATAATTTGCATTGTTTCTGTTATTATGCAAGAACTAGTTTTTCATTCATCGTTTTCTTGAAGAAAAAGAGTTTAAATCATTGAAAGAGCAGACGATATTCAATTTCTTTCAGTAAAATATAGTCTCTCAAATTAAACTGTTGAAACTTTAATCATGATTGTATCTCTAACACGAATAATTTCAACCATTCTCCTGCCATTATAAGAAGATAAATCATTACCTTTGAGCAGATACGATCTTCATTACATATGCGGTTCGATCATTGTGGGCAAACTTCCGTGCTTTGGTTGATATCCTGAAGACATTACTCATTTATCATTCACCATCTTGGCCTCGTTACTCTCCAAAAACCAGAAGGTCCTTCTCTTTCTGGCCAGGAGAATGATTCTATTATTGGGGTTCGTTTCTCAATGCATTAGAAAGAGCCTCAGCATGATAGTCCAGTTTCCTGAATGTAAACCCATTCCTATGGTAATATTTCTTTTCTTCCTCTGGGACACAGTGATTGCTCTTTCTACCGATATCCACGCTTCTTTTGCCGCAGAAAGGTAGTTTTCTACTTCTTTTTTTTTTATTTTCTACATCGTAAGAAGTATCCTTGCGGTGAGTCTATAGTTCCAGGACTACTGATACCTTTTTTATTCTCTTCTTTCTTATTCTTATTTTGATGAGGCCATGAAATACGCGGCCATAATGGAATTTCACATTTGGTATTGATGCATTTTTAGAGCCTCTATTTTTGACAGAGTGGTATAAGAATGTGAGATAAGAGTACTTTGAAATGAAATGATACAGGATATTGATTATTATTTATCAATACACATTGCCATTTGGATACAGCGAATGTTTGATTATTTAAGGTATCCGACTACGTTCGGAGACGTGATTTTAAAAAATCGCATAAATGGATAATTTTCATGATATTTAGTATCATTTAGATTATAATACATGCATAAAATTGTTAAAAGAACATTTTGACAAAAAATGATTTAAAACAATATTTCGGCAAAAAATTAACTTAGAATAACTTTTTTTTCAAAATGTTCTCCTTTTGTGAAAAATGTTTCTATTATAATAATATTTTGTCTGCATATAGCTCAGACCTCTGTACAGAGGCTCAACTATGATTTTTGAAAAATTCATATGATTTTCCGAGTTACAACCAATTGAAAAAATTATTGGCGTTTTTTTTCCACTAAAACCTCTCCCCTGCGTTGTCGTAAAACATGGATAAACTCACTTCTAAGTTATATATTTCAAAAATTCTATTTAAGCCACTGTACAGAGGTCTGAGCTATATACAGGCAAAATATTATTATAATAGAAGCATTTTTCACAAAAGTGGAATGTTTTGAAAATGGGTCATTCTATGTTAATTTTTTGTCAAAATATTGTGCTTAAATAATTTCTTATTGTAATAATATTCTTAAAACAATTTTATATACGTTTTCTAACCTAAGTAAGTGACACAAAATATCATAAATATTATCCACTTATACGCTTTTGCAAAATTGCAATTCCGAACGTAGTCAAATACCTTAACTGATCAAGTACATTACAGTTTCTTAAAATGTACTTGATTTTAACATCATATTTTTGTAAAATTTAGAAGAAACGTTGGATATCGAGTATTCCGTGTGTAACACACACTTTTTAAACGTAAAACAATATCCAAATTCTGAGGTGTGCGTTACATGCTGGATTTAAGGTTGATAACCTTAAAAATATAAAGAAAGAATGAGTATACAAAAAGTAGATTTCTATATACAGTCGAACCTCTATACAACGAATCTCTGTGTTACGAATTTTTCTATTTTGCAATTTTTTCCTCAAACCAAGAATATTTTTCTATTTTATTCGTAAAATAACCTCTTAATAGAGAAGTGCATTTTTTATTTAATGAAATTTTTTTCTTGTGATTCAAATTTTTTCACTCTATTTTTAAAATATTTTAGAAAACTTTTTAAAATTATTCTCTCGTTTATCACATTTTATGGTTATCAATGATGAACTGGTTTTACCAAGTGCCTAACCAACCTAAAGCAATGAAATAGACATTATTTTTGAAACAAAAACTCAAATAAAACAAACAAATTTTCTCAATAATTCAATTTAAGGACGCATTGGTAGTGAAATTTATTAGTTCTAATATAAAATTGTTTTCTAAAGTTGAAATTTTTCAGTGTATTACCGGACAATTTTGTTTTTCTTGTATTCCTTGCAGATTTCTTTTTGATTGGTAAGATATGAAAATCAATATATACTAATTTTCAAAAAAAGTGTGAATAATTACTTTTTAAAATAATATATAGTGTTTATGAATTTAAAATTTATTTCATGTGGTTTTTCAAGTATATTAAAAGATGAATCTCCATTCAACACATTTTTTTAACGAACTTTTTTTCAGGATTTAGAGACCTCATAATATACAGACCCAAATATATATCTAAATATTGCGTATTTAAAATAAAGGGCGGTCATGTTATCAATATTTTCATTATTGTATAACATGAAAAGTTCGCTATATTATTCTTTCGTTATACTTTCAGACGAGCTCTCTTTCATTTTTCCACCATCACTGAGCGTCAAATAAATAATCCTCTTCCATTTTACCTAGATTTATATATATATATATATGTATATATCTTTTTTAAAGGAGTTTTTAATATTGTTACATTTAATTTCCTTCCATAATTTTACTATCCACTCCCACACTACAACCAGACTTTAAGGTATCCAACTACGTTCGGAACCATGATTTTGCAAAAACGTATAACTGGATAATATTTATAATATTTAGTGAAAATGTATATAAAATTGTTTTAAAAATGTTATTACAATAAAAAAAAATTATTTAAGTACAATACTTTGACAAAAATGAACATAGAATGACCCACCTTCAAAATATTCTCCTTTTGTGAAAAATGCTTCTTTTATAGTAATATTTTGCCTGTATATAGCTCAGAACTCTGTACAGAGGCTCAACTAGAGTTTTTAAAATATATCTTAGAAGTGGGTTTATCCCTGTTTTACGACAACAGAGGGGAGAAATTTTAAGGAAAAAAGCGCTGATAATTATTTTAATTGGTTGTAACTCTGAAAATAATGTGAATTTTTCCAAAAAAAATAGTTCGGACTCTCTGGAGAAGTCTTTACTTTATGTAAGCAAACTATTATTATTTTAGAAGCATTTTTATAAAAGGAGAACGTTTTGAAAAAAGGTTATTCTAAGTTACTTTTTTGCCAAAATATTGTATTTAAATATTTTTTTTATCAAAATGTCCTTAAAACAATTTTATACATATATTCTAATCTAAGTGACACAAAATATCATGAAAATTATCTATTTATGCGCTTTTTTAAAATCACAGTTCCGAACGTCGTCGGATACCTTAAAAGATAAGAGTATTGTCCATGTACATATCAGGTATCTTTATAAGAAACGGTGCGTGTTATACGACGAATATATCTAAAACAGCTGCCTGGGGGGGGAGTTGGTTTGTCGCTGGCCATCTGCACCCAAGGGATTTTCATGATTGAGAAAATAGGCAGCGGCCATGTCGTATGATTATATGACATGTAAAAGATCCTTATAGCGTCTATTTGGCTTGGTTTTTTTTTGCAAAATTAAATCATATTACATGTTCGCATCATCAGCGCTCAGGTGCCTTCCTCTAGAGAGGAAACTGGGAATCAAAATTACCTACGCCGATTTGTATCCGCTTATAAGGTGCCGCACTGAAAAGAGATACCAGCTTCCAGAGAAAGAACTAAGTCTGTTATGGTAACACACCACTCTGCAGGGAATTAGAAATGAAAAAATATACCTAAAACTTAATAAACGCAGCTTGAAAGTAAAGGTGCGTACTATAAGCGAAATGTACGGTACTTCTTTTGTATAATAGATATTAATGGTTAATCTATGATTATTTTTTCGGATATAACTCTTTCAAGAGTTTGGAAAAAAAACAAACAGGAAAATAAAATCAATTTAAGATAAAAAATGAAAAAAAAATTCTAAAGGTAATATTCGGAAATATGAAAGGCAAGAGAAAAAATATTAATACAAATTCCAGTTTCTATTTATCTGCACACTTAAATAATGAAGCAAGTTATTTAAATCATAACATTATATGTGTTATTTTTCGTTTATTTTGCATAAGAATAAATCAGATCATATCGGAAGCACGAACGCGAATTAAGAATTTATTTGATGTTTAACAATGTGCTGCTTTGTTTTTAAAATTATTCTGCTGGGAAACCTTTATTTTGTAATTATCTCCACTGCTCAGCTGTATTTCTCTTCATATATATATATATAATCTCACAGTAGTAGACAGATACCAATCGCAATTAACTAAAGTAATCACCATCGTTCTGTTTTCCGATTGATTACTTTGATGCTAATGGTGCAGAGAATGTTGAGAGCTTAGCCCTACCTTCAACATTTGACTTTCTAAGCCCCTTAATAATCCGCAAGAAGCATTATTATTATGCATCTGTGCAGAAAGTCATCATGATTTCTCAAGGGAGAGATTAAAGTCTTCATTATGGAATAATTTTAACTTTCCATGTGGAAAGTCTGAAAATGTTATCAACATTATCTCACTGTTTACCCTGCTGGCATACCATGAAAGCAGGTTAATTGCAAAATAATAGTTTAAATGTTGCTAGTCATTTAATCGAAATAGCTTTCAAATGTTATTTAGATATGAATTAAATTAATGATTAAGTGTATTGGTTTTTATATTACCGTAAAATTGTTAACGCAGTATTTTGTTTAATTTGTGAATAAATATAGTGGAATACATTCTAATAGATTGTCAGTGGTTTATATATTTTTCAATTCCAACTATTAGCTCACACTCTCTATTTATTTATTTATCTTAGTGGAATTTTCAATCGTTAATAAAATACATTTTAAAGCGCTCGATTGAGCTGAAATTTTACATACATGATTATTTTAGATGACAATACAGTAATTTATTTATAATTCACAAAAATTAACGGATTGAAACTAATTATTTAAGGAATTACAAATACAGCCACGTTGGCTTGATCTTTGTCGACTTAGAGACCATTTTTGCGACTTGTGTCAAAACTTGAAAGCATTCAGTTCAACTGAAATTTTATTTACACTATTGTTTTGGATGGCAATACGATACTTTAATGACAATTAATAAAAATCAATTACCACTTAATGCTGAGATTCTGTCATATGTATATACATATTTATATTAATTGTAACTATTTAATAAAAAGTAGATAAAATAAAGTTTTTCTTTGTTGATCTAAGTAGGAATTGCCTTATTTTTTTTAATATTACTTGTTATTTCATAAATGCTAAGACATTCATTTGATCACTTAGCACTGCTTGCTTTAACAATAAGTTGTTTGTTGAAACACAATTTGTTTTTACTTGACTAAGATTTTTTCCTTGAGCTATGTTCCTTTTATGTTCTAAAAATAAGTTTTGAATATAAAAATTTAATGAAGAAATAAATAATTTAAAGTTTAAGAATGAAAAAACACACAAAATATTATAAAATTCTCATATAACAATCATGTATGACAGAAAAAGAGAAAACACTTAAAACGACTTCTACTAATTCAAATTTGAAATTTCTGTTTTATTTTTCCTTTTTTACCTAATTCAGATCATTATTTCATTTTGTGATATTGTTTTTTATGCCTTAAATTTCAGATTCAGGATTTTATATCATCAACATCTAAACAGTTTATAAATATTAGACATTATATATCTTCAAAGCATTGATTTCGTTTAGTAAATATTTTTACCAGTTTTATATTTCATCGAAAAAAGTAGATTGTAGATTTTTAGATATATAGTTTAATTCTACAAAATATCTGACAATTTGTTAAATATAATTGTAAAATAACAGAAAACATTCCAATATTAAAATTAACAATACGCCTATATTGGTTTAGAATTCAAGATCAATTCTAAGTAGTAAGAATAGTAAAATAATAATAATAAAATCAAACAGAAATACAAAGTTAACATGTGCATCGTAATAAAATATTTTTAAAACATCTCCTTCATTTGACCTTCAGAAAAACGTCAAGTCAAACACGTAAATATTGAAGAATTTTCTTGAAGCAAATATACATCGATAATAAAAAAATATTCCTCACTTCTTTAACTCCATTTACGAGTACTAAAAATACATCTAAAAGCCTCCCCAAATCCATATTTATTCAAGAAAGCGATGACGGACCGGTGAAAGCTTGCGTTTTCGATTGAAGAAAAACCTTGTGAAAGAGTCTTTCGCCAAATCTTGTTAACAACATAGTATAACGATAGAATGAAACTGCTTCTCTTTCAGATATCTTATCCCCATTTGTGAGAAGGTAGTTTGTTGAGATTTATATTGAACGGCAAGATGAGAGAGGAGGTGGTGGTAGTTATCGGAAACACTAAATTTCCTTTAAGACTATAGGCTCTCGTTAAGGGCTGACGGCATCTCCAATACATCCGCCTGTCTTATTGCTTTATTGACAGAACCAAGTGGAACCAATTGTTTCGAATGGGAACGATGCGTTTTTTCTCATCTTAAACCATTCTTACATACTTAATTAAAAGGATATTTTGTTCTTATTCGTATTCCATAGTAAAGAAATTTTCCAGTTATTGGAGCACAATGTATTGATAGATAATTAATTGTTGAATGTATAAATAAATGAAGGATTGTATAAGTTGTGTTGAACAGTTTTTTACAGGAAACAGCATTTGAAATTGTAGTTCTGATACAGAAAATTTTCTCATGAAGTTAAAAGAAAATGGAAAAAGCTAACAAGAAACACTAATAAATTTTAATAAAGATGCAAATAAGTTCACCGTAAAAGATCATAAATAGAATCTATCCATAAAAAATTATTCTATTAAAATTCATTTAGAAATGTGTTTGAGATTTATTTACTCTACTGGAATCTATCCATAAAAAATCATTCTATTAAAATTCATTTAGAAATGTGAGATTTATTTATTCTACTGGTCATTAAAACACCATGGAGATAGCATATAATAAACATTAAATTTGTATGAAAGGTACGAATGCTCTGTGTTATGGGCTTCGTAAGTATTTTAAAACATTTGAATGAAGCAGTTAAAAGTAACATCCTCTACACAGACTGTAAAGGAGGGATGATTTATGCGCTGGTAACATCCATGAAGATACGTTTTAAAAAAACAATGTACAAAATAATTTTATCCTTTGAACCCCAAGTTACAAAAGGTGGTTGACAGTTGCACAGACAAGTAACATACACGAGGATGGTATTTGGAGGTTCACCCCATATACTATCCCATACACCAACAAATTTCTAGTTAATAACATAAAAATTACGTCTATGCTTTTGTTCACGGTTTTTTTTGTAAAGCAAATCCTACCATTAAATTAATTTGTGCACGCAAATGATCCACGTCGTTACGTTCTCCAGACCTAATACCCTATATATATATAATGCATACCATAATTAGTCAACTACTAAAATCGATGAATGAAGCAGACTTGAAGCAAAATGAAATATTTTTTTGTCTGCCCTTCAAACTCAATTTAACTTAATGCCCGAAAGTATCAAAACTGCTATTGGCACAAGTTGTGCAGTTCTGGATGCTGAAATTTGCACGGTTCAACCCCAAGGAGTGTGTAAATTCAATCTCCTGTAAATAAAATTCTGTTTTTGCTCCTTTTTAATAATTTTATTGATTTACAGTTTATATTCATATAAGTTTGCTTCTTTGTAAGAAAAAAATAAAATGCTGTATAAAAAATTAAAGCTAGAAATTGAGAAATATTTATAATCAATCAAGTGTATAAGATATCTGGAGAATTAAAATAAAAAGTGGATGTGTTATTCTAATGAATGTATGTCAAATCAAAAATTCATATTTAATCAAAAATTAAGAAGCTCAAGAAAGAAGTTGTATTTTTAGTTTATCTAAGACTTTTTGGATTGAATTTAGCTTTTAATACTTAAATTGTAATTATTTGATTAAATTTTGAAAAAAAAAACAATCTTGAATTATTAATTCATACTACCTGAAGATACATAATTATTATCCTTATATTTTAAAACTATAATTTTTACCGTATAAATAATGCCTACTTTTTATTCTATGAACAATGCAGATAAAATATAGCTGAGCTAGGTAAAGTAGTTCAGAAAATATGCGAATTATTAGATTTCTTCATATTAGAAATTTTAGAAAAGATACATTTTCTCATTGTGTATTGTGAAAGTCTGCAGTCTATGCATATTTATTTCATTGATTTTCACTTTATTCCCCCTTTTTGCCATAAATATATAGTAAAAAAGTTGAATGTTTGTATGTATATTTTTCTTTCCCCCCAAAAGATTCAATGATTCGATTTCTGAATATTAAGTTTATTACAGAAATAGATGCATATAAATCTTTGGAGGGAAAATTAAAATGTCACTAGGAATTATGCTTCGAAATTGCATGCAGTTATTTGCTTCACCGAATTGCATGCATCTCAATATAATTTTTTTAATTTTTCACAGGAGGAGGTGAAAGAAAATAATTCTTTAAGCTTTTATATCTTTTATTCTTCTACTCTGAAGTTTATAGCTCCTAATAACAATAAATCGTGTCAAACACGCATGGGCAATATTAATTCGATTTTAGTAAAAATTAATAATTTGAAAAGAGGTAAAATTATTAGGTAGAGGTGTTTATTAAATCAATAAATGAGGTTAGTTTTTATTTTTTAATCTTTGTTTTTGTCCTCGATTGTACTCCCTTTAACAAAATATGTTTTGAATATTTCCCAATTTTTAATTGTAATTTATATTATATCACCATGATAAAAAAAACTCATAATTAATTTAAATTATCATTTAATTTTACAAAAGGAAGGGTGTGGATAAACTTTGGGACAAAAGGGAAAATTCTATGAATTCTAGAGATATAATTGTCACATCTTATCAATCGAATAAACTTACATGTTTAAACAGTGCTTATTTGATTCCAAACTTACTAAAAGCATCTAAATGGTTCTATATTATTTTTGAATAAAGAAACTTAATTTGAGAAAAAAAAACTACAGTACAATATTCTTCATTTTAAATACAGTATTTTACCGTGAGACCTTATAAATACCATGTATCAAAAATAAAACATTTTTCGTAAGAAAAAGTGAAGGTGAAATATACACAAAAATATAGTTTCAACACTAATTGGACTAAAAATATATATAAATGTAAGCTAGTGTAAGGATTGGAAAAATTTTCAAATTAACTCTGTTTAAAATGGATGAGAAGGAGAATATTAATTTAATTTAAATACAATTATTTTTCATTCACATTAATAAGAACGTGTATTTCTGAGCATGATTTTATAATGCATCAATTGTCGAAAATATATGTACGAACAAAACGAAGAAAAAAAATTAGAATCCAGTGTGGTTACATACACGTGCATGCAAGAATATTTCCCCAGTGACAAATTATTTCTTCAAGTTCAAGTACCTCGAAATTACTTTATAAACATCCATTAACTATTAGAACAAAGTAATTTTACCATTTGTAAGGAAATCATATTTAGAAATAATACATTTGAAAAAATGCTAATGATTTAAAAATAAGTACACTACCGAAAAATCTGAGGTATTTTTTTCCAACCCGGTCATGTGTGATTTTCCTTTTTTCTTTTCTTTTTTTTTCGATAAGAAAAATGTTAAAAGAATGAACTTAAAATGGGAAGACACAGAAATGCGTTAATTTCATTTTTATAAAAATAAAACGAGACATTTTGTGATTTACCTAGAAATAGCAAAATAGGGGATTTTGGAAAATATTTTAGTATCTATTTTTTACTTTATGTTATAATTCATACAAGTGTAAAACCATTACTGTTATAATGGTTTGATTGAATTAGTTTTCATTTTTTGTGGATTTTTTTTACATTTAAGTTCAATAAGTTACAATAAGTTAAATTTGTCGCTTGGACGAGTAGATACGATTGGACGTGAACGTGACGTGCAGACCAAGTGATCGACCAAGTGATTGAAACTGGTAGATATCTCGTGCGGATTGTTTCAGTATTAGTTTATCAGTGGCAATCTATTTGGAGTCACATTAACTGAGGAGAAAAAGACCTATAGTTACTTCCCACAGTATGGCGCAATTTTCCATACATCCCTCTGAACCATGGATCACATTTACTCAATCTTCACTCCTGACAGAGTTGTCAGCAGAGCTCAGTCTGATATCAGTTCTTGCTGGCTAATCTTTCACTGTGCTGTTACTTATTGTGGGGAACTCTCAAGTCTAAGGTTTATCGCAATGTCCCACATAATCTTCAAGAACTGCAGCAGAACATTTCTAATGAGATTTCAGCGATATCAGCAGTCCGGCTTCGATCTACCATCCGCAAATTGCTCACAAGGGTCCAAGGGGCCAAGAGATGATTAGTGGTCATTTTCAACAAATGTTATAAACAGGTTAGCAAACTAACTCCTTTCCTTGGCTGTGTTTTATTCACACTTTTTTTGCTCCACTCTGTATTAGTTTACATAATATCTAAGAAAATAGGAACTAACTTTATTCTTCATAGTTGTATAGCATTTGTAATAAGAATTACTTTCTTCTTATAGCATAAATTTCTATTTTGAATGTAAGGAAGATATTTTATCCGTAATAAAAGAGCAAAATACGGGCAGGAATTTAATCGAAGTTGTTAAGGATTCTTTATATTTTTTGAACTTCCAAGTAAAAAAAAACTTTTGATAACGAGTCTTTCGTTCCAATTTTTTTAAAGCAAATAATAGAAACATAACTAGTACCCTTAAAATTAAATTAACTATTTCCAATTTTTTTTTCTTTTTAACACACACATTCTTGTTAAGAGTTTTTTTTTTTATATTTTGAGTCTTAAGCTTTACAATAGTTAAATTTTTAAAATGTAACACTTCACAAAAACTTTGGATTTACGTATCTAATGAAGAGAAATGAGGATTACTTATAAGTTAATGAAATCGAAAAATTGATAGTTCTGTCTGAAATAGGCAAAAATATAATTAATTAAACATATATCAAATTCTTTTTTGCACTATAATTATTTTTTATTAAATAATTACTGCTACAACATACTTTTTACTAATTCAAGAAATAAAAAAACTATAAATGGGAAATTATTGAAATTTTTAAATGGACTAGTTGATTCTAATTAATAAATAAATTTAATACTTATCTGGAAATAATAATTTCATGAGATAACAGAATATATATTTAGAACTCATACATATTTAGAAGAACGGGTACATATTTAGAACTCATATTTTATTAAAAATAAAAATATGCGTTAACATTTTAAAATAAATTCAGTTTGACACCTTGTTGAATAGTATAATTATTATTATATTCATATATTTTTGTTATAATATCCAAAATAGTAGGCATAGAACTTGGTTTCTCAGGGGAAAAAACTTATACTCTTAACATATAATTTTTTTTTGCTACAAAATAGGGTAATACTTCAGCATTCTTTCAGAAATTTCAACATCTATAAATTTACAATATCTCAAATTACTCACCAGTAGGCGTTAATTAAAGATTATTTTCATAGATAATGCTAGATAAAAATGACTGAAATGAAATCTACCAAATAGCACATTTATTTTTAAAGAAATGCCACTTCAAGTTTAATAACATATTAACATAACTAATCAAATTATTCAAATAATAAAATTATGAATAAATAAGCCGATAAGTCTAAATCTTGATTCAATTTGATTGTGTATGCTATTTCTTTTAGTACATTTGAATTATATATATATATATATATATATATATATATATATATATATATATATATATATATATATATATTACAAAATTTATATTAAAAAAACCTTCCAGAATTGTATCCGAGTATCTGTTTCATCAGCGAAGGGTTAAAAGTTACAATTAGTTCGTAAATTTTATGTTATCTGTATATATAAATACTTATTTCATTTAATAATTATAGAAAATAATAACTAATCCAAAAGTTTTATTTTACTTAAGGAAAAGTGATCCAAATCACATCCAATAAAATTTGATCTTAACTAAAGAACTAAAAAAGAGCTGCGATCACACAGCACGCAAGCATTTGATTCAGTACAGATCTAAGATAGTTTAAGAAGATAGTATTTTCTGCAAGACATTGGAATTAACATAAGAGTGTAATTTCAAGAGCTTGAAAAACCTTCTAAATAACAAGCAAGAATGGTTGTTGGTGGTTGGCCGAAAAAAAAACATCACTACGATGTGATGGCCGGTATATCATTCTACAGGCGAAACGAAACCATAATCAGACATAGGTCAACATTGGTCAGCAATTTTGAATGACAACCTTACAACAGGCTTCACAGTTTACTGAAAACAGACGTCTGGATGAAGGTGACATATTGACCTGTCCTGTTGAACGTTGTATACCAGTAGCAATAGTCCATCGGCGTTATCATTTGCAGTAGTGTCAAGAACACAAAGACAAGTTCTGTTTGCTGATTAATATAGTTTTAATCACAGTAACACACACTATTCTCAGTATCACTTAATATGGAAGGAAGTAGGGACACACACAGTTTAACCAATACAAACTTTAGGATAACAGACTGTTGGTGTGGTCCTGGTGCCGAGAGGTATCGTGTTGATTGGACGAATGGAGCTCCATATTTTTGACTGCGGTTCACTTCCTAGGGATCGTTACTGCGATGTCATTATCCTCCCTCTTCCTTTGTTCTAGGAAATTATTGGTCCAGACTGTATTGTTGTGGAGGGCAATGCATGTTCCAGATTCCAGAAAAAGAGGATATCTGCAGAATAGATTGAACAGTGTACTTCTCTAATTTCGATCCTGTCGAACAAACATCATATGCTTCGGAAAGACACTTCTAAACAGGATTAAATCCTTCGGTGAACATTTGACAGTTGAAACATATGTTACTTAAAGAGTGGCAGTACTTAAATAAAAACTACTGAATTGTTCAGTTTTGAGTAGGATCAAGAAGTTAATATAACTTAGTTCACGACTTTGGTTTGCTGTTCTTCTTCTTGATTAGAAGATATTTTTTTACAAGCACCATTTTGACAATAAAGTCTTTTTTATGCTTTGTTCCATAACGCAAGTGAACAATTCATTTTTTCAGCGTAAATTTCATCAATCTCATGCATTGTGCTGTATTGTGGATTTGTAGTGTTAATTTAAAGTCATCTAGTTGATTTATTTCAGAATTACTGCACAATCTGAGAAGTTGTTTAACTTTTGTAAGCTAGTGTGCACATGTAACGTTTTCCATCAATAGTTATTTTTCTTTCGATGCATATATATATAAATGTACAAATATATAAATAATATGTTTTTAATAAAATCTTATTTAAGATACTTTTTTAATGCAAAGCGAATATTTACTTTGTGAGCCTTGCTTTCTCTTTCTCTCACATGATAGGCATACTTGTATTATTCTCTAATTTTTGAGAATTTTACTCATTTTATTTGACAAATATGGCTTTCAGCTGTTAGGAAATACTAGATAAAACTATTTATATCAACCGAATCCCATTTCCAATAAAATTCCCTTTGACAATTTCCTCTTGATATAAAATGGGTTGGCTTAATATGGTTTGAGGATATTTGTCCCCTGATATCAAATAAAACATCTTAGTGTTTCAAATTTATTTGATATTCTACACGAAAAGCTTGGTCGACAGAAAAAAAGAGGCGAAAAATATATTCGATTTAATTTAATCCATATTATGTTGCCATTCAATGTAAATTTTTCCAGACAAACGGAGTTTAGATCTCGGATGACAATGAATTATTTTATAGCTTGGTGATAAACTCTTTTGAAGGGAATCGTATGATATGGAGGGAACAGCATTATTAAGAAATATAATCCAAGTCTAAATGTGTTTGTACACTCTAACATTGAATATTATATAAGCTGAAAACAAAAATTAAAATGCCTGCATTCAAAATTAGATTTTCTCTTCTATAAAGGTATTAAACTATGCTGGAAAGAAACATTTCTGATTTATTTCTGAAAATAAAACTTGGTAAGTTGTAGTCTGGGTTTTGATTTTATTAACACCGTAAGAGTAACATGACAAATTTGATAGTCAATATCGTCATTTTAAATTATATTCAAGGGATGAACTCATGCATATGAGTTGATGCCTCCTTTCGAAATTGCCACGCCATACCTCAATAGAGCTTAGAAACGTGATTGTACTTAATGAATGGGGAAGCTGTTACTATTTCACATGGTGGATCTTCATTAAAATTAAGATTCGTATAAGCAGCATTTTTTAAACTGAACAACACTATTTGAATAGAACATTAAACCCATAACTGTGAACACTCGCCCTCCAATGGCAAGCCTAAAGTGAATTCTTTATTCAAAAATAGGTAATGTATAAAAGCTTGCAGTGGTGAAAAAATGCAAACAAAAGTTTATATTTCTGACAAACTATAAATAATAACTTTTGTAGATCTCCACCAATTGATCTGAATTTGAAATTACTTTCTTGTGCTGCAAAATTAACTTTAGTATGTTGTATTTATAGCAGTGGTAGTCAACCTTTTCTCCCGCAGAGCCACATACATATGGCAGATATTTCCTTCAGGCGCAAAATGAGAATTAATGGAATAAACACCATAAGATCAAGGGAATATTGGACACTCAAAAGCCATTTTATTATTATTTGATTTTTTTCTTATGACAAAGCGTCTCTGATTTTTATTTCAGATATTAATTTATCGAATACAGAATGGTATCAAACTGGAATTTTGACTGAATTCCAGACGGAAATCAACATTATTCGTTTATGATTAAAAATCAGTTTCAACCATAAAATGGTTCCAGTTCATTTCCTATTTCATTGTTATTTGTTATTACTATCCGTTACAGTTTCAAATAGAAAAAAAAATCTTGCAATTCACACCCGTACGACATCGACAGCAAAATTGGTCGATTTGGTTGCTTGATTGAGAGGATTTCTCTCTAAGTTTTTAATACATTGTTCTTGAATAATTGAATTTTGTAGGGCAATGGGGTATGAGTGGGCCACCCAGAAAAGCTCAGGTGGCGACATGTGGCTTGAGGGCCGGAGGTTGATTGTCGCCGATTTAGAGGATATAGAGACGCGCACACATACATTATTCAACACATATGTGCTGTAGTCATACAGTCCCATTAAAAAGGGTAATGAAAAAAAAATGCAACTCTAAGAAGGAGCGGTCAAAAGGTGAGAAAAAAATTGGGCACACAGAGGAAAAAAACTATTAACAATAAGTGATATTTATTCCGAAAATAACGTCGTCAGCTCAATAGAATTCCCACGGTAATACCTGAAGCATCACGACCAATACAGAATCAATGAGAGTATGGATTTTCCTGCAGTAAACATTTAGAACATGCCGGTGGCTTGGCACTCAAGAAATTTCAATCAAGTCCAAGAGGCGTTCTATTTACGAGAGACCAGAGGAGAATGGTGGTCTGGGAAGACCAGGAATGTTTTATGGTGATTTACTCATGCAGAGTGTTGTTCGGCTGCTTTTAAAAGGCACCGGATACTTCTCAAACCAAGGGTAGTATAATCGATCAAAACAAAGGATACAAGTATCTTTGGACCGTCAATACTAAAAGTCATTACTACTTTGGTTATACCAGTGCCTCCAAACCATGATATCGCGTTATCGGCAATGGGGTGTTTCAGGGATACAGCAGGATTTTATCTGTCACTACGATGGCGTCAGATATGTCCACGGCGACAAGTAAGGGTAAAACAGAAGTGTGATTCCTTTGAAAACACGACCATGTGCCATTATATTATCCACGTCACTCTAGTAAGGCATCATTACAAACGAATTCGTCTGTGCAGACCTCTAGCAACAAATTGAGGAATTATAATTCTGTTTGATATGGAAACTCAAGGATATCCTGAACATACTGGAAAATGCCAGCACAAGTATCTACATGAACTGAATTGTCTTGTTTCACACAGAAATCCTTTCTGAGCTCTTCTGTTTCTAAATGTTCTAGTGTACTTTTACTTGATGTTTAAATATTCTATTTTTATTTCAATATTTCAAATGATTAAATATTACACACACACAGAGAATGTTCTATTCAAAAAATAAAATTCAATCAATTTGAACTATTTACTTCAGAGTTTCTTAAACTGTGGGGTGCACCCTCCTTGAGGGACGTGGCAAAACTACGAGGTGGGTGCGAGCATATAGAAAAGTCGAAAACAAAAGTTTATTTTGAAAACTTATTAATTTACTGAAAGTATAAACAAGCACAAAATACATTCAGACATAATAAAAAAATAAAATACACTAATATAGTACACTTATAAGTATCAGTACTGCACAATATATTTTATAATTACTTTAACAATACAAAGTTAAGAACAAGTTTAATAATTACCAGGGACCCTATAGGATTATCATATATAAAATTATATGCAAAAATTGACTCGTATCATGATAATTTGTATGGTTTATAATTACCTTAACTTCCAATTAAAAGTTACGCGATTCGCTTTGTTTTCCACTTAGGCACAGTGATGTTTAGGGGATGGGGAAGAAATAAAGAAGGAAATAATCTGAAATAAGTAAATCCTTCGCAAACATTGCCAATGTCCTTTTATTGCATTCCAAAGTCTTCGGAATAATTTTATGGATAGCATTGTACAGAAAATATCGTGTACTTTGGAATAATATTTATATACTTCCGGGGAAATTAACGCTTTCGCTGAGGGAGACGTTTAAGTACGCCGGTGACTCTTAAGAGGTTTAAGTCGTATCGTAGTTTTAGCGTCAAAGTATAGTATTATTAAATTCAATACATTGTAAGGGGGGCGTGATGGAAATCATGATTGAATATTGGATCGTGAGTATTGAAACTTTAAGAAGCACTGATTTATATTATATTATTAACCCGCGGTCACTTGCGGCTATTTTTGCTACCGTCGTTACTATCAGGGTGTAGAGAACACTCCAAACATTTAACACGTGTATTTAATTATAAAATTAAAATTAAGTCATTATGACAAAATGTTTGTGTGTGTGTTTGCTTTATACAGATACAATTATTAAATTTATTGCATACAAAGGAGACTAACATTAATTTAAACTAAACATACACAATTTTCATTTTAAAACACATAATTTTATATTTTTTCATAAACCAGTAAAACGTATAAAATAGTAATAAATATACTTTATAATTAATGAGATAATTACAGTAGAAAGTAGAAAAATAATATTTTAACCATTTTCCAAACATTTAGATTAGACTGTATACCTATGATCAACTTCTCAGCCCTTCCCCAGATAAACTTTTGAAGATCATTGCATTACAATCGTTCGAGAAAGAGTGATTGTATCTTGCCTGAAGGTTCAATGACCTAAAATGGGCAGCTACAGGAAAAATCGTGGTTCTGCGCATTCTTTTTAGAATCCTGGGAGGATTTTCTTGTGTTTGGGGTGTACAGAACACCCCATGCGAGTGATCGCGGGTTAAGAGTTATTTATTTTTCATTATTTATTATTAATGAAAAATGAAAGTTTTTGCTTCCTTTTGTAAAGTAAAATGTTATAATTATCCTAACATTAAAGAAATAATTGTATTCCTATTATTACATCATTATAAATATTCCATTATAGAGAATACAACAACGTAGCAAATTTAATGTATACTATAATTATTTCGTGTACATATTAATCTCAAATTTAAATTTCGTCAATTTCCTCTGCAAAATTTCTTTAACTACAACATAACTTTTCTATATAAAATTTTCTATAAATTATGTGTAACGCATGGGCTTGTATTTTTAAATATTTTATTTTTTATTTTTTAAGTAACATTTTTGTTAATAATATGATAATTAACTTATTTGCCCTAGACGTACAAATTTTTGTAAGCAATTTTAAGTTCTGATTGGAATTTCAGAGAATTTATGTTTTGTTCTTTATTATAAAATTTGAGCTACGTAAACAAAAATAAATCAATATCTTTCATTTTTTTCATGAAGTTATTTTTCCAATAAATATTAAAATGATTCATAAACACTTTAAATATTTTTTTCTTCTGTCAAATAATCTGATGCAATAAAAGAATGGAAATTTAGAAATATTTGACATGTAAATATTTTTTTCATCAAGTTCTGCTTTATAGTTTTTAAAAGATTGTCTCTTTCTAATTTTTTACTCAAAATTAATGAGCAAAAGAGGATATATTTACATTCCACTGGTGAAAATTCTTTTAAAAAATACTAGAAGTGTTTAGCGTAAAAGTATGTTTCTGGCATATTAAATTTCTCAGATATATCGAAGTTTTCAGATTTTTTTCTCTATGCAAGGAAAAGAGGAACTGGAAAACGGAAATACTTCTTTGACATTTTTCCGGCCCTTGAGCTATTTACATAAGTCAATTGTCAGTCTTGGAACTCAATTAAATGAAATAAGAAACATATATTCTCTACAATTTTTGTGCTATAAATGACTTTTTTAATTCTAAGCCTAGTTGGGAATAGACAACACACTAAAAACAAGCTCCAGTATTTTCTTCTGGTACGCATATAAATGCGTTAATTTTAAAATGTAAAAAAATGAGATATTTGGCATTTGATTTCCAATGTAAAATTCGTACTTTACAAAAGTTAATTAAAATTAAAATCTCCGAGTTTTCGTTATTTGTTTTGTATTATGTTTGTCTTTACACAACTTACTTGCTTCACACGATACTTCTAATTTTCTTCTTGTGTATGGAAATCGATTATTATACAATCGGAATTAAAAATGACACATATAAATATATGATTCGCTTTTTAAAAGGCATTACTATCCAGTTTTTATTTTGCATTTTGAACAAAATTCTAAGTACAGTTTTAAAAATTTTAAGATTTTATCAAATCCTCAAATGTTTGGAGAAGAATTTTAAAACTGTACTTCTTTTGTATCTGAACGTTACAAATAAAATAGTTTACAAGCAGACTTAAAATTAATAAAATATTTTTTTTTTAATCCAAAGACAATTTTTTAGCTTGATTTGCAAAAAAATAGGAAAAAGTTTCCCTCATCCTGTGGAAACTCTACGGTGTTTTCACTATTTTTAATATTGTAATATAAATTCAATAGAATATAACTAGTGAGATTATGAAGAAAGGGTTAAGTATGTACATAATTTAATAAGTGATTCATAATATTGCGCCATGGGTGATTTCCAAGCAGTCGAATGTACCGAGGTAGTTACCTTCCCAAGTTCTGACCTCAATCTATGAGGTTTAATTTTGATGATCGAACAATAATCTGTGCTTTCAGCATACCTGAATATTTTATGAGAAAGATAGAAACTTAAGAAATAGCCCTTAAAAATTACAAAGTTTACATTCTACATAACAAGGTTTTTTTTCTTCTGTGTCAGATATTTTAGAAACATGACACTTGTAGGAAATTGGTTTGGTAATCTTGAAATATTCCTTGGGTGATGAATTCTGATATTTCTTAAATAATGTTATGTAAAATATTATATTATTATATGTTATTGCAATATTTAATTTTTCTTAAAAGTATAATTTTCTTTCAGTACTGGATTACCTATGCAGATTATATTCGAGAACTTTTAAATAACTTTAATCCGTTAAGAGCTCTGGCGTACATATACGTCTTTCTCAGTCAGTGTGTTAACTTTCCGGACTTATATATATGTCTTTCTGAGAAGTACGATCCTTTCTTTGCGCAGTCATCTGTAAAATTATTCCGATAACTTTGAAGTACAATAACGTAACCTTCACAAGGTTTGGAAAGGATTTGCTTATTTCAGCGAAGGATTTACTTATTTATTCCTCTTCCCCCCCCTTAATACACAGCATACGCACACCTACCGGAAAAACGGCGGTACTGGAATCAACTCGCGTAACTTTTAATCGACAGTTAAGAGGTTAATTTAAATGCAAAACAGGTATTAAAAATGACAGAGAAAAATAATTATAAAATTTATTAATGTACACACTTTTAAAACTATCAAAGAAACATGATTTAAATTTTTATTTAATATACATTGGTAAGCTCATATTTACAAAGAAATATCATAGTTATAGGATCAATCGGTGTATACATTATTATAACTTCACCTGTGACAGATTTTAGAAGACCCCTTTTCACTGCTTCTCATCTTCTCTCCAATTCATCAAACATCTTTCGGATATCGAAACTGATGTCACAGGAAAATCTCAGGAAATCAGGATCCGGAAATTAAAGCCCGGTTTTCAATTAGTTCTGCTTCGATAGACACGCAACTGCATTATAAAGTCTAGGGTAGGTATAGGGAAATGTTGTTAAAGAGATACAGAGCTGTAGCAACTGAGAATAGTTAACTAACCTGGCGTAATATTTCGTTGGTATTCGAGCCACGGAAAAAGTCATTTACGGTGTAAATTACTAACTAGAGTATGCTGGAATATACATGATGGATAGATAACAAGGCTTTTGTTATTATGGGGTGCCGTGGGCTTAATTTTAATCAAAGTGAGCGTTGCATCGAAGAGATAATGTTTCTCACTTAAATCAACCCATGCATAAACATCACCAAGGCATTAACTGGGAATCATTAGGTCTACCTAAGCACCAATAAATAACTAAAATTGTTGTGTCTTCAATAAATTCTAATGGATATTAGAATGAAAATGTATTTAATATGTATAGTTATTGGTTGCGATTAAATGTTAGATTGCTTAAGATTCAAATAAATTAGTACAAGATTGATTTATCTGATACAGCACAATTGGCAGAACATTTATTGAAGATATATTTTGCTGGGTTTATTACTTAAAAGATATGATTGTTTTAAATTTGATAATTATTTATTAGTATTTTTGTAGAAAGAAAAATTTAAAAAATACATTATAGAAATGATTATAAAACTTTTTTAAGTACTAATAATTGTTTCAGATATAATATCTATGTGATATTGGACATTCAAAAGAATGATTAATATAACAAAATTAAGAAAAACTAAACGGGATTTGAAATTCAGCAAATAATTCTGCTTAAGGAATGACAATATTTTGTATGTACACGAAATCGTATCAAAGAGCATTCATATATAAATTTGATTTGGTATAAATTTCTGTCAATATTAGTGAAGTCTCTCTCTCTCTCTCTATATATATATATATATATATATTATATGTATATATTATATATATACATATTATATATATATTATATATATATATATTATATATATTATATGTATATATTATATATATACATATTATATATATATTATATATATATAAATATTATATATATTATATATATATATATATTATATATATTATATGTATATATTATATATATATACATATTTTATATATATATATATATATATATATATAAATTTGAAAGTAACATTCTGTTACTTTGTTCCTAGGGAATAATATCATCTGAACAATATCAGAGATATTATTTCTCATACATATTCGTTAAAATGTTTTACAGAAAAAAATATGTGTTAGTATGTTTATAATACTAATATATTAGAAATAAAAAGTATATTTCTAATATACTTGGTTAATGTAGATTTTCTCTACTATATGTGAGTTTCACAATACTCATTTTTACAATATTTTTTTTCGCAATACTCATTTTCACAATGTTTTTTCCACAATACTCATTTTCACAATGTTTTTTCCCACAATACTCATTTTCACAATGTTATTTTATTAGAATACTCTCTTTCGCAGTGCTATTTTTCTACTTCTTTTCACAATATTCATTATTCATAATGTTTGAGGTATTCAAATAAAATCTGTACTGTAAAAAATACAACAATTACATGTTTCTTGCTTGTTCTTACAACTTATCTTATATATTATTTAAAGATGTTTTAAGTCATCATTTTGTAGCCGTTAGTTAATCAGGCTTTCAGTTTCAGAAAATACATCACACGGTTTAATATACCGAATAAATGAGTATTTTTCAGTAAATAAGTATATCAGTAATGAGAGTTATTAGAAAACTTGATCTCCTTATATGTAATACTTGGTGCTCAGTTTTGCAAATGAGCGACTAGGGCAATCACCAAGTAACGAAAGTGAGGAAACTTACGTGATTTTAATGCCATCAAGAACGCTCTCTTGCAAGCTGTTCATTATAATGCATCGTAAAATGACTCTAAAAGGTTCTTTTAAAGATAATTTTGTTTTTGATCAAAGACGATTACTTCAGATAAATTTCGCTTCTACATTTTCACCTGTTTCTAATTAATTTGTTTTTAAACTCCTGAATAAATCCTCAACACTGAACAAAAATTTTAGTGAATCGTATCAGGTAAGAATTTTATTTTTATTGAAGTAATTTTCTACTTGTATTATGATGCTTATGTATATTAGTTTAACTTAAAACACATGGTTTTACTATGAGTTTTAATTTTTTAAGGAATAAAAGTTCTGGAATATGTGTGTTCATAAATTTCTGATATTCGAAACATTAAATGACAAGCACAGCATATGCATTCCTCTTTGGCTTTTGATACTGATAATTTTTAATTGTACTTCGGATGAAAAAATTATTTTCCTTTCTGAAAGATCTTATGATTTTCTAATATTGAATAAACAACATTTGTTGAATAAATTTCTAAAACCGAAAAAAATAACTTGTTACTTTCCCTTCCAGAAAGATCTTAAGGTTTTCTTGAAAAGAAATTATACCTTGGAACTATAAGCATGCGATTCTTGTAAATTGTACTTTATTTGTTATACACCATTTTTTTTAATAAACTCAGTGTTTCTTTTATATGAAATTGCAAGTACAATAAATTATACAAAAAAAGTATTTGGATGAAATTATTTGCATTTACTTGATTTATATGACTCTTTATGTTTAAATAAGATTTCTCAAATATTGGCTACAAGTTATTTAAGGTATACGACTGCGTTCGGAACCGTGATTTTGCAAAAACGCATCAATGGATAATTTTCATGATATTTAGTGTCACTTAGAATAGAATACATGCATAAAATGGTTTTAAGGAAATTTTAACAAAAAAAATATATTTAAATACAATATTTTGGCAAAAAATTAACTTAGAATAATCTTTTTTTCCAAATGTTCACCATTTGTGAAAAATGATTGTATTATAATAATATTTTGCCTGTATATAGCTCAAACCTCTGTACAGAGACTCAACAAGATTTTTGAAATATATAACTTAGAATTGGGTTTATCCATATTTCACGACAACAGAGAAGAGCAATTTTAAGAAAAAAAAAACCGTCAATAACTATTTCAGTTGGTGGTAACTGACAATAATGTAAATTTTTCAAAAATTCTAGTTGAGCCTCTGTAGAGAGATCTGAGCTATATACAGATTATTATAATAGAAGAATTTTTCACAGAAGCTGAACATTTTGAAAAAAAGATTATTCTAAGTTAATTTTTTGCCAAAATATTGTATTTAAATATTTTTTTTTGTCGAAATGTCCTTTAAACAATTTTATGCATGTATTCTAACCTGAGTGACACTAAATATCATGAAATTTGTCCATTTATACGCTTTTTTAAAATCACGATTCTGAACGTAGTCGGATACCTTAACTCAATTGTACCTTTTACTCACAGAAACTGTTTTTAACTGACATATTTTAAAGATAATTATTCCGAATTAAGGCTTTTTTCAATACGTTTAATGATACATTGTGGTACACCCCCGTCGCGGGGGTACCATCTCTTCATCTGCGTGATCTAGATTTGTAGGAGGAAATGATTGATCGCTCAAGTTAGCTATAGTCAAACTAGCTTATTATTATTCTAATATATTGTTCAAAACAACACAAGTCTTACTATAAGTGTTAGACTATTAAATAGTCGGATCCAAATTTTTATGATCTCCTTGTATTGTTTTTCCAATCCCGTTCCATGATCTCAATGAAAGTAAGCACACCGATTCGAACCCGATCTTATTGAGTTTCGTGATTTGAGGTTGGCAGCAACTGCCATGCAAATCGAGCTAGTATTTAAACTCGGCTCATGTTAGTTTTTCAAAAAAAAAAAAAAAAAAAGGAATGAGAAACGGAAATATAAGAAGTGTGTGAGTGGTTTACTCTCTTAGAGGGAGAGAGAAAGCTGGTTGGCAATGCAACTGCAGGTTGCATCACCATTTTAGATTAGAAATTAATTTTACGATATTAGACGACGGTTCGAATCGGATGTCTCTGGTAATGTTGATTTTTGAACTTGTTTATTTTATCGCTCCAGTAACGAGCAGAGTGACTTTATGATTGATTATTAAAGGCCAATTTTAAGAAACTGTTTTTCGTCTTCATGCCTCCTCGACACATAAATTTCACTGTTAGCTTTGCAAAATTTAAATTAGCTTACCAATAAGTGTAACAATAAGGATGCAATCAGGAGTGATATAACGTATTTCTAAATTCTAAGTAAATAGCACCTGGAATCCTAACCACTTATCTTTATTAGAAGTTATCCTAAGAATCTTTATCTGCCTTAAATTCCTTAACACGCTTAAAACCCGTTCTATAATTACGCTTCTATTCTTAATATCTTACCAACAGCTCACGGCGTTCACCATATCAGCTTCCTTTCTTCTTCTCCTCTTACAATTACAATATATATAACTTCATTATATACCTACTAATTAATCTGCATATCGCGGTTTATTCTTCAGAGGATTGGATACGAAATAACTCAATTCTGGCCCCAAAGATTACCCAAGAGGTTTAGTGTAAAAACGCAGTAAAGCCCCATGACAACATAACCCTAGTTTTTAGCTCTATTTTTTGTATATACAATTTTTTTATACAACTCGAAATGAAATTAACTGAAGGAAAAATGTAAAATAAAGTTAACTTCAAAATATATGTATAAAATAAATGTGTTTAATATACACGTATGTAATTTTTAATGAATCGTTTTACATGTATAGTTGGAAACTTATTTTAGCCCGGCACTTCTCGCTTAGGGTATGTCATACTTACCGTCTATCTTTTTTCAACGCTCCTTCTAAACCTGTTTTGGAAAATGGATAGTTTCTCGTGTAGCTGACTTTAAAGTTATATCTTTTGAAGGGTCTTAGCCTGTAGGCAAATTCTAAATTTATATTTCTGGATACCGCCTGTTCGGGTACGCCATACTCTGCGCGTGAATCAGCGTTACAGTTCTGAATGCATAATCATGGTTAAGTTTTTCTTATGCTATGGCGTATAGTTGTAGTTATGATGAAAAATATGATATTTAAGTAATTTAATAGATATAGTATTTAACATATATATATATATATATATAGTAAAACTGTATTTTCAGTTAAGAAATTCTCTTCGTGGTTATGATGAGGAAGAATCAAATGAGCAGGTATGATTTCTTCACAGAAATGGATCCAGATTTAGAAGAGGCAGGCACTGTTGAAAATAAAAGCTTTATATGTAGAAACACAAAATCATTCGAGAAGAAGGTAATTTTAAAGGAGGCAATTGGTACACATCTTGTCTACTTTCAAATGAACCTTTGAAAAACAATTATTGCTGGAACAATAAGAGAAAATAAAAAATAAATTCCAAAATTTTGAATTTAAAGAGTAGAGAAGTTTACTCTTATGTGTGTTTAGTTTTAGAAAGATACAGATTGAAAAAAAGTTAAAATCCAGTGAAACATCGCATTCACTCACGCCGAGATTAAAGGAGTGTATAAACAATGTATTGAATGCCCTTATAAAAAGAACAGAAAAGCAAAATTTATGTGTGAAAATACAATAGGCATATTGTATTTCTTACTTTTCTTCCTTATTATATAAGTTTTGTATACAAATTTTACTTTTAAAACATACTGTAAACACTCTTGTGTATGGGATACTCTGCACGAGAACTTTCGTAATGCCGGGTTAAGAGTATATTTTCAATTTCTGTTAATCCTATAGATGTATGCTTTTTAATTAATCATTTATTAAAGTAAAATGGAAAGAAAAAACTTACTAGAAACGACAAAATAACCATAAATACTACTAAATATTAAATAAAATTATCCTAAAGAAACTTCGAATTCAATAAATTTTATGTCATTTTTTTATTAATTTTTACTTGATATTTAAAAAAAACACTATTACTTAAATTCTAAAATTACATAAAAGTTTAAACATGAGTAAATAAAAACTGTTACGACATAGTAATCAAAGAATATACAATTCAGACAATGTATTTTTTTAAATTACTATTTAAACAATTCGGGAAATAATTTTTGTTCAGAAAAGAAATTTTAATATTTTTTTTCTTAATTTATACTTATGTTTCATATTTTAAGCGATGATAAGTAAGATATACCTTCAGTTCTTAAGCTGATGCTGGGATCCCTTCTAAATGTTCATACTAATGACTTGCATTGTTCAAAACTTTTCTATCCTTTCGATTCAAAACCTTTCCCCTGAACGTGCCAAAGTATTTAACAATTTCCAGATCACAGGCAATTTCATTTTACGACTTTATTCAAAATGGCGCTGTCTAAGGAAAAAATTGTTCGAAAAGAAAAACAAGAAAAGAAAAGAATTTATTCAACACCAAAAAGTGTGCTGAAAATAAACTCATAAATTAGATACGAGTTTAAAGTTCCTTCCAAGCCATAGACATTGTTGCTCCAAATAGCACCTGCCATTACACTTCAAACACGCCTGTAAAAATATAACTTTTTATTTTTTTATTTTTCGACCCTAACGGCCGAAAAGTATCGATTTGGTTAACTACTTTTACAAAATTCTCCCGTTATCGATTCAGCCTCATCGAAAAGATAGTAGTATACATCCATTATGCATGCCTACGACATGTGGACGAAACCTAAGTTGTTGATGGGGTCGATACGGCCATCGTAATATATTCATAAGAATGCCCATACGTTTTCCTCTGCTACGAAAATAAAGGTCGTGGAATGTTAGCGATACGGGATGTTGCGGAAATGGATATCTATAAGAGATGCGGTAAGGTACAATCTGTAGTGCAATAGAGTGGAAATGCTAGCTCCATTTCCGCAGTTTATGGTGTGGCTTTGTGTGGGCCAAAAATAGCTTTAATGATTCTTCGACACAGATGTTCCGTGGCATATGATTCAGGTGTTTTGTATTGCACTTTTCCAACTTTTCCGAATGTTTTGGTGAAAGCAGAAAAGGGGTAAATTTATTTCTTTTTGATCGTGTGCTTTTTTAATGGAGAAAATCGAATTTTTTTGCTCGCCAGCTCTTAAATGGAGGGCGTTACTGAAAATATGTCTTTCATATACATGTATGTTTATGTATGCATGCATGTATGTTTGTGTGTATGTATATGTATGCATGTATGCTTGTATGTATGTATATGCATGCATGTATGTTTGTATGTATGTATATGTATGCATGCATGTTTGTATGTATGTATCAGTATGTATGTATGTGTGTGTGTGAAGGACTAACTTCTTTATTAAGTTATTTCTGATTTAATACTGAAAATGTACAAGCTTTATTAATAAAAAAGTATTAAAATTGATTCGATTCCTTAATACATTTTTGATATGCATATATATTTTTGAAGAATTTGCATCAGAGTTTTTAAGTTACTATCAACTACTAAATAATAACCTGCGTTTTCTGTTAAAATTTATCTGTTCTCATTTATTAAAATATAAATAAATCTACTTCTAAGTTATAAACTTTAAAAATCCTAGTTCAGTCCTAGCTGCATACAGGTAAAATATTATTATAATAGAAGCGTATTCCATAAAAATGGAGAAATTTTTGAAAATATTCCATTTTCTCTTTATTTTTTGTCAAAAAATTGACAAACAATTTTGCATGTATATTCTGATTAAGAAGTCACAAAAGGTTAAAAAAAGCAAAGCATTAATTTATAATTTTTTTTCTCAAAACTACAGTTTCTCTCGAATGTATATGGATACCTTAAGTAACATACCAGAGTATTTCTAATGTAAAAAGTTTAAAGTCTTAGCAACTTCATATAATGGATATTTGTTTAATTAAATTGCAACAAATTTACTAGTTGTCTACTGCAAGTAAAATTTAGCTACCCACATCTAAAACAGAAAAGTTAAATTTTTTTAATATAACACATGTTAATTTATGTACATTTTGCAGTATAATAATGTAGCCACGGAAAGTCTAGTGCTCAAGGTAACGGACTCGTGGCTGGCGTGTCATGAGTTTGAGCCCAGTACCACCAAAGACCAGCTGTGTAAGAAAGCGATGCAAGTGAAATCTCACGAAAACTCAAACATCCTCTCGTTCGTGTGGTTTGGTAGCAAGGAGAGGGAGGTGCCAGCTCAGAAGTAATCCTCGTCACTTGACCATGGTTCAAAATTACGAGGTCCATCGCCAAAAGCCCTCGTGTAGCTGAACAATGTGACGTTAATATTCACTCACGAAGTATAATAACAGACTATTGAATATCTTTTTAAGAAAAATGCATAAAAAAGCCTTAATATTCATTTATTTTAAAATAACAATAATTGCAATGCTGACTATTTACATTAAATTAAATCACAGTAATATTGACTAACATAGCTTAGAATACACAAATGTGATGAAATTTAAATACATTCTAGAAATTTCTCATCCTCTCATTTAGAAAATTCTTATCTATAAGCAAACTTGAATTGAGAAACAGTATTTTATTTCGAAATAATGAAGTTATCTTCGACGTTTTAATCTATTAGATCAATAAAAAATGACAATAATAAATCTAGGTCAATAAATTAAGCAGTAAATATTTGAGGGTCGATTATTTTCATGTTCAGTTTTCAAATCCAATAAATGAAATTAATTGTTTCTCATATTGACTTTCGACAGGGAAATTAAGCGATTACGCCTAAGCTAGAGGTAATGATAAAAAAAAATAATCTAATACTCCCAGTGTTTGATTTAGCTTTCAGCGTTAAATTCTTAATTGATCTTTCAATTTATTTCCTGACTGTTTTGCTACACTTTATTCATAGTAAATGAAGTAAGTTATGTGATTGGGAAAAAAATGAATTTTGGAGACAAATATTTTTAAAAAAAATAGCATATATTTTATTCAATCTCGTATTCAAAAGATGTATTTTTTTTAAAAGGACCAATTTTAATCTCATCCTAATAATTTAATCGTAATGAAAATGCAGAGTAAAAAATATCCACTCTTGTTTCTATCTCATATATATATATATATATTATAATAAATAGTAGTTAAGAGGAATAAATGCCTTTATAAGTGGAAAGCATGCAAATATTTTACAGGATACTGATCGATAAATTATTCAATAGGACTCCATACTTTTCTTTAATAAATATGAAAACAAAAAACAGCGAAATATGATATATATATATATATATATATATATATATATATATATATATATATATATATATATATATCACTTTTTTTATAAATATTTGTGGATATATATATACATTTTTTATTTGGCATAAAATATTTCTTAAAATAATTGTTTGGGTTTGCTTATAAGAAGTTTTTTGTACTATTTTTTGCGGATTTTGGTTATTTTCGCTTATGTTTATTACATTAACATTAGCATATTTACATTTTTTACATACTTTTAAATATGTACATTGCTGTATAATAAGTATATGGGTGTTATATTTTAATAAGTTAATTTCAGATTTCCCCCACAAAGTTCAACTATCTTACTTTCTTACATATATATATATATATATATATATATATATATATATATATATATATATATATATATATATATATTTATATATATATATATATATATATATTACTTTTAACCCAATAAAAGCAAATAAAAGGGAAGATTGTCGCCTTGAAATTATGCGTAATCCGTAAATCTTATTCATAAGCCAAAAGGTTTGCTACTGCATTATTGTTCGGTACCATCCCCATCCCTACACCCTGAACGATTGAAAATTGTCCTCAAGGATTGACGTCGATGGACTGTCTGGTTTTTCGTCGTCACATAAGGAAGTTCTTCCCTGTTTAAAGGGCTTTATTCATTAGTGCATCTTCCTTCGCGTCGAAAGCTGTCACCACACTGCGCTTACTTGCCACAAATAATTTCCGAATGTTTCACACCTTCAGCAAGTAGAACGTGATTTATATAGTGCCCTCCTTTCCTCCTTGATGCTCATCGGCATTGGAGATGCGATGTTCAACAGCCTGCTACTCTCCGAATACTCCAATGGTCTTCAACACTAGGGAAGACGAGTGACACGTTGTATAGACATGTTGTCAACTATTTCTAATTTCGAACTGGATACAAACGCTGTTGCATACCTTGAAAAAAGAAATTGCAAAAGTCCCTTTATTTTTTGCCTCTTTGCCTTGTGAATATATATATATATATATCATAACAATCATATCACAGTTTACATTTTTTCCACACACATCTTGAACATCTTACACATTGTTGACAACCAACCAAATTATAGCCTAGCAAATTTACATTTTTGACAATCAACCAATTCAAATTTTACCATATTTGATTGTCGTCATTTTATACTTGTCTTTTCTGGCTGGTATCAAAGTCAGCTCAAAAGATGTGGTTATGTATTTTCGAATTTTTTAACTTAGTGAATAATTGACTTTCATTAATGGCAAGACGCTTGTTTCTCTTCGTAAAAGCTTTGTGAGTAAAGAAATTTTGTTAAATTAATTTTTGAATGATACTTTTCTTATGTAATTGTTTTAGCATTTTTCTACTTTTCTTACATAATTATTTTGTGATTTTGTGATTTTTCTGCATTAAGAGTTTTGGGAGAGTTTGTTACATAATAGTAGTGATTGGTTTTATCATGCTCTCTGAGTTATCCATACTCTGAAGTTTTGTTTATTTTATTTTATTTGGTTTTCCTACCGAGTTGCAAAGGGGGAAGGTTGGCGCCTTTAAACTAGTTTAACCCCACTTATTCGGTCCTAAGTCTGAAATTGCTTTCTGACTCGCTAGGTTCTGCTTTTTTGTAGTGCTTTTTTGTAGTTCTTTTATTTCTCTATAATTTTGTTCTTCATGTTCAGCTTTTATATTTTTATTATGCTATTTCTTGTTATGTTCTTTATCTATTATTTCTTGTTTTTGATAAATAATACATATTTCTTTTATATATATATATATATACGGCAGAAGTGTGGTGAGCGAACCCGCTATGGGACGCTGAAAATACAATCCTAAGATCTTCGGAGCAACTATTTCGCGGCGCGGTAGCGGCACAGGGCCAGTACAATTCCCCTTAACGTGCTAGAATAACCTCACCGATAAGTTTTTGAAGAACTGGACTTTGAACCCATGTGAGAGAAATATTTTTACTTTGGCTGGCTCACACAGGAATCACGTTTTTGCGCGTGCAGGCACTTACATTTTATTTTCTGTAAATAGCTTCTTAACGCATACTTACTCTTAAGGAAATCTATATTATTCAATTCCTCCAATGTGAGTATCTGTCCCCTCTATGGTATGTGTGTGTGACTACACACACATGTATAAATATATCTGCTGTTTGTAAAAAATGCCGCATCATGAAGGAGTCATCGAAATGAAGTGTAACACTCAAATGATTTGTATTGGTACAAATAAATACATTTTCAAAGCAAAAAAAACAAACAATATTAAGTGTCCCAAATTAGTGTTTGGTGTATCCACCACGCGCTACGATGGATGCTGCTCTACGACGTTGCAGCGAGTCAAACAGATGTTGAATGTCTTTTTGTAGAAGATAATTCTACATTGTTTGTATGCTCACCGAAAGTTTGTCTTTTTGAAGTTGTAGGACGCGGATAACGAGCGTGGTACTGATCATCCAAATCCTACCCTTGTTCATTAGGTGTCATATCCGGTTAATAAGCAGGCCAAAGAAAAAATTGCATATGTTGGGCTTAAAAGAAGTCTCGAACATTCCTTGCAACATGTGGGCGTGAATTATACTGTTGAAAGATAACCACAGGGATGCCTTTATGGAAGGGAATGACTTCGGGCTCTAGCACTTCACGGGCGTACCTGTTGCTATACAAATTATCCTTAATTTGTAGCAGCTGAGATCGTCCACGATACCAAACAGCATCTCAAACCATAACTTCTGGTTTTCGGCAACTATGGCGTTTGATATTGCGATTCGAAAAGCAGCGTTCGCTGGCATAGCGTCTAACACGAATACGGCCATCATGGTCCCTCAAACTAAAGTGGCATTCCTCGGAAAAAGACAACTTGTTTCCGATTAGCTGACCAGGCTCTATATTCATGAGCCATTTGCAGACGCATCTGTCAATGGTTTGCTATGAGGGGGGATGTTGTATAAAGGAATCCATACACGCAGTCCATGGTGCAGCAGACGTCAGCGAATTGGCAAAGCCGACATTAACACACCTGTAGCAATAGTCCAACCTGCTTTCAACTGCCTGGAGGAAGCTGTGCGGTCATTCACCGGCATGCGAACCAGATGTCTATCATCACCCTTGATGTCACTTTTAGTCGTCCACTCCTAGTTTTTCGTGTTGTCCGGTGCTCGTCGGTCCACTGCTTCCAAATGCGCATAACTGTGGAACTGTTCCGCTGCATACGATCTGCTATTAAGCGAGAGGAAAATCCTTCTTCATGAAGTCTGATGATTCTATCTCGTTCAAACTCCGTAAGTTTTAGAATTTCAGCCTATTTTGTCGTGCAGGCATACTAAACGTTCGCCACTAACAAATAACCATGAAGGATTTCGAACGTTTCACTACAGCTCTCTATTTATATGCTTTCAGCATCAGTTCAGAGGGCGCTGCTGACACCACGCATGGGTGGTGGCTCTGAAACTTTACAACTTTGCATAACAACCTATAGTTAACATCTGTTGCAACTTTCATTTTATTTGGATGGTTCCATCATGGTGTTGCATTTCTTACAAACTGCAGTTTAGTTATAAATCCGAATATGTATGTAAGATTATCTTTACGTCATACACTAACTAAATTTCTAATAATTATTTGACTCATTCTACTTTTATTTATCACTGCCTTTCGGTTTTTCTTTATTGGCCAGTTTTAACGAATTATATTTATTTTTAATATTATTAGGAAAATAAAAATTTTAGTATTATTAGCATAATTCGTATATAATTAATTGAATTTTTACCACTATTTTTGTGGGAAAAATGGTACATATTTTTAGTAAAAGCATTACATGCTGCAATACAAGGTATTTTTACAATAACAGATGGAGAAAAAATATCTTTTTCCAATCTCCAATTTCCCTCGTGCCTTACATATAAATTTGGAGACGAAAATATCTAAACTTGTACAAATACATCCGTTTCACATATTTTGTATTCAATGCGCAGTGTTTCGAAAACTAAAGGAAATTCTGTAAACGCTTCTGGCGATTTGATAATAGAAATCGTTGAGTTTATGATTGTTCCCTGTGCTGTGAATATATTGGTAGAAAAGTTGAGAATGAAAATTTAAAAATGAAATTGGTTATTTTCTAAGTGAAACGTAAAAAAAAGGGATAAGTCTTCTTCACACACACAAATTGTTTAAGGTATTCGACTACGTTCGGAACCATAATTTTTCAAAAGCGCATAAATGGATAATTTTCATGATATTTAGTGTCACTTAGATTAGAATATATGCATACAATTGTTTTAAGGGCATTTTGACATTTTTTTTTTATTTAGATACAATATTTTGGCAAAAAATTAACTTAGAATAATCTCTTTTCCAAATGTTCTCCTTTTGAGAAAAATGCTTCTATTCTAATAATAATTTGCCTGTATAGAGCTCAAATCTCTCTACAGAGTCTCAACTAGAAATTTTGAATTATATAACTTAGAAGTGGGTTTATATTAATATTTTACGACAACAGAGGGGAGCAATTTTAAGAAAAAAACGCCAATAATTATTTCAATTGGTAGTAACTCTGAAAATAATGCGAATTTTTCAAAAACTCTAGTTGAGCCTCTGAACAGAGATCTGAGCTATATACAAGCAAAATATTAATTGAGCATTTCCTGTAATATCTGTTGTTTCGTCGACTTGTAGAGCAAAATTCGAATTTGCAAGAGTTTTTGCAGTATTTTGCTCAATATTTTCTGACATATCTTTAATTCTGCGATGGATTGTATAATCTGAAAGTGGTATTTTGCAAATATCAATATCAGCTGATCCACCAATCATTGTTTTTACAATTTTGCGACAAGCAGGTAATATAATTTCTTCAGCCAAATTGTGAGGTTTTAAGTTAACAGCAATCAATTCAGCTATTTCGTAAGAAGCTACTTGAGCCTTTTCAGACACACATACTTGTTTTTCAAAAACTTTTACTTGCTTAATTTTTGATGATAAAGACCTTTCAAAGTAGCTTTTATCTTTTGTTGAAAGCGAAGGATGATTAGTCACCAAGTGACGTTGGAGTTTGCTAGGAACCATAGCACTATTTGATAATTTAAAACCACATATCACACACTCGGGAAAACTATGTCATTTTCCATTGTAGAGGTAAATCCAAATTTCAAAAAATCATCATTATATTTCCGATGGACAACGTATTTTTTTGAGCAAGAAGTATTTTTACTTGTGCCGGGGGGTTGGCTCATTAACTTGGTCCCTAACGTTATCATTATCACTATTATCATCATTAAACTTTCTTTCTTTTTTTTAAACATTTATCCATTTTCAGAAGGATCTGCAAATAAATTAATGCAAAATATTACTACATGCAAATAAATAATATTAAACCGAATCACATACATTTGCCAATTTTAACGAAAGAAAAGGTGCAGTAACTACTATGCAACACCTTGTGAATCCCAACTATGACTAAAACAACACGTTTTGTACGCAGAAGTGGCAAGTGTGCGCCGACTTGAGACATTCCTATTACTATGCACGCCGCTTCATCATAATTTGGCACTAAGAAAAAACGCGTTGCAAAGCAAACAATAAAATAATTTATTTTTTGTGGATTTAAATATATATTCATGTTAAAAATATTTTTCTTTTTTAAATGATATAATTTAATAATATTAACATTATTATATATTTGCAAAATTTGGCGGCACACTTTTGAAATTTGGTGGCACACAAAAGTGCCGCGGCACAGTGGTTGAGAATCACTGTTCTAATAGAACCACTTTTCACACACAAAAAGAGAACATTTGGAAAAAAGATTTTTCTAATTTAATTTTTTGCCAAAATCTTATATTTAAATAAATCTTTTGTCAAAATGTCCTTAAAACAATTTTATGTATGTTTTCTAATCTGAGTGACACTAAATATCATGAAAATTATCTATTTGTGTGCTTTTTTAAAATCACGGCTCCGAACGTAGTCGGATACCTTAATAGATTAACGTCAAATTATTATTAAGATATACATTTTTACAGGTGTCCCAGGATTGTTGGGACAGACTTTTAGGTAAGATAGGGGACATCACGAGGATTCAAACTTGTCTCGCAACCTATGGTCAGAAACGTCATGGGAAAGTAGTATTGCAGGCACAAGAAACGAGGAGACACACAAGACTGAGATCATCTGAAGTATTTTTTGTTCAAAGATACTACATGTAATGTGCCGATCAATATGAAAATGTCACAAAAGACGTCCTAAATGTTCACTATTGCTAAGGATGTAGGCGTTATACACCGTTGAACCAGTGTTAGCGGACTAATTAAATACAGCTGGATTTTGGATACCCACAGCGGCACAGAACATTCTTACAACCATATCAATTTCCCACCCTCACTATGTCTATTACCTTGTACCAACCCATATTTACACAAATTGTGGTAATAAATAGTAAACAAATATATATGTTAGTAAACATCTCTCATTAGTTCATCTCTCTATGGGCAACTTTCGTGATACAATATTACTGCTGGTCGTGCATTTTCTTCAGTCAGTCAGTAAATGAGGTGCATATCTGCCACCTCGGTGTTTGTAAAACGTTTCATACTCCTAAGAGGGCAATGACCGCTCAAATGACTGCGGTAATGCAAGTATATTTGTAATGGCCTCGCTCCTGTGGACGATTCCTCGTTATTTAATCGACCTAAATCTGTAGGAGGTAAATATGGATGAGCCAGACTAACCATAATAAATCCAATTTAATATTACCAAAGATAATATTTCAAGACAAGCAAACTATAAAGGGAAACTTTAGAGTGATATAAAGATTCCTCAAATCCTATGTGAATAAGCGTACGAAATCCGAAAAGATTAACTTTAATCAATGTTATCTTAATAATCCTGATTTCCCTAATTTATTCTAATAGTTAAAATCCGTCCTATAGTAACTATAGTAACGTGATGTAAATATGGTTCTTATCTTATCAGCACTGCTTTCATCCACTCCATTCCCTTTTCTTTCTAATTCCACGATTATTAAACTTTAACTTTATATACACTAGCTAATCTGCATATCGGGGTTTCTTCTTGAGAGGGATGGCTGTGAAATAACGCGATTGCTGTCCCAGAGATTCCCCAAGAGGATTATTAGTAGAAAGTCTCACAAAGCCCCGTCACATATTTCCTACAATGATGTTGTGAAGAACGCTCCGTAGAGCCGAACGAAGAGGTTTCCGAATAAGGGTTGCTATACAAATCTGAATCCTTGTGATGTCCCCTATTCCCTCTAAAATTTTTCCCAATGATACTGGGATATCCTGTATGTTCATCTACTTGCAAATAGAATAATAAAAAAAAGTGACCATTGTGTGATTATTATGCTACAACAATATAAATTACCTCTAAACATATAGTAATTTTTTTTCTAGAATTGCGTACGTTTTTAGCCTATGAGATATGAAAAAGTCTTGTTTATAGGTAATCTAAATTACTCCTTATTATAAAATAAATATCTCTTACTTATGACATATAGGTAAATTTATAAAAATAAAATGGATATTATATATAGATTTTAGAAAAATAAATAACATTAAGACATTTTAATTCATATGTGGATATAAAGGATATTTTCAAAAATCCCTGTCAGTGTCAAAATTGCGGTCTTTATTTATAGGTCAATGTGAGTTTCATTGAAGTGATACATATATTAAATTTTATATTTGATGTTATATCACTGAAAGATTTAACATGTAATTTGCCCACTTCTGTTATAAAAATGTTTGACGCACATTAAGAAGAATATATATAAATATATATATTGCTTTAGAGCATTGTTTCTTAAACTAGCGGTCGCCAAAAATCTTAAAATTTTCGATACATAATTTTGCACAAAATAGCTTGTTCACAATTTATGCTAATAATTTAATTGTTTATTTAGATTCTTATTAGAGAAATCCATTGCATCCAAAAATTTCTGAAACTACAATACAATATATTTAACCTTTTTATACAGCTTATTTACGTAAGAAGATATTTTCATTTTTAATAACCATAAAATCTGTTACACTTACTGGTAAACTAACCCAAATTTTGGCAAAGCAAGCTGTGAAATTTTTGAGTCGAGGAGGCATGAAGATGAAAGCAGTTTCTTAAAAATGGCTTTTAATAATAATCAAGGATAAAGTCAATGTGCTCGTTACTGGAGCGATAAAAAAACAATAAAATGACTAATCAAATCTTAGTTCAAAAATCAACATTACCAGACATCCGATTCGAACCGTCTTCTTACAGTCTAATATTGAAAACGAATTTATAATCTGAAAATGGTGATGCAACCTACAGTTGCATCGCCAACCAGCCGCTCTCTCCCTCTAAGAGCTAAAACTCTCACACACTTCTTATATTTCTTTTTCTCCTCCCCGCCTGAAAAACTAACACGAGCCGAGTTTAAATAGTCGCTCGATTTGCATTGCAGTTGCTGCCAACCACAAATCACGAAACTTGCAAAAAGATCGGGTTCGAATCGGTTTGTTTACTTTCATTGAGATCATGGAACGGGATTGAAAAAACAACACAAGGAGATCATAAAAATTTGGATCCGAAAAATATTTCGAATGGTTTTACTTTTTAAATGCCTAACAAAATCAAAGTATCGATGAAATCTAAAGAAATATTGAGGAAGTACTTCGTCCCGCTGTGTCGACCATTATTCCAAAATTAAATATGGCATAATTAAAAATAATCAATCATTTCTTTCTCATTGACATTTAAATCATGCATGTGCCGTTTTTAATAAAAGGGGATGATTTCAGAAATGAACTTAAAATGACTACATTTAGTAAATATATCATAGTTTTTGTATAATTTAACATGCAATTATATTACATAATGTTTTTTGTTTAGTTACTTAATTAAAATGTTTGTATTATTATATTGAAAGTAAAAACTTATTGCGGATGTTTATTATTGTAAAGAAATTGTGTCTAAATAAACGGCTGACTTGGGTTAAACAAACAAGTTTTAACTTAAGATGAACCGCAAAGAAAATCAGTATTCATAGAACCGCAAGTTTATTACTAATAATGCATTATATTAAACAAAGAACAAGAAAATTTTAAAATTTACGTCCTGATACTTGATATCTCTTTTCTTCTACTATCTTTCCTCTATTTCTCGAGAAATTTTGATATTTTATTATGTATTATTATGTTTCAATATATTGGCCTTGAAGCAAAATGCTCTTTGTGGACCGCACTTGTCGCGGACCGTAAGTTTGACTCCCCTGCTGCAAGGCAATAGAAGTACAAGGAAGTACAAGCAAAGTAATAGCTACAAGGCAATACTACCAATAAAACACATAGAGAAGTACCCAATCGTGTGTAAACTTTGCACAATGTTTATGGCATGGCACAAAAATCTTGTACAGCTAAAAATAAGGTCGTCCCCCTGGCAAGTTTAAGAGCCCTTATGGTTTAAATCAGTGATCCGCAACCCCTGGTCTGTGGATCAAATGGTGTCCGGCCACCTGAAGAACATTAAACTATAGCCATTTTATTTAAAGTGGTGCTTTTCTCTCGGATTTGCGACACTTTCCACGAAAATCACTTTATATTCCATGTTAAATCTTTTTTATTCAATTTTAGTGTAATTATATTTTGTTCTGAAGGCATATTTAAATGTAACAAAATTAAAATTTTTAAATCAAAACAATCTACAATGTAAACAATCAACGTGTCCTACCCTCAACGGGCCGCGGTAAAATTATCAAACGTTGACCGGTCCGCAGCGAAAAAAAGATTGTGGAACACTGGTTTAAATGGTTAAACCGTAAGGGCTCATTACAATTGTTTTATTTTGAGGGGGCTGTTGCATTCTAAATAAGTCGAAGAACAAAGTTCTCGAGTTTGTTGGGAAGTTTGGAATGTGGAATGCCAGATCCGGGTTCTACCTTGACATTTGAACGATGTTCAAATTTACGCAGTTCGTTATTCATAGCATTTGTCTAACTTCATAGGGAAACTCTTGTTAATCAATCTGTTCAAATTTTCTTAATAATTATCAATATTGTTATTAAATCAGATTTCTTTGGGGAAGAATAATAAAATAGAAGCATTATAAATGATGTTGACAATAATGTTAATAAATTGTGTGATGCTTGCTACCAACACTAAATTAAAAGCCTAAAATCAATGGTTGTATTTTTTAAAGAATGTATGTACCAAACAAAAATGCTTTTTTAAAAAAATATTTAAAAATTGCTCTTCTGTAAAACAAATAGACTACAGTTAAACATTTATACATTTCCAAGTTATAATAATAAAACGTGGTGATATAAATGCTTTTTTAAATTTGAAGATAGCAGCAGGGAGGAAAACCTTTCTTTCTCTCTCTCTCTCTCTCTATATATATATGTATGTATGTATGCATAAGAATGTGCATTTTGTATTTATTAAAATAAACAATGGGCATGTGCATCCCTCAATAAAATAGATGAAACAGAAAATAAACGGAAGTATTTTTTTTAAAAAAGGGAGAAAAAGAGGAACTGGGTTGTTGGAAAAAAAGATCAATTTTAGAAAACAATATCAACAACAGTTTTAGACATTCCTCTTGTTTCATTCATACAATGGACTGAAGTACATTTCGATCTCGAAAATGTTACAGAAAAATCTGACAGTTTTCAAGACAATTTTTTTCGTCCTTGGTTTCGAGAAAAGAAAGTTTACTGAATAAAACAGCTTTAAGAAATACTGCCAAAAATAACTGTATTTTAAATGAAAAACTTGAAATTTAATCTGAGTTTTACTTTACTTTTCGTGTCTAGAGTATTGATAAATATTCCATTAATCATGTATATATATATATATATATATATATATATATATATATATATATATATATATACATAGTCTCTGAAATTGTATTAATGTGTGTTCAGGAAAGAAATACTAAAATTATCGAGCTCTTAATGCAATATTTCTTGAAGGAGGAGAGTAAGAAAAGTTAGTTAACCTTTAGTATATGGTGTATATATCTTTAACTACAAACATTTTATTTTTTTATCGTTAAATCTAAAAGTATGGAAAAAATGGTTGTGTTGAAATCAGTAAGGAACTGAGAAAAATTGTGTGTCTGTATGAATGTTAATGATGTTTGCATTGTAAATAAATACCTATCACAAAAAGAGTACAAACAACAGTAAATGCATTCTTGATTAATTTTTGGATCAATAACGAATGATCTTTTGGATATAAATGTGATATAATATCCAACTAAATTTTTTTTTACCCATGTAATTCTTTAAAAAAAATATTTCTAATCTTTTGCTTGTCAGATTAGCTAATTGAGAAGAATTTTCGTTCATATAAAACACGTTTCATTATGTTAGATTATCGGGGATGGACATTGTGTGAGTTTTGAATACATTCAAAATTAACTCATTCACTTAAAGTAACACTTTATTATCCGCACTTTTATAACACGCCAACATGAAAGCATTGAAACGACAGATTAACAGACACTTATTTTTAATAGTGCAAGAACTCAAAGCAAGGTCTCTATAGAAAACACGATGAATATGAGTTCGCAATCATGGATACTTGGTTACTGCAGTTCCAGTTTGACGTCAGTTTTTTTTTAACTTACGTCTCACCACAAAGCACCTCGAAGGTTACTGGTGATGGACCTCATGATTTCGAACTACGGTCAAGGGATGGGGAAGATATTTGAGCTGGTAACCAACTCACCAAACTTCCACACTTTGGAAATAAGAGGATTTTGAGCAGGGGTGGGCAGACTTTTCCAGGGTACGGGCTACTTCTAACTTTTTCAAGGTGTTGCAGTCCACCCTGTGGCATAGGGGTAGTGTGCTAAAAGAAGGTATAGAATACAGTTAGACCTTCATTTTACGAACCTCTAGTTTACAAATTACTTCATTTTTAGCGAACTTTTACCTGGAACAAAGAAAATTTTACGATTTTCTTCGCAAAATACCCTTCATTTTTTTATTATTTCTAATGGCTGATTATGAACAGCTATTAACAAAGTAATCAATCTACCTAGTACATCACCGAAAACAGGTATCTCTTTTTAGTGCATTGCCATATAGGTGGATACCAATCGCCGCAGGTAGTTTTGATGCCGAGTTTCCTCCCTAGAGGGAAGCACCTGAGCTCTGATGATGCAAACCTGCGGTAGGATTTAATTTTGCATCCCCCTAGGGATCTTTTGTATGCCGCATAATCATACAACATGGCTGCTGTCGGTTTTCGGCATCCTGAAAATCCATCGACTTGGACTAGGGGCGAACCCGTAGCCTTGGGTACAGTAGGCCAGCAACAAACCAACTACGTCACCCAGTCGACAGAACAGTTTAGTGTATTTGTGCTTAAGTTGCAGTTTTTCGCACCCGATATCATAAGAAATACTTTGCTGTTCAATTGTTTAGTTTAACATAACTTACTTTTGAATAATTTAAATATCTTTTATAAATGACTACATATTCTAGAAAAACTATATAAAATAATTGTTTGTCTGTGTCTAGTTGCTAAGTTCAGACATAATTGAAACTAATCAAGAATATTAAAATATTTTTAAAGCTCACATAAGAAATATTTTTAAAACAAGTAACGTAATTTTGATTTAAAAAATAGATTTAAAAATTTTAATTAATTAAAAGAATATCTTAAATTGATAATTCAAATTAATTGTTAACAGGTAAATCTAAATAATTAAAATTTTAATACATTTAAAAATGAAGATAAAAATTTAAAAATATAATTCGCAAACAGTTTAAAAGTATTTTTATCAGAAATAATTTGAATTTTTGAAAAAAAAAATCAAGAAATGATTTTTAATGAAAAATGTTTTAAGAAAAATAAAAAATAGAACATTTTTTTTCGAAGTGAGACTTCAAATGAATTTTTTTCCTACATTTATCTTGTTTCAGTATTTTAACATTTCGCCATCACGTCTAACCCCGTCTGCGTAAAGAAAAACTCCCAAATTGTTTTTCATTCCACCCCGGCATCTTGAATCACTTCCGAAAATTACTTTCCATTCCTAGAAACAAAACAATCATCTTCGGATCACTAAAACAAAGTGAAACCCCAAAACGCGCTTTCTCCTCTTGCCATCCAAATTCATCTCACTTTTAAGTTTGCCTTTGGATTTTCTCAATTACACACGGAGAAAAACTTATCTCAGATTAACTCGGACAAACTCTGACCCGTGTAACTGCCAAGGGGCGTACCATGTTAAGCCACCGTAAAAACCCTGGGGAGTGGGAAAAAGAGACATACATGGTACAGAAAAAAAAAGTGACCGACAAAAACGGGAGAACGAATCGGTGGAAAACTTAACGGCCAAAAAAAAGCAAACAAGACGAAATGAAAAAAAGAAAGAGAAGTGTGATGGAAAAACTCAGTTAACGGTATAAAGAAAAGCAGAGTGGAAAGCAATCAAGAAAAGTCTGGAGGCCTTCGATCAATGCCAATAAGAGATCACTAACTGTTGGTGATGGGAAGTTAGATCTGGCGGGGGTCACATGTCGCGAAAGCCTAGCATTATTCCTAGGGTCTTTTAGACGAGAAACAGAAGTTGGTTGCCTGTCTCAAAATGTGACACTCCGGAGCACAATGATACGAGTCGAAAAAGGATTAAGATGCCGGGTTGTAGAAGCTGATAAGAATATCATTTGTCAAAAAGGCTTTTCAAGTTCTTGAACTGTTCGGGAATTTGACACATGAAAGGCATTTATTCGCTTCTCAGACGTATACATCTATTTATGTGTCCGATTTAGAATTAATGATGTTTATTTCTAGTTTGTAGTCATTTGGAGGAAGTTTAATGAGCATTTAAAGACAGAGATAGACGGAATTAGATCCTGAAGTTGTATATGTTTGTTATATTAGGAATGATAACTAAATGGCTGATTTCCGTGCTTTGTTGCATACTACATAAATGTCTAAAATGAAGAACAGGGTCTTAATAAGCATTAAGTAGTAAATATTAGAAGGTCTATAAAACTTCACTTGAAACTAATAGAATAAATTTGCCTTCTATATATTCCTCAATGTATAGAAATTTAAAAATAAATTATGTAGCTTTATATCATTTAATAATCTATTGAAAGAGGTAAAACTAACAAAGCTTTTTGTTTCAAAAGGAAAGTATCTCAATTCAAAATTATTAATTATCCAAGTTGTGTAAAGATATTCAGTTAAATAAATAATTCAATATTTAGTTGCTTCTTAATATATATTTTGCTTTAATTTTTTACCTTACATCAGCGTTTCTCACACTGTGGGATGCGCCCCCTAGGGGGCGTGATAACTCTACAAGGGGGGCGAGCATATTGAAAAGTCAAAAACAAAAGATTACTTTAAAAAATTATTAAATTACTGAAAGTAAACAAATAAAATATTCTGACATAATAAAAAATATAATAAGCATTTACACTGATATAAAACATTTATAAATGTATCAGTATTGCACTATGTATCTTATAATTAATTTAACAATACTAAGTTAATAACAAGTTTAACGACCCCAGGGGGCTTGTCACACATAAAATTATATGCTAACTTTATCACTTATCTTAATAATTTGACCGATTTATATAAATAATCCTTGAACTTCCGATTAAAAGTTAAGCGATTCGCTCCCCAGTGCCTCCTTTTTCCACGTTGGCATGGGTAAACGATGTATTAGGAGAGGGAGGGGGGAAGAAAATGAATTAATAAGGAAATCCTCCGCAAACACTGTATATGTCCTTTTATTACATTCCCAAGCCTTCGGGATAATTTTATGGAAAGCAGTGCACAGAAAAGATGATACTTCGGAAAGACGCATATATACGCCCGGGGAATTTCAAGCACTGACTTAGCAAGATGTATATTTTTGCCGGTGGCACTTAAGAGGTTAAAGTCGTATTGTAGCTTTAGCATCAAAATGTAGTATTTGTGAATTGAATGCATCGTTATTGTATGGAGGGGAGCCGATAAAAATGGTGATTGAATATTGGGTCGCAAATGATGAAAGTTTGAGAAGCACTGCCTCACGTACCATAATAGATCAACTTTGATACAATTAATCAAAACTGTCGATGAAACTACTTCTGTGTCTCTCATAGGATCTGCATATCAATCATCGTTATTTTTATATTATGAGAAATATATGCGTTATTATTACTATAGTCTTTGTCACATTTTGTGATATATTTAGATGTTATGTTTGCATAAAACTCCATATATTTGAAGATTTCAGCCACTCAATAGAAATGTACTAAAATTTCCCATATATCGTAGTCAGTAGCGGACACAAAATTTTTTCAAGGGGAGGGTTCGGGGTCGAAAGTCCACCATTTTGGTATAATGCTCCAATACGCCGCCCAACATACACTTTTGATTTTGTTGATTTTCGAGAACAAAAACAATACAAAATTAATAATTGAATAAATAATTAGCATTAATTAATATAATTAATTTTAATAACAAATACATAATTTAATTTTACGTAATATATACATAGGACTATAACCAATCGAAAAAAATCAAGGTCTATGGGGGTGTCCCGAACTCTAGGACACGTTTGATAGTTAAACATAGTGAATCTGCTGAAAATATATGAATAATATCTAAATGTATGTGCATATTATATGTATGGACTAAATTAATATCAAATTTAATTTTTGATATTATAAGTATATTTTTGGAATTTGGTATAATTGATAACTATAAGGTATTTCAAAATTTGTTCAAATCACATATTAAAATATTGATAACACATCGCAGAACTATTTTTACTTTATAATTGTAAAATTAGTTTCATTAGGTATATAAGCAATTAAAATTAATTTTAAAATTAATCACATGGATTTACATAGTTAAAAAATAATAAAAATATTTGTAAAATAAGTGTTTGTCACATAATAAATTTCAGTAATATATGAGCTTTAATAGTTATTTTTTTATCGAAATATTTTGCTTCAAAAGTACTGATTTAATTTATACTACATTTTTTTTTAAATTGAATGACTCATTTTGTTTTTAAATGTATTGTATTTTTGTAAAAATACTAAGTGAAATCAAATGGATATGCTTCTTTGAAATAAACCGAACAAAATTTTGACACTCCATTAGATTTCTTTTCCTTTTTTTAAATTGGAGTGGGGGAATCTGGATTTAAATTCTTTTTGAAAACTGCGTTTACAGTTATAGCAACAATGTGCTTTTCTTTTCGCCTGCATTGAAGAAATAATTTATTAGGGCTTTCATATAACCCAAATGACTGTACATAAATTTAATTTCAGTGGAAAATGTTTTTTCACATCCGATGCAAATCGAACCATTAATGGTTTTCTTAGATGACAGCAACGGCTGCTTAGAATGATATATAAATTCTTTTACGTTTTGAAACCTTAAATTACGCTTCAAATTTAGTTTCCAAAGGATACAATTATTGGATTTTAGGAAATGATCATAATTTTAGAAAGGCACTAAAATGACTTTGAAAGAAGATGATTTTCCATACTTGCTCATTTTTTTAGCAAAGAAGAATCTTACGTTGCAATCATTATCTTTGGTACCTTTTTTAAAATTTCTTAAGGGAGTATTATTATTTTGTAAGAATAATAAACGAACCCCAAGCTGAAATAAAATTTTAATGATAATTTAAACAAAACTTTTGCCTTTATTTTTAAAAAAACTCAGATTCTTTTTTAAAAAATTTTGTTAAAGAAATGTAATTTTCATAAAATGTTGCCTGAATTTTCATTCTTTATCATCATACTTGGCTAATTCATTGTAGTGTAACATGAAGAGTATTTATTTATAATTAACTCAGAAAGTAGCACAACTATTAATTGATTAACTTTTTGAAGAAAAACACCTATTAGCAATTATATTTATCGAACTAAAACAAATAAATCAGAATAAAATAAAGTAGAACATGAAATTAAAAGAAGTAGTTTATTTTTAAACTTTATTTTGTTTATTTAATTGTGAAATGGGTAACACGAGATGTAGGAAAAGTTGTATTTTTGTATAAGTACAGCTACAGAAGTCTTTAAATTCTTTGTATATGGTGTTAAAAGTTTAATTTAATGTACATTTGATATTTTAAGAATTTCTGCTTTTCAGAATATTTAATCAAAAGAGACATTTCATACGAAGATATTTTCTCCTTTCATCATAGAGTTATATATGTGTGTGTGTAAACAAAAATATTACGATTGAAAATTGAATTTGTTGACTTGGTGATTATATCATAGGATGTAAGTAACTATCCATAGTATGATGCATCAGCTGTCAAGAATTTCAATTAATAAAAGATATAAACGAGATTTTGAATTAGTGCAATTTTACTTAAATTTAAATTTTCTGTCTAAAGTTTAATGGAATCTAAATCAACTTATGATATTAAAAAAGCGTGTATTGCTTCTTTTTCTACCAATTTTTATGCCTCTAAAGTTTTGTAAGATACACGCTTTACCGCCCATTTTGAGGTATGGGTGATATCTGCATTTATTTTAACTCGTAACTTGCCTATAATAAAATTTCTATTCTTTTCGTTAAATCAAACATAAATATTGCCAAAACATATACTTTTGGCCACGATGCAAAAAATATGAAAAAATATAAGCTATTTATTTTTGTTATTAGTTTTATTTATTTTTTATTGAATTACTAATCTGTAAGGATTATTGTGAACAATAAATGTGGGGATCTGATAACAGTGTGGATTAATAGCCTGGGTCCCAATAACTAACAAGTGCCAGGAATTCTTTCATTCATAGCTTAATGTAATTAATCAGATGACTTCTAGATCAACAATCGTCTGTACATGAAATTTTAAGAGGAATCCTCACACAAATTTTTTGTCAAAAAGATAATTCTACTGTTTTGTAAATAATAAGTAATGAGTTTTATTTAGTTTAATATCTTAGCAAAATTGAGATATCTTCGTAGTACGAGTAATGTCAAAGGAGATTTTCTAATTCTATTTCGGGATGGTTCAGTTTGCCTAGATCATTATTTACCACAGCGACTGAGGTCATTTGCTTCAATTCCAGAAGTATTAATTTATTCCGTACTTAACAACTTATTTATAACCTTAGAAGAAAATGTGTAGAGAAATAATGCCCAGTGGCCATGATGACCTTGGTAATGGATCACCCCTGCTAATACAACATTGGGAAAACAAATTAACTGAATCAGTGCTCGACTTATCGCCTTTTTGAAATGTAATATTTCACTGAAATTCTTTTAGCCTTTGGAATGCAAAACTGAGAGAATATTTAAATAAGCATTCACAGTAATAGTAATTTTCTATGAGAAAAAAACTGTCATGGATACAACTATGAAGCAGTTTATGCCACAAATTTTTATTGGTCCATTGGACCTGTGTGCACTTTAGGTTTTTTTTTGCGAACCCCAATTTCAAATGTTATGACTATTTGTAATTATTATGTTGATCTCCTGGAAAATATAATCCGATTCAGAAAATATTCAACATGTCCACTATAATACAAAATATCAATTGAAAATTTAAAATGCTCTAATAATCATTCAGTGTTCAGCAATCCATTGTTTAATCTTTGTACTCATACAGTCATAAACAATTCACCATACTGTAGATATTGCCATATTCAGCTCTTGAGATGTTCATCAAATTATAGAAGTACTCAGTGAGGAGATGTTCTTCTTATACTAATTCTCATATTAGGCACTGCTACTAGGAACTCAATAATGTACAAAAGGATCATTGGGCTTGGAGGATCCTCCTCCCGTACACCAACATGTTTTCAATTCGTATTACAATGATCACCTCTCAGTGCTTTCATCAATATGTTTTTTAGAAAATAAACCACTTATATAACATAGGTTTGTCTACGCTACTGTAAGTCTTACTTATTTATCCTTCTTTATGATTAACAATTCCCGTAATTATAATTTGGGATAGTAGTTAAAAGGGCTTGAAAGAAAGTGCTTCGCGTTTTCAATAATTTTGTCACGTTATAATACTAGATTTCTTTCTGTAAATATCCAGTTTCTCAAACTGCGGAACGTCCCCTGGTGGGGCGTGATAACACTACTAAGATGATGTAAGCATATTGAAAAATCATAAACAAAAAAAAATTGTTTAAAAAAATATTAATTTACTTAAAGTAAACAAACAAATTATGTTCTGACAAAATAAATACAGATTTGCACTGATATAATAAACTTAAAAATGTATCAGTACTGCACAATGACTTTCATAGTAAATGTAACAGTACTATAAGAACAAGTTTAACAATTACCAGTGACCCCATGGACTTGTCAGATGTAAAATTATATACAAAAATTAGCACTTAACTTGATAATTTGTACGGTTTATAATTAAAAGTTACATGATTCACTTTCTAATACCAGCCACCGTTTTCCACGAAGGCACGCGTATGTGGGGGAAATGGTTTAAAAATAGGAATAAATAAGCAAATCCTCTGAAATAAGTAAATCCTTCACAAACACTGTGAATGTCCTTTTATTGCATTTTAAAGCCTTCAGAATAATTTTATGGATAGCAATGCACAGAAACTATAGGACTTGAGAAAGATGTATATATAGTCCGGGTCAATTAATGCTTTGGATGAGCGAGACGTTTATATACACCGGTGTCACTAAAGATATGGAAGTCTTATTGTAGCTTTAGCGTCAAAGTATAATATTATTGAATTCAATACATTGTTATCTTAAGGAAGTGGAAAGCGATTAGAATTAAGATTGAATATTGGGTCACAAATATTGAAAGTTTGAAATGCTCTGGTACGTCTGGTCTAGTACTCATGATACTGGTACTCAGTACGATAAGTCTGGTACGTATGCAAGCCACTCTGCGTACGTCATGTCCGAAAAACGCTTCTTTCCTTAAAACAATTTTGTCCTTTCTTCTGCTATGGCCGCGCCATCTGTAACCTCCCCCAAAAAAATCTACGGTAAAATAAGCTTTTGAATCGTTCCTTCCGTAGATTTAGTTTTGTGATATAGATCTATTATTTTTAAAAAATAAAAGTTGGAAACTTTACAGATCATTTCGGAATACCAGAACGACTTATACTTTAAAAAAAACCGTCCATTATTTCAAGCTCCAAAAGATAGCAAAATTGGGTGCTGTTTTAGTTTTTAAATCCTTGACATTATTGGTCGAAACTCAAATATCATTTCCGAATGAATGCTATCAAGGGGTACCACTATTTTTTAAAGACACGACACGTAACGGAAGTGTTATTGTAGCTGTAACCTTCCTACCAAAGCTAGTAAAGACAGCAAGTCACGAAACGGACTCTACTAAAATGTAAATACAAAATTTCATATAGACTCGTCAAATTTCCACACTACTGCCAGAAGTCGTGATAAGACTGAAATGAAGATGCGGGAAAAAAATTTTAAACAAAAGTAGGAAGGAAAAATCATTGATCTGCAGATAAAAAAGGGAAGTAAACTCATACATAGATAGACAGTTGTGGTGTAAAATCTCAGAAAAAGCAAGAAAAAGAACATTAAAAAAACATACAAAAAAATGACAATTTCGTGAGAGGAAAACATCATGAGAGCAAATCACATAATATTGGAAATCTTGGGGGAATATATATTTAAATATAAATATATTCTATTCTAGGTATTCAAATACATGTTTTCATTGCCGACTTGTTTTGATATGAAATTGACGAAGCTATTTACAATTCGGGTGGGACCCTGGGTAATATCAGAGAGAAATGTTATTTTCTCATACTGTTTTCTTTTGCATATTCCGTTATGTGCAAATCGTACCTAGACGTTTTAGAGGGGCTCAGTTAAAATGTATGTAACTAAACAAAATACTAACAAAACAAATTATATAAAAGTTTAATTTTTAAAAATGTTTTCAAAAAAATTTACAATTACGTAACAAGAAACAAAAACTTATAATGGTATAAGTTCGATTTTGATTTGAGATTTCTCTGCATGTTTCTCTGAGGATCTTTAACTTTTAAAGCTTAATGTTAGTTTTAATGAAGGAGAAAGTAAAAAAGAAAATTATTAATCTTAAGATATTTAAAAAACCCAAAGTTTTTTAACAAATATTTTTGTGCACTCATGTATTAATATAGCTGATAAGAAACGTTTATCTATTATGTACTCGTATGACAATGGTAAAACAAGTGCAATGGTGAAACAGTATTTTATTATATATATATTTTTAATCACACATTATTTTACCTGATCGGTTTACTTTAAACAATTTTCATTTATATATATATATATGTATGTATATATATATATATATATATATATATATATATGTATATATATATATATATATATATATATATATGTATATATATATATATGTATATATATATATATATATATATATATATATATATATATATATATATATATATATATATATATATATATATATATATATATATACGTATATATATATATATATACGTATATATATATATATATACGTATATGTATATACGTATATATATATGTATTTATTTTTTTTTACATAATATCTCCCTATTTTCGTAATTTTTCATAGATTTGCCACATTTTTGTTTTTTTATTTGAAAACAATCAACTAATTTTAATAATTCATAAAACTTGTTTAACGATAATTTATGATGCAGCAAAATTGGAAAGTTATTCATGATATTCATTATATTTTCTGAACAAGTGACATCTAATTAAAAGTGTTATTACACAGAAAGAAAATAACAAAAAAGAAAGCTTCCTAATAATAGCTCTTTTTTAATATATGAACGTTGGAGTAACAAATGCCTTAGGCATTAAAAATTAAGTACATTAACCCCACACTTACGCGACAGGAGGGATGGTGATACTGAGTTATAACCGCATAAGTCAAACTACCGTAGGTCGGGATATAATTTCTCATATAAAGGGTGTTTTTTTTAGAGGTATAGAACTTTAAATTGCAATAAAACAACGATGTATTATTCGATTGACATGAATTTTTTTTTATTCGAAAGATAATCTTGTGGCATTACATTTTAAATATAATTTCTGGCATATGACTGCTACGGCTGGCTCGGATGTAGTCCAATCTGGACGTCAATTTTCGATGACTTTTCCAACATTTGTGGCCGTATATCGGCAGTAACACGGTGAATGTTGTCTTCCAAAGGGTCAAGCGTTTGTGGCTTATCCGCATAGACCAATGACTTTACATAGCCCCAGAGAAAATAGTCTAGCGGTGTTAAATCACAAGATCTTGGAGGCCAATTCACAGGCCCAAAACGTGAAATTAGGCGGTCACCAAACGTGTCTTTCAATAAATCGATTGTGGCACGAGCTGTGTGACATGTTGCGCCGTCTTGTTGGAACCACAGCTCCTGGACATCATGATTGTTCAATTCAGGAATGAAAAAGTTAGTAATCATGGCTCTATACCGATCACCATTGACTGTAACGTTGTGGCCTGCATCGTTTTTGAAGAAGTACGGACCAATCATTCCACCAGCCCATAAAGCGCCCCAAACAGTCAGTTTTTCTGGATGTAACGGTGTTTCGACATACACTTGTGGATTAGCTTCAGTCCAAATGCGGCAGTTTTGTTTGTTGACGTAGCCATTCAACCAGAAGTGCGCTTCATCGCTAAACAAAATTCGCTTATGAAAATCGGGAACAACGGTAATCTCGTTTTGGGCCCATTCGACGAATCTACGCCTTGCTTGATGATCGTTTTGATGAATTGCCAAAGCAAACTGAGAATAAATCACTTGACAGCTGTTAAATCGGTCGCCACTTTGGAAAGTAATGCCAACTTAAACTTCTATACCTGAAAAAAAAAACACTCTTTATAAGCTCATCAATTGACAGCCCCTGATTGTGGGAATCCAGCAGTTCTTGATCATATATGATGGAAAATTAAAATATTTTTTTAATCGGCTAGGCGTCGACTCCACGTGGTACGTACGAACACGTATATTAGCTAAATAGAAATAGGTGCGAGACTAATTGAGTAGTGTAGCGCTGAAACGAAAGACGAATCGATGAGATTTGAAGATCACGTAACTCCGGGGTTTGCGTAAGTCGGGTAGCGTAAATCGAGATATTACTCCAATTTATTTTGCTGTGTAAATTATGAACTGTTCATGTTTTAAAATGCATGTTTGTTGAAATAAATTAGATATTGTAAAAAGAGAGTATTTTCTTTGTGTTTCATATATGCTTTGGTCACACACACATACAAACATACAAATACTATGAGTATCAGATTAAAACAATATTACGGATTACATAAAATTACGGAAATAAATGATGACTGGAATTTATAAAATAATACGAAACTCAAAATAATCCTTTCAATTTAATTCTATTCTAATGTTTTCGATAATTTCATTACATTAAGGTTAGCTTATTGATTATATTTATTTATTATATTTATTATTATCGCAATAGAATGCAACAAAAATGTTATTGGCGAAGGATGTAAGTTTAACCTTCATTAACCCTCTCGCTGCGTAGTTATTTTATCAAAGCAGGTTCAAAAATTGCGTATTGTTTATTACGTATTTCAAATCTACTTATTAAATCTACATTTTAGAGTTAAAATATGCAAACATTTTTAGTTAAATAACTTCTATTTTTATTTATATATATTTTTTATTTTAACTATGCCGCCCTACCCAGTATGGTGGGTATGACACTCGGCTTGTAAACAAGTGGGTGGCCGCGGTAGCCGAGTGATACAGGTATCGAATCGTGGCTTACCTTGTCACGAGTTTGAGCCCAGTACCACTAAAGACCCGCCGTGTAGGGCAACGAAGCACGTTAAATCTGTCGAGAGCTGAAACTCCTCCCGTTGGTGTGGTGTGGTAGTTAGAAGAGGGGGTGCCAGCTCAGGTGTCATCCACGTCACTTGACCATGGTTCAAAATTACGTGGTCCGTCGCCAAAAGCCCTGGGATAATCGTTTGTAATAAAAAATCTGAATTATTCTGTGATTTTGTTATAAGTTTCTGTTCATCTGTCTCACGTCTTTATTATGTATCCCAGTAATAAACACACGACAACAACATTTTAAAATATAGAATTAGATCATAAAAATATGAACATAAATACATAAATGAAAAAATACACAGGAACGGTACGGGTTGCAAAGTTAAATACCCACGGAAATCACGGGTTACGCAAATTTTGCAACATCTACGTTGCCCTTGGAAATCCCTGGATGTGCAACTAGAGGGTTAAGTGACGAGTATGACACACACTTTCCAAACTTCCACCCCATGTTAAATGGCCGTGATCAAGGTAATAAACTTGTGGCTGACATGTCAGGAGTTTGAGCCTTTTACCGCTGAAGACCCATCGTGCAGAGGGGGCCGATGCACGTTAAATATGTCGAGGCTCAAACGTCCTCCCGTAGGTGTGGTGTGGTTCGTTTGGATAGGAAACGCCAGTTCAGGTGTCGTCCTCGTCACTTGATCATGGCTTCAAATTACGAGGTCCGTCGCCAAAAGACTTCTTGTATTTGAAAAGTGAAACGTTAATATTCACTCACCCACCATGCTAATGCGAAAACTATCTGCCTCAACGAATTTAATGTGAATCAACCCCTATGCACGATAGGTCTGTAGTGGTACCGCGAATATAATACATGGCTTAATAAAAACAGTGTAGACCCCAGATTACGTTTGGGAATTACGATCATGTAGTAGAAAAGATAACATTTATTTTGTCATGATTCGCATTTCAAAATTTTAGTCATGCAATTTTTTGTATAAATATCACTTTCTCTTAATATATCATAAACATGTTTCCTTATTAATTGTAAAGATTAGGTAAGTTTTAGTTCTAATTATTTGTTTTTATCAACAGTTCTTGATGGAATTAACTATTGAATTATCATATGACAATATGAAAAAATAATTATCGTTTGTAGCTTTTAATAGACGGTAATGTATTTTAATGCTGTTTTCGCAAATATTTCTTTTTGAATACGTCATTACTAAAATAAATATGATCAATATCGAAATTATTTATTTATTAACTCTAGCAAAGGACCTATTCGCTTCCCCCATTATTTTAAAATATTTAACACGTTGCATAAATTTATACCGAAAATTTTATGTTTTGACTTTCCGTATTGTACCAATAAAGATTTAAAATTTCTTGTAAGAGACATCATAAAGCGCTGTTTAAATTTTAAAACATGAGATCTTCTCATAAGAATTAGGAATTTCACTAACCAAACTGTGTATTCATTAAAAAGACGCGAAAGCAAGTATAATGACTCAGTACACCAAATATTTAAAATTTATTGCTAAATAATTACTTTCTTCAATGAGAATTCTTAGCGCGAAAACTTACCTACCTTATTCGAAAAATAACTAACATAAACAACTTTTACCGAATGACTCCTTCTAAAGAACAGTGATTTTGATAACAAAGATTACGTTAGATTCTTTAATCTTAAATGAAGTCTATATCATAAAACGCGGTGTACTAGACGATCAAATGGTGTTGAAATCCTAAGCGAATATCGTAAAAGGGTGGAGATGGTTATCTAGGTAATGAAGTTTCTTGTGTTATGATATAGCCACAACGTTATTAATTAATGCCATGGTTGTTGCAATCTTAAAACTGCTGAGGCGATATTACTCTATATGTTTAGTTGCTTAATCCTACTTATTTTAACATTTTTAATCATTTGATAAATTTTATAGAAATAAGTAACGCATTAAAGTTTATTTTACAACGTAGACAAATTATAGGATTATAATTCATGTTACGATGATTATAATTCTATAATCATCGTAACACAAGTAATAACACAAGTAATTAATTTTAAATTACATTTCCACAATATGGAGGTGGTAATACATGTAGTTCTGAGTGGGCCCTGTATCAAAAATCCCTCGGGGCTCTTTTTTAGATATGATCCCTGATAGTGGGACTGTAGTTACACATTTTGGGGCCAATGTAGCTCGGAGGTTACGTATCACTGATACAGTGGTAACTTCACCCCTGATGTTAAATATATCGATGTTTGGTCATTTTTTAAAAAATATGAGGTCCGTCAACAATAAATGCTCATATTGCATGAGAGTGCGATGTAACTGAGTTATCAATCGATCTAAATCACATGTACTAAAAATAAAGCAATATATATATATATATATATATATATATATATATATATATATATATATATATATATATATATATATATATATATATATATATATATATATATATATATATATATATGAAACTTATTAATTAATATTAGTTCTTTCCAAGAAATAAATCTTAAATTTGTCGATGAGTTTGTTAGCAATTCGGTGTTGTTTGGTAAGTCATATGGTGATACAGGTTAAGGCAAATAAACTTCTGGCTTAAGGGATTCTGAAAATATATAATCCATCTAATTACATAATGTAGTAATTAAATGGATAGGATTAGTAAAAATTAACATATTATTACTAATCCGAGCTATATATAACTATAACATTAGATCGCGTAACTGGCTTTTACTATCGTTAATTTGATTGACAGATTCATCAGAACAAAAAAAATATATATTGGACGTTAACCTTCTCACATATGTCAAAATTTGAAAAAAAAGAATAGATTTAATATTTCTGTAAAAGAGCAAACAATGATTTGTAAAAGAAACAACGCATTTACTCATTTTTTAAATGTAAAATATTTTGTACAACTTAGAAATTAAAGGAAATAAATTTGTTTATTAATGTGTTGTAACTGTGCATAATCGCCAATGAGTATCTTTAATGAAAATTATTATTTATATTGTCTCACAGTATTCATCCCTTCTTGCTAACTACTTTACTATTACTTTCTATGTGGAATTCATGTATAACTAATTTAAGTATTTTTTACCAATGTTTAAATTATATACTCAAGATAAAGATTTACCGATAGTAAAAATTAAGATACTTTCTAATTTAATCTTGGATACAGTAAGCATTTAACTAATGTGCGTATCTTATCTTTGTCCACCTATCTATAGACACACACTCACACACGCACACTATTATTAATCTTAGTATATTACTAATCTTAAGAGTGTCGACTCATAATCAAACTACGACAACATTGACAGTACAGTAATGACATAAATGAGAGAAATTTAGAAGCAATTCCTGTTAAATCTCCTGGCTTGTCAAAATTCATCTTGGAAGCATTTGATTTTCTATATTTTTAATGAACTGTATCTAAAATATACATCAGAACATCATATATATAAGTAAAATGATCAAATAATATCAACACAAGTAATGCAAACCTTAAAATACGACTTCCCCTAAATCAATACGAATTTATAAATAGAACTGGTCATTTATCAATACAGCATACATATCAATCAAATAAAGAAATGTTAAGTGCATACTGATTACAATCATTTTCAGTCTCGTTCAGACATTCGTATCCCACATAGCAGACGAAGCGCGAAGTCCTACATACATTCATGCTGACAGGCTAAACAAGGGGTCCAAGTCAAGTCTGGACTATTTCCATACTCCAGAGGCCCAGAGATTTGCAAGATCGGAAATCGCAGAGCAAAAGTAATTATTATTCCGTCGATGGTCTGTAGTCCGAGTTTACTCCTGACTCAATGTTATCGTCAGAATTAACGCTAAATAGCCAGATTAATCGCGAAATGACACGGCGTCTGGCGAGAGATTACAGTGGATGAAACGCGTAATGAGTTGAATTATGCATAAGTCCCTTTGTTTCACGCACATTCGAATTCATTTTCGCCACCATATTCGTACTCTAACTCCTACGTGCGTATTGATCTTCACTTAATGAAATATTTGATGCGTGTTAAATTAAGTTAATTACTTTACTAGTGCGGGTTAATATCGTTAGATTTCAACTTTTATGCATTTGTTGGAATACACTGCTTAATAATTGGGATTTCTTAATTCTATGTCACTAATTGACACCCGTATAAGGCAGCATATAGTTATATTTAAAGTAGTTAGCTCGATTTATAATGCTTAGTTGATAAATCTAAGTTATATTTAAGTATTTGAATATATTTATTTGAATTGATACACACACACATGTGGAATAAAGTTTGTGGAAATAAAAAGGATTTAAAAAATTCCAAAATTTTGATGAAAAATGATCCAATTCCATTTTGTCAACAACATCCAGTGATGGTTGATATTTTAAAAATGAGAATAGTTTTCTGTGAATTGCATATGTGTTCATATGCCTTTTCGATTTTCAATAAACATAAATTCATAACCTATGTTATAGTAATACAATTTATATCATTGATTTTTCAATATTCATTTTGTAATATAAAAATTGTAAACGATAAATCATTTCATAAATGGTCTACAATTAATGCATAAAACAAAGAATTTATATCACGTAGACATATTCATTATTAAAAAGGACAATAAAATAGGTGCAACCTTGGGATGCTTTTAAAAAGATAAAATGCATAGAATACATTCATAGTTATAAAATTGACTCTAAAATAGGTGAATTATTGATATATCTTTTAAAAGATGAAAAATCAGATTTTAGTTAATTTATTAAAAAAAACATTTCATTCAATATTCTTTATAAACCACTAAATCACAGTAATGTGTTTTATTATTAAATTTGTTCTGAGTATGATTTTCGTTTTCAAACATTTTACATAGAGAGAGAGAGAGAGAGATGATTAAAGAACAAAAATGAATGATATGAAATAAAAATTATGCTTCAAATATTATATCCTAAAATATTTAATCCATAAAATACTCAGATTTTGAACTTGTTTTTCAGTAAATTGACCAATTTAATATTTAAAAATCCGACTTGGGCAACATTAGTTTTCCTGGTTTAGTTAAACGTTATTCACATTCAACAGAAAATGCCCACATAATATGAGTAAAGTTAAAATGTATGCAATGACTTCTTAATTAAACTAAATTTACTTCATACATTTTCAAGAAGCATTGCACAAGTAAATTTTAAAATTATTTCATAAAATGGTATTATTTGAAAAATAAAGTTCTTGTATATGTTCAATACTTGAGACATAGTTGCAAACCCTCAATGTAGCTAACGATTTTAAAATAGTTTTTTTGTTCTAATACTAAAAGATCTAATTTCTATTGCATGTATATGAAGTACGAAAGTTGTTTGACAAATCCTTTTGAAAGCGGTCTTGAAATACTTCTTATGCTAAATGAATTTTTTTAACGATTAAATACGAAAATAACTTGGCATTTTAATTAATCTTCATATACAGCTAATTGCTTATTATCCATAAAATATTTTTTTGGCGTCTATGTTGTAAATGATTTTTCATATATGAAACAAATAATTAGTAATTACCAATAATTAAAATTAAAGTATTGTAAATTCTTTATTAATATAAAAAGAAAACTAATTATTGATCTTGCTTCTGTATGCTAATGATTAGTTTTTTTATCAGAAATTAAAAAAAAATATATTAATTTTTTTTTGATTTAAATAAAATACTCTTTATGTTATATGGACATATTTAAAAACTTAATCGCTATTCAATCGTCTAGAAATTCTTTTGTATGAATTTTATTCTGATCCCGCATTGTTCAAAAAATCAAAGTTTTACATTTTTTAAAAAAAAAAGTGTAAGAATGAAGTACAAAACGATATTATAAAAATATATATATTTATGCAGAATAAATGTTTTAGAATGTTCTGGAAATAAATGGGAAAAATAATAAATTAATAGTTCTGAATAGATAAATCACCGACAATTTATTGAGTGTTTACTTTTTGATGGCAAAGTATTTACTTATATTACAACCTAGAAATTTTGAACTAACGAATTTGGAAGATACCCAAAAGCCTTTTTACTCAAAAATTGAACAAGAAAAATCATTTTTAGTAGTAAATATACATTTTTTTGGAACGAAACCAATACGATATGTTTGCAATTTGCTTAGGGAAATCCAATACCACAAATATCTACATTGGGTTACAAGAGGAAGTCTTTTTTTTTCAATCATTTTTTGGAATAAAATAAACTATAAACGTGAGGGTTTCAAAAAGTGAAGTAACAAGAATTCTGCCGATGTTCAAATGTCCCATATGAATAAACATCCCTTTAACATAACTAAATCTCAGAAGATAACTACGTTGATACAAACATGGTCCGCGATTGAAATAAGATGCGTGACTCGGTATTTGTGTTTAAAAAAATATACACTGAAATCCATCAGCAATTGTTAAAAGTACACGTGTTATGTCACGAAGACAGGTGTGGTTTGGGTGCACGTGTAATTTGACAAAGACAGATGTTCGAAATGAAGAAGAATTTTTTTCTGGAATGTATTGGTCCACACTCCTTACACTCCAGACCTCAAACCAAGGGATTTTCATTTCTTTAGACCTTTAAAAAACACTTGAGAGGGCAACATTGCAGAACCAAAGCGAGCCATCTTGACATGTTTGCACAACCTTAATGATAATTTCTTCAATGCTGGTTTCGATGTTTTGGTGTAAAAAGGAACAAATTTCTTAGCAGTATGGTGACTATGTAGAAAAACAATATGTACCTGTGACTTCCTACATTATATATATATATATATATATGACAGGCCCCAGGCCTGCTGGTAAAATGAGGAGGGTATCATCTTTATAATATTCCTTTATTACGCTTTCATCATATATAATCTAACATGGCGGACCTTTTGCCGCGCAACCGGGGTGTTACCAAATACAACATCGCTGCGAGGAGACACCAGGCAAGTCCTTTCTTAGTATGCGTTCGCCTTCGTCAGCGCTCGTTGCTCCTTTTAACAGGCTTGTTTACTCATAAATCCTTACGCGATGGTAAAGAGTTCGCTCTATTTTCATTTATTACTTCCTTAATTTTGAACCTAAACTTTTCAAACCTGACAAATTTCCCCCCTCCGCTGAAGTCTGGCACAGCCAGATTGGCCAATTCTGACTGGCAAGTCCCCAGGGAAAAAATTTATATTTCAATGATATCAAATTCCCCAAATGAAATAAAAATCTAGAAGATATAATAATTGTGTAAAAGAGTGGTCTGGTGAATCCTAACATGTACAAAAAAATAGCAATAATGAATAACAAAGTATCAAAAATTTGGTATAAAACTTTGTGTTACATAGAATTGTTTTCTGAAAAATATCACACATCTAATACTTCCACTATGACTAATAATAATGAGGTTAATAAAAACAACATAAGATAAAGATAATTCACATTAGACATTCAAAAATATAGTAGTACTAAACAACATAACATAAGATCAAGTGGAATTCTCACTAAATGTGCACCAATAGTAAACAATGTTAATATAAAGTGATAAATGTTGAAAAGTTACAAGTACTTCAAAATGGTATTGAATGTTGGAATAATGAGTACATAAATAAATAGAATGAATAGGTATAGAGTAAATAACATGATTTTAGGAATAATGGTAAAGTAAATGCATAAAAAATAGATATAAAATAAGTAACAGCAAAATGAGTTTAGGAGCTCCCAAAAAAAGAAAAGATTACATCACTATAACACAGAAATTTATCAAAATAAACACAACATCAACATTATATCAAAATATCACTAGAAATATAAAATGCAAAGAAAAATAAGGGTATTTCAGATATATCAAGTACAGGTAAAAGTTCAATCAATGTAATGTTTCACAGTCCTGTCTTGGAAAAATCATAGTTCAATGTTCATCATCCAATTATTGTTTATCACACAGTTCTTTTGTTTATTATTAGAATCTCTACTCAATCAACTCATTTCAAAAACATACAACCATACTAAAATCTTCATAACATTACATACTATATTTTAACTTTCAGAATATACTTATCACAAATAATCACAATGAAATTATTATATATAACACAATGTATCCTAAAATGACCTCATCACAATGTTTTCATACACAGTCCATAATTCAGTTATTTTTTTTTTAAATAGTCTTCAATAATGTGTTCATTGTGAATAAAGATACAATACAAATTCAATTACATTAAATTTTGATTTTCATAATGTAAACAAGTCTTAATTCAAATTTTAGACACAACTTTTATTTATTTTTTTTTTTTTAAATAACAATGCACTTCTTTTAAAATTACAATGTACTTCTTCCCCCAATGTTTGAGAAAACAAACTCTATAACAAATATAAATAAGAATTTAGCATAATTGGAAATGGATTTCGAATGAAAAGGTTTTAATCTTGTAGAATGAACAATATCTGTTAATTTTCCTGTATATTGATTTGGTTTATCTATTTCATAAGTAACATTTGAGAGTTTTCTGACAACTTTAAAAGGACCATTATAAGGAGATTGAAGTTTACTTGAATTAGGGTATGAGAAATTTTGATATAAGACTAAATCTCCAACTTTAAATTTTGCATCAACATAATGTTTATCATACCTTTGTTTATTTATCTTATGATGCTTAATTGTTCTGTTTACTGCAATTTGTCTAGCTTGTTGTATAGGTGGATAGTTTAATTTTACTTGATTAGGTAATGGCGAATCATATGGCAAAGTTCCAAACATTAAATATGCAGGTGGAAAGCCAGTAACATCATGTGGCGAGTTATTGTATTCATATGTAACTTGTTCTAATAATTTTGTCCAAGGAGTTTTTGTAGTTGAATTAACTTTACATCTTAATTTTGCTACTAATGTCTGATTAACTCTTTCATTCTTTCCATTGCATTGTGGTCTATTTGCTGAAGTTAGTAATTGTCTAATATTATGATGTTTTAAGAATTTCTTAAATTTAGATGAAGTGAATGCAGCATTTCTATCACTTAAAAGTTGTTTTGGGCATTGAATTGAAAAAATTTGTTTTAAGCAATTTGTATAAGTTTCAGAAGTGACACTTTTGGATGGAAATGTCCAAGCATATCTGGTAGCATGATCCAGAACAATATGCAGGTATTTCTTTTGTGAATTATGATAATTAAATCCTCCTACAGTGTCTAGTGAAATCATTTCAAATGGTTCTTCTGCTACAGAAACTTCTTGCAATAACCCATACTTTTTTGTGTAGACTTTTTATTCATTTGACATGTTTCACAACATTTAACAAAATTTGAAGTGTCTAATATAATGTCTTTCCAGTAGTAAATTGGGGAAATTAATTTTAACATCTTTTTTACACCTGGGTGACCAAATTGTTCATGTGCAGTTGTAATTAATTTTTTCTCAAAGATAACGGTACTACAATTTTAATTAAATTCTTTTTCTTAACTGTTAATACATCATTAATTTTTATATATTTTGGATCATTAATGTTCTCTGAATTTTGGTATTTAATAATTTCATCAGTATTTAAAAAATGACAAATGGGTGATATATAATGGCATACAGGGTTCCTCGACAACATGTCTGCTTCAACATTTAATTTACCTTTTATATAAACTATCGAATATTCCTACTGAGAAAGTTTTAAACTCCACCGAAATAAACGTCCAGTTAAATGTTTTACACTTTTAAGCCATTGTAAAGCAGCATGATCAGTATGTATTGTGAATTTGGATCCATGTAGGTAACAGTGGATTTTATCTAAAACATCTATAATTGCTAAACACTCTTTTTCTGAAATTGTATAATTTTTTTCATGTTTAAGTAATTGTCTCGAGTGATAAGCTATGGGGTAAAGTGTTCCATCTGGGTGTTGTTGTTTCAAGACTACGCCTATTGATTCCTGACTTGCGTCACAAAACACATGACATGGATATTGTGAGTTGTATAATTTAAGTATAGGTTTTGATATTAAACAATTCTTTAACTTTTGATAAGCTTCTTGACATTCATGTGACCAATTCCAAATTGCATCTTTTTTTAAGTAATTTATTTAATGGTACTCTAAGTTTTGCATAATCTTTAATAAATTTTTGATAAACATTGATGGAACCAAGAAATCTTTGGAGTTCTTTCACATCTTTAGGTGGTGCTAATTTTCTTATTGTTTCAATATTTGGATTACTTGGGGAATAATGACCTTGTGTTATTTCATATCCTAAAAATTTTATTTTTTCCTGTGCAAACTGACATTTTGATTTTTTAAGTTTAATGTTTTCTTTTTTACAAATTTGAAATATTGTATCTAAATGAGTTAAATGCTCTTCCCAAGATTGTGAGAAAATTATTATATCATCAAAATAGTTTAAAGCAAAAGTTAACTGATATTTTTGTAAAATTTGTCTTATAGTTCTTTGGAAAACAGCTGGGGAATTTTTCCAGCCAAATGGAAGTCTTAACCATTCATAGAGTCCAAAATTAGTTGTGAAAGCCAGTTTCTCTGCATCTTTTTCATGAATTTTAATGTGCCAATAACCACTTGTTAAGTCGAGCATGAGTTAAATTATCAATTACAAAGAGTCTATCAGAGGTACAAGGGTGGAATCTTTTCGTGTGATTTCATTTAGTTTTCTATAATCGATACATAATCTTGATCTTTTCCCTTCATCCTTTTTGTATGCTAAAGTTACAGGGGCAGCATATGGGCTATGGGAGGGTCTAATAAAACCTGCTTTTAACAATTCTTCTATCTGTGTTTGTATTTCTTTAGATTTTTGTTGACTGTTTCTATAAGGGCGTAAACTTATAGGAAGGTCTGAGATTAAATGAATTCTTTGTGGCTCTAAATTGATACAACCTACATCATACTTATTTTGTGAAAATATGGTTTGAAATTTGTCAAGAAGTTGGGTTAAATCTTCCCATGGCTCACTAGTTTGTTTTGGTACTGTGTCCTCAACAACCATGGCTATGTTAAACAATCTTTTCAGATCAGCTTCAGGGCTGTCTGGTACTTGATCTAAACCTTTATTATTCTTAACGTTAATATTATCTTCATTATTTGCATTATAGTAGTTCATATTTTGATCATTATTAAGAGTTTTACAATATGTCCCATGATATGTTCTCAACTCACCAATACACTTATTTACAAATTTAATATTACTTAAATTTTTACCACATTGAAAAATACACATGTTACGAATACTAATGTCAAGCTTAAATAAATGTAAATATTCAAGTCCTAAAATAATATAAGGCAATTCAGTATCAATTACAAACAAATCTATTTGCTTAGATATACATCCAATATTCATATAAACTTTAATTATACCTTTGGGTTGAATAGTCCCACAAGTTTGATTTATTTTTACATTACTATTTTGTATAATTTTAATGTTTTTTAATTGTTTAGCTAAATTTATTGGAATTAATGACACATTGCTTCCTGTGTCAATTAGAGTACAAAAAGTGCTTGGAACATACCATTGACTCAATAATTAGTTGTCATCCTTGCCTCTGGTTAGTTTCGTTTCTGGGCGAGTAAAGATTATGTCGATTCTGTTGTCTCCCACTGAATCTCATCATGTGCGATTGATGTGGTTGTCCATGATTTCTTCTTGACTGAAATCGATTCTGTGCATCAGTTCCTCTGTGTACACTACCGTATGCGTGATTCCATCGGGTATAACTTCCAGTATCTACCGGTTTTCGGTCTGCGCTGTCCGGTGTTACTGCGATTAATTGTCGCATCGTTGAGATCCATTCGCAGGGTGTCGAAATCTTCTTGATAACTAGGAACTTTTGAAATTCTAAAGGAATAGATAATGTCATATGCTCCACAATTGAACTGTCATCATAATTTAGTTTCTTCCCCAACGAAAGTTTTTCCGTAAAAAAAAGGAAATTAATTCTTTAGTATCGTTTAGTTTTAATTTGTGAAATTTTCGAATATCCTCTTGTTTCGTCGCATCGAACACCGTCATTAATAGTTCTTTACTTGTTTGGTACGACTTTTCAAATAAATGGTTTTCGTACCAAAATTTAAGATAAACTCCCGTGAGATATCTAGGAATATTTTGCTTCTTCCATTGTTCGTCTTTTGATATTCCAAACATTGTTGATCAAAACAGTCCAAAAAACTTTTACAACTACTAAACTTATTAAGATCAAATTCAGGAAAAAAAGAAGGGTTCTTTGGATGTGTTGACTGGTGACTCCTGCCGGAAAGAGTCGTCCTCCATGGTAGTATCGTTTTCAATGCAGTCGCTCGTTCGAAAAAATTGTTGAAGTTCATTCCATTGGTTTCCTCGCGTATTTTTCGGTACTTTAAATCATCCTACCGGCTCTTGACAGGCCCCAGGCCTGCTGGTAAAATGAGGAGGGTATCATCTTTATAATATTCCTTTATTACGCTTTCATCATATATAATCTAACATGGCGGACCTTTTGCCGCGCAACCGGGTGTTACCAAATACAACATCGCTGCGAGGAGACACCAGGCAAGTCCTTTCTTAGTATGCGTTCGCCTTCGTCAGCGCTCGTTGCTCCTTTTAACAGGCTTGTTTACTCACAAATCCTTACGCGATGGTAAAGAGTTCGCCCTATTTTCATTTATTACTTCCTTAATTTTGAACCTAAACTTTTCAAACCTGACATATATATATATATATATATATATATATATATATATATATATATATATATATATATATATATATATATATATATATTTAAATATATATATATATTTATACATTTAAATATATATATATATATATATATATATATATATATATATATATATATATATATTTAAATATATATATATATATATATATATATATTTTATACATTTAAATATATATATATATAGTATAATAAAATAAAGGTGAAGAATAAATAGAACCCACAGTGCTAAAGAAGTAAGAAATTGGAATTCAGCAGACACATCAAATGTAGATACAAAAAAGTCATTGGACTAAACTGGAGACCTTTTATGATTTCTAAAGCTGTCGCTGAATTAGGCCAGATAATTAGGATTAAGCAGTGCTTTGTGGATTCAACCTTCCCCGTACAGCAGAAATTTTCTACATAATAGAAAAGAAAAACCTAGTTGAAAAGTTAAGCCTAACGCAACACGTGGTTGTTCAACCTAATAAAATCGCAAAAAGAATTTGAGAAAAAAGAACAATAATGAATCCATCAAGGAGAGGAAAAATAATTTTTAAATAGAAAATATTTGGAAAAACTTACTTGTATTATATAATATATATAATAACAATACTGTTAAAACACAAATTAATAAAAATATAGATCATTTTATTACAAAATCTGCAATTAAATATAAACTACCTATAGAGGCATTTGCTGAATATAAGTACACTATTTTAAAAGACCTTATGAAATTTAGCTACCATTTTCAGTATGAATTTACTTTTAAAGATATAAAACAAAAAATGTATGAATTACAAAATAATTTTATGATTGTTTACATAGATAAAGTACCTGGTAACTATATGATGTGATTTGTAAGTATTTTTATTATAATATGCTTATGATCACTTTTTAAACAATGAATCTTTTAAAAAATTAAATTTGTCACATAACGAAATTAGTAATCATATTATTGATATTTATAAAAAATTAGATTTTTTTTTGTTTTGAAAACTAAGTTTCCATGTATATTTTTAGCACTTAGATTCCATAAAAACTCTGTTAAATTTAGAATTGTGACAAATGGTTATTAAACGTATTCTTAATTTAATATTGTTAAATTAATTATAAAGTACTTTGTGTAGCATTGAGACAATTATAAATGTAATACACTCAGGAACATTGAAAATAGCGACCCAAGAAGAAAGCATTGGATTGAAATGAAATTTAATACACATAATGACACAGATAAGAGATTCACTTGATCTCAAAAACAAGACAAGTAAACGAATATAGGGTGTGCAACGACACAAATGCTGGGAAACTTCAATAGCGCGTTGGACCACCTCCAGCTGCAATACATGCCGTCGCATGGTCCGGCATTGAGTTGATTGGACACCTTATGTTGTCCTGAGGCAGATGGGCCCACAAATCTTGAACAGCCAACTCTAAATCATGTACAGAGTGACACGATGACATCTGCCGTTTTAGCTGATCCCTCACGTGCTCTACAGGGGACAAATCGGGGAGCGGGCCGGTCATGGAAGAGTCTGAAAATGACGTAGAAAGTCTCTAGCAACTCTTGCTGTATGCGGAGGACGAGAATTATCTTGCTGGAAAATTGTCGCTGGGAAACCATTTAGGAAAGGTCTTACATGGGGTCGAAGAATATCATCAACGTAGAGTTGGCCCGTTAAGGTTCCACGCATCATAATTAAAGTGGACCGGCTATCACAGGCTATGACCTCCCAGAGCATTACACCAGCCGTGCGGCCAGTGTGACGTAGAACAGTGTAGGGGGAATTGTACCGCTCACAAGGGCGCCTCCGCACCTGTACACGGTTATCATGTGTCCCCAAAACAAACCGGGATTCATCACTAAACACAATCTTTTGCTAATCTGTGACATTCCATATTGATCTGGCTTGGCACCACTGTAAACACAGTTGCCGATGTTCCAGTGTTAAAGGGAGTGCATAGAAAGGGCGCTTGGTTTTAAGATTTGCTTCTGCATGGTGTCTGGAAATTGTTTGTGGAACAATTGCTACGCCTACGTCTGCTCGTATCATTCAACGAGTTACTGTGGGGTTCACAAGTGCTTGCCGCACGATCCTTCGATCCACTATCCTCGTGGTCTTCCTGGTTGCTCCAGACCCGGATTTCCGAGCGTGGGTACCTTCTCGTGTCCACTGCTGCCAACAATTTCTAACGGCACACTCCCAACGATCCACCTGGCCAGCAACATGGTGCGTCGACCAGCCTGCAGTTTTCATCCCGATGATCAGGCCTCTCTCAAACTCGCATAACTGTGAAAAATGTCTTTTAGCACATTTGCCTGGTATGTTTCGCTTACCAAAGTCTTCCTACAATCGGCGGGTATTCGTCACGTTTATGAATCTTCGAATTTGCGCTGGCTTATATAGCACCCTCTTCCTGATTGTAGCGCCACCTCGGCGTGTATGAGCATGCGTATTGGCACAAAACTTGGATTATTTGCATATCACATTACGCTGTACTTGTTTGCAAAGTTTCGCGATTGTGTACTTAGCTTCCTTCTTGGGTCGCTATTTTCAATAATCCTGAGTGTATATTACTACTGCAGGCAAAACTCTTCATACTATTATACAAAACTTTATTAATCAGCAATGTAATAAAGGTAAAATTAAAAATAGTAAAGATATTATAGTTTTTTAAAAAAAAATACAAATATTTATTCAGTTCTTAGTTTTGACTTTGAAGATCTTTTCAACTCCATTGATATCATTCATATTATTAAAGTAATTTTAGAAACCCACAGTATTTATAATCTTAATATTAATTTTAATAAATTTAAAACTCTCATAGATATTGTCTTAAAAGTAAATAACATAAATTTTAATGGTTCATTATATAAACAAAATAAAGGCTTGCCACAAGGAGGCCCAGCAAGCAATAATTTGGCTAATTTATATTTACACTTTTATGAATATAATATTATTATTAATAATGAGTATTACATTTTTAGATATATTGATAATTTAATTATTTTTGGTAAAATGGTAATTGAAATAAATCACAATATTAATTTTTATCCAGCTTACTTAAACTTAGTTAAAATTAATAATAATTTAATTAAAACCGATTACTTAGATGCAACATTGTATATTAAGGATTTGAAATTATATACTAATATTTATGATAAAAGAGATGACTTTAGATTTAACATTCTTAAAGTGCCTTACGGGAATTCAAATTTATCTATATCAATATATAGAAATATTATTTTTAACTACATTTATCGTAATAATGTATTAGTTAGCGATAATGCTAATATTTATTAAAATCTTAATAACTTTATTAAACAATGTATTGAACATGGATATCCAGCAAACTTTCCTTAAAATTATATTTCTAATAGTTCTCAATGATACACAATTTATATTAATAACTATTATTGACATTATGTTTTAATACTAGTATTTTTAACTAATTACACAATTATTCCATAGGTGGTACCACATGTTTAATAAATTAATAGAATTTTTTTAAAATTCTTGTATTCGTTTATTTTCCACAAATATTTATATCAATATATATTTATGATTTTTAAACGTGCATATATATATATACATATATACGAAAGAAATTTGTATTATATATCAAAAACAAGAAATAATAGATAATGAACATAACAAGAAATAGCGTAATAAAAATATAAACGCTAAACATGAAGATCAAAATTATAGAAAAATAAAAAAAAAAAAAAGAAACTACAAAAAAGAAGAACCTAGCGAGTCAGAAAGCAAGTTCGAACTTAGGACCGAATAAGTGGGGTTAAACTATATATATGTATATATATATATATATATATATATGTATATATATATATGTATATATATATATATGTATATATATATATATATATATATGTATATATATGTATATATATATATATATATATATATGTATATATATATGTATATATATATGTATATATATATATGTATATATATATATGTATATATATATGTATATATATATATATGTATATATATATATGTATATATATATATATATATATATATATATATATATATATATATATATATATATATGTATATATATATATATATATATATATATATATATATATGTATATATATATATATTTATATATATATATATATATATGTATATGTATATGTATGTATATATATGTATGTATATATATACATATATATATGTATATATATATATATGTATATATATATATGTATATATATATGTATATATATATGTATATGTATATATATATGTATATATATATGTATATATATATGTATATATATATGTATATATATATGTATATGTATATATATATGTATATATATATGTATATATATATATGTATATATATATATGTATATATATATATATATATATATATGTATATATATATGTATATATATATATATATATTAAACTATATACATATATCTATATCTATATCTATATCTATATATATACTTTATATTATTCTATCATAGTTTTTAACATAATGCGGCACTCTTTTTTCTCTGTTGTATTTGGCGGGAAACATAACCAGTTGATGCACTCACAAAGTCTTACGATTTACCTTTTGCATCGACTTTAAATCTATACTGTGAATACTAGAAGGCTATAATTTTATCGTTATAATTTATTAGTATAGTGATTTTATTTGTATCATCTAAATTTCTCCTAATATTATTCTTTCCTTTCCCCTTGGTACTTCATATAGACAAACTACAGGTGAAGGTTGGCTAATCCTAAAACTGGTTTAAATCTGCAATCTTGGTTCCTAAGGCCAGGAGTTTGCTATTGTACTACTGTGCCTATATTATTTCCTTTATTGAATAGTTATACTTAGGTTCTATAGCTATATGTGTATATATATATATCATTGATTATATATATATATATATATATATATATATATATATATATATATATATATATATATATATATATATATATATATATATATATATATATATATCCTAAGTAAACAAAATACGTCTTGCTACCTTTCTTTTTGAAACCCCTACGTACAACCACGGAAACAAATTTCCTGCGTTAAATGAAAACATGAATCCTCACTGTGTTGCTTCAGCATCTATAAAACCATTAACATCTTTAATAATTATAAGAAAAAAGTACAATTTCTGAAATGTAAATTCTAATATTAATTGAATCAATTTAAATACTGTTGTAAATAATACAGTGCTTCTCAAACTTTCAATACTGGTGCCCTCCTTTTTGATCACAATTTTTATCGCGCCCCCCTTATACATTAATAATGTACTGAATGCAATAATAATGCACTTTGACGCTAAAGCTATAACAGGCGATCTTAAATATAAACCATACAAATTAGTAACATAAGCATTAAATAATTTAAGCAAAAAATAAATAAATAAAATAATAGGATAATTATATGTTATTTTTCCTTCCTCTAATTTTTAAATTGAACATATTGCAAAATGCGGTGGCTACTTAGAAGACAAAATATAGATATCAGCTAAATATAGAAAAAGAACTCAGAGGGTGAATTTCTAATCATAAGCATTCCTTATAAAAACTTTGCTTTGCAAGACAAGCCCATGGAAGTCGTTAATACTTATTAAACTTGTTCTTAATTTAGTATTAATTAATTAGTTATAAAATACTCTGTGCAGCACTGATACATTAAAACTATACCGGCTGAAGTGCCCGCTCTTTGCACGAATTCATTTATAAGAAAATAAAACATTATTGATGTAATAGCTGAATTGTAAGGAGTGCAAAGCTAAATGCTCGACAATGTTTACAAAATTTAAAATGATTTTTTTTAAAATGGTTGCTCAAATTATAATTAGTTTTAAGCGAATGGTAATTTTAAGCCTCACAGAATTAGCATTTATAGTTGATGTTAAATAATGAACAATAATATAAAATTCCGATGAAGAATAACTGTATTATTTTAAATATTAAAAGCGAAAAGACTTCAACGTGTTTTAACCCGGGAGCAGGCACGGCACTCGATATGATCGAGCGGGGTTATTGAGTCACCCCAATCCTTTTTTTTTTAATAATTATTTTATTGTACGCGATACAAATCGTGATTCCAGTGAATAATTTAATTATGAGAAAGTTTACTTATCTACTTTCAAGGACTTTTCAATTTTTCTTTGGTAACAAATAAACAGTTTTGCCAGAATTAACGATTTCGTAATCTGTGCGTCCCACGCAACCACTTCCGGGTAAAAAGTGTATTCATTATGATTATATGAAATTGTGTAAAACTTTTTTCGCGTTATGCTTCATATGTATAGAAAACTCGTAAAAATAAGTCTTGGCCAAGTAATCCTTCAAAGTGTGTGTGTGTGATCTCCGTGTTTTTCCAAATATCATAAAAGTCTTTTGCATGCAAAAAAAGCCTAACAGAGAAATCCATTACTTACAACTTCCCTAAATGAGAAACAAACACATAAAGAGAGGGGTCATAACTAACTGTACCAATAACTTAGAAGGTTAAACAGATTACAGCTATAATGTGCAGTATTTCAAGAATAATGGCAGTAATGAATTTTTATGTTCCTAAATTTTTTTCGATTCTGCGTCTGGAATCTGTTTTTTCTCTGAAAGAGTTGTATGTTAGGTTTAAACAGAAAGCGTAGTAAAAAAATCTCTCATCATGGGATTACAGCAAATCAAATAAAAGTTTTCTTATTTATTTATAGGATCAAAAATATCTAATTAGGTATTGAAGAAATTTTTATTTTTGTTGACTTAATATCGCGCGCACGCGCCTATAAATTATATCAGAGTTTAAGTGCATTTTTTATTATGTCTGAAAGTATTTTGTTTTAGTTCATTCCAGTAAATTAATTATTTTAAAATCTTTTATTTTCGATATGCTCGCGCCCCCTAGTAGGGTTATCGCGCCCCCCAGGGGGCCGCCCCACAGTTTGAGAAACACTGCATTAGGTCCATGACCTACTGTAAGCATCCTAGTATACGTGACTATTGGGCGCTGAGGCGCATGAGCAAGTATCCAGATCAGGTGGTCAGTTTGAAGCGAGATCCCCAGTATTATCCTCAAGCTTGTTACTCATTTATCTACCCACTGCAGTAGAAATCAAAGGCTCCGTCGATGTTGCCCACCCGGACCTGTGGTTTGGAAGCTCGATACGCTACCACTTGATACACACCATTGGGCCTTTTTTTTTACAATAATATCAATTAAAAATGTTTATGGGTATTTATAAAGTCTAAATCACAAGTAGATTCTTGTAAATTGATAAAGTGGTTATTAAATAAATGCAAAGTATTTACAAAATTTCCAAAAACTTAACATGTTTTCGGAATTTGATTGAAACCATAGGTTTAATTACACAAGCATATATTTTTTTTATTAGAAATTTTTTTATTTCATTACAAATTCTACTAAAGTATGATAAAAATGTGTGCAATTTCTTGATTCAAATATGTAGTTGATATTTCTTGTGACATCAATAATAATCCTTTTTAGATTAATAAGAGTTGTTGCTATTCAAATACGAACTGTTATTAATGGGCTATTTTTTCATTTTCTTTTAAGCAAAGTTCAACATACTAAGAAAATATCTTTTGGGAACAATTTATTTATATACAATTAGTTAAGTTTTATGTAGGGAACACGGATATATATATATATATATATATATATATATATATATATATATATATATATATATATATATAATGCACGGAGTTTTTTTAAAAAAATTCTAGCGTAGTAGACTGTTTGAAAAAATTTCATTTATATAAGAAAGCGATTACAGTAGTGTATTTTGCAAGTATAAAAAATTATAATTATATTATTTTACAAATGTTGTTTTGAAAAGTATATTCTCTAAAGAAGAAACTTTACACTAAAATCAATAAAATTGTGAAAGTTTCGTCTAATTTTGTTATTGCATATTTCAAAATAGTGAATACACGATTGATGAAACATTAAATTCATTTTGATTTGTAAATAATAGTTATTACACTTGTTCTTGATATCTCAAAGTTTTTCTTTCTATACATTTACATTTTGTTATTTTTAATTAATGATTTAATTCTTTGAAAATTCATGAAAACGATTGCCTAAATCGAAATAAACTTTACCAGTTTTGCGATGTTTACTATAAAGCTTAGAACATTTATAAAGAAAAACTTTATAATGAAAATGATTTTGCTTTTATTTTTTGTTGTAAAAATATGCCAGCAAACTAATGGGAAATTATATAGAATCCGTCTTAAAAGCACAGAAATTTCCATAAAATTTCGCACCGAAGCGTTATTGTGACATTGTTTAATCATATACAGCAAAGATTAAATTCTGCGGAGCGTTGTTATAAGATATTAAAGATTTTATTTTCTTGTGTACAGATTATATATCGAATTTCCACTACTTTGTCATTCTTTCAAAGTGTCTGCATACATTAAAGACTAAAGTTTGGCGACTTTTGAGTTGTCTAAGGAAGCTGTCAAAACCAGATTGGCACTGTTAAACAATCAAGACAGCTTCACGAGTAATGAAATCCGTGTTACATCTTTTATCTATTCACATCTTCCTCAAAGTTCCGGACCTTTCATGTCAAAAGTTCCTGTAAAAAATATCTACGATAACTTTTTTTAATGTCCTCCATTGTGTTTTCACAAACTTCAAAAAAATCGATGTCCCCCCTTTTTTTTTGCTACTTTTGCTTCAGAAACCTCAAGTGAGATGTCGTGCACTTTATTTTTAGATGTCAGTTAGTAGGATAAAGAGGATTTACAACAATCTTGAGTAATAGTAACTCTTAAAATCTCTAGGCTTATCCACAATACCACCTCGAACTAAGGTTTTATTTTTTTATTCAAGCGTAAAGTCTAGTAATATGGCCTTTGTCTTTTTATTCCGGATTTGGGATTTCTTTTGTTTCTTTAACAAAATTTTATACTCTGATTTATTATCCGGTTTGTTTTTGACATTTCTGTTACTTTTTTATATAGAGTTATGAAACCTTAATCTGAGCATTAGTTATATTTCGTATTATTCCTAAAGCTTTTTTTATAAATTGACTTGGAATTTTCTTTTTTCTTGAGTTGAAACCTATGAAAAAAAGCTGTATAAACATTTTAGGATCAATACGTATCGTATTTTTTAATACGATATTGTTTTAGAAACTGCACTTATATTTTATCGGTTATTGAACAAATAATTTAAGTTAAAGATGTGCATAATTCTTACGCATAACCATTAAAATAAAACAAAGAATTGGGACCATGTTATTTTGAAATATTTTAAAAAATGAAATACTACAGCATTATCAATAATGAATTATCCTTTTGCAAAACATGAAGGAAAAAATATAATGAAGATCATATTACAAATTTAATTTTTCAAGCAATTCACCACGTTGGGATTGAATATATTTCGACTTTCAGGTAAATGGCTTTTGTAGTAGTTATTTTAAATTAATTAAAAATTGATTTTACAATTAACCCTAGAGAAGAGTAACATAGAAGTGAACCTTAAATAAAATTAAGTAAGTATTTTTATGAAGTATATCAAACATATATTTTTTACTTATGGTGCATTTATCACCATATTATGCTATTTTAGAGCAAGCATTATCAGCACACAATGAAAATTGAAATGTTATTTAAGAATGATTAAATACTTTCTTTTAAATCATCTCAAGTGTGTTACTTTTCTCTATAGTCGAGAAGCACGATCTTTAAACCTATATAGTCTAGGCCTTTATCCATGTGTAAATTTAGTTATGAATAATGAGTTGAGATCACTTCGCGAAAATCAGTGGAAAAATTGATTTTTAAATACTTATTGGAAAACAAATTATGACTCTTTCTGTTTGTAAGAAAGAGTAAATTTTTATTAATATTACTTATTAATTGTTATTAATAAATTTTAGCAATTTAATTCTTTTTTAAAATTATTTTAATAAATTAAAACTAATTTAGAAATCTATACTACGGGTTTAGTATGCATTACGTAAGGTTAAAAATTTTTACTTTAAGCCTCGATTTTTTAAAAATGTTAATTGAAACAATTTTTAAAGTTCCAATTATTTTATAACTTTGAAACTTTTCTCAAAAATCCCGAATACATAAATAAATATTTGGACAAGAAATTTTACAATACAATTGTTCAAAAATAATGTTAAGTTTCTAATTTCGACCGATGAATAATAGTAGTCCAAAGGGATTGCGGATTATGCTTCAGAGAAATCGGTCAACGTGTTTGTCGAAACGAAGCAATTGTGATGTGAATTTGCCATCGCTGGATACAGGAGGAAATGACGGAGCCGATTGCACCCATCTCGTTGCGTCACTGCCTGTGATGACAGGTGGATTGTTCGCATGGTATTGATGGATCGCGCAGCAACATCAAGAACTACGGTACAACAGATTAAGTCTATTTAGTATCATTCGGGGTCTCTTTGTACCATTTGTAGCAGAGTGAAATGTCCGCAAGGCGTTCATTGCTTCGTTTAACCTTGACTGGAAACCAAAGGCGTTTGCATCGCCAATGGTGCTATGAACGGTGGACATGGACTACAAAATGGATCGGCAATGTGTTTATTGACGAATCTCAATTCTGCCTGCAACATCACGATGGTCGGATTCGAGCTTGGGGACACCATGGTGAGAGGCTGCTGAACTGTTGTGTTATGCATCACCACAGCAATCCTGCACCCGGTATCATGGCTTAGGGGGGTATTTGATTTCAATGCTTCACCCCTCTAGTACGCATTGCGGGTACACTGAACAGCTAGCGCTACATCTCTCAGGTGTTGGAGTCCGTGGTCCTTCCATACATTTAGCGCTGGTCATTAGTCATATTCCAACAGGATAATGAGTGGCACGCAATGTTTAAGAGTTCTTCGTTAGTCATCCAATTGAATCGCATCCTTGGCCTGCTTAATCTTCCGATCTATCACTAATTGAAAACGTGTGATCCATGCTTGAAAAACGACTGGCGCGGGATACACAACCCTCGAATACACCAGATAAACTTTGGCATTATGTAGAAGCCGAATGTACACTGTACTCCATGGATACATCCAAAGCCTCTTTGATTCTATGTCGAGGCGTGTGGCAGTGGTATAGTCAACAATGGCGGCTACTCTAACTACTGATTTTGTCATCATCAACACTTCACAAGAGACTGCAATTTTAATCGTTTGATCATTGTACAGTAAGTTATCTGCCAAACAAGTTTCGCTGTGATGTGTCTGGTCCTTATTGCTGTTGCATTTTGTGTGGCTAGCAGTCTCACAGCTTTTCTTCCTTTGACAAAAAATTTCGAAAAATGAGTGTCAAGCTTGATGGGAAACTAAACTAAGGGTTTTGCGCCAGACCGATCACCTTAGCGAAACACCCCATTATACACCTCAGAGCCCAAGGGGACCACAACTTGTGATTCTCCCTGCCCTGGGGGGTCCATCTCTTCCTCTACGCGACCTATATGTGTGGGAGGAAATGATTGATCACCCAAGTTAGCCATAATAAATCCAGTTACATATTGTCTAAATATATTGAACAACACATGTCTTACTATAGGAAAGCAATCAGGAGTAATATAACGTATTCCTAAATTCTAAGTAATTAGGCACCTGGAATATTAACTTTTTATCTTTGAGCAAAAGTATCCTATGAATCTTTATCTTCCTTAATTTCTTTAACACGCTAAAAAGCATGTGTTCTATAATTACACTTCTAAGTTTAATGTCGTACCAACAGCTCACGGCGTTCAGCATCTCAGATTTTTTTCTCCTTCTCGTGATTACAAAACCTTCACTATATATCTACTACCTAATCTGAATATAACGGTTTCTTCTTCAGAGGATTGATTGGCTGCGAATTAACTCAATGCTGGCCCCAAAGATTCCCCAAGAGGATTAATAGGAAAAATGTGGTAAATACCTATCACAAACTGAGATTTGCCCATTAGGCTACGTGCTGTTGCGCCACTGAGTTTGGTTTAGTTTTAGTCTATATTATTAAAGTTTTATAAACATTTCGTACATTTATCGAAAACATGTTTGGACATTTTTTTTTTGCTTTTGTCATGTTTAAATGTTTCAACCATTATATATAGAATAAGTGTTAGTAATATTTTTTTATTATATTTTGTCTTATAATCCTATAATAATTTTCTTATATTATTTGTAATATCTTTCTGTATTACTTTCAATAATTCCAGGCAAAATACGTCGTGCCAGAAGGACCAGAAATCTATATCCTTTTTGAATATAATTAAACCAAATGCAGTCTAACAAAACCAAAGAAATACTCTTTTCTTTATATGAAATTCATGCAAACTTTCTTTTTCCTTCCCATCCCATTTCAGAACTTAATCGTCATCTCTTCACAAAATAGCACCCCCTTCCGCAGGTGTGAGGAATAGGCCTCAAACACTGCAAAAATCTATCGCCAACAGTACTAGGTCATATGACATTATTTTCAGTTTGTTAAAAGAAATAAAGAAACCTTCAGAAGATCTCTGAAAGAGAAATAGAAAACAAGTCAGAGATATCTGTTCAGCTTTATATCAATAAATACATTGGCATCAAATCAATTTTAGCATTTATTGGATATTCATGGCTTAACATAGGAGAAAAAAAACTAGATAATTTTTTTTATTCTCAAATTATTCAATACTGGAACTTGCCGAATTATTAGGATTTATTTTTTAGGGTTCCCGGTTTACAAACTAATGAATGGTATTAACTGAATCATATAATAATTAGCTTATAGAATTTAGTATAAATTGTATTATTATTACTATGCAATATATATTTCGGAATTTATTGAAACAAATAAGTTCAATTTATGGAAATGGGTACAAATTATGTATCCGTGTAAGAATAATTGTTTACTTTTAGAGCATATAATTCTCACGAAATTGATATTTGGGGTTGGAAAATATAAAAATGGCTCTAAATTTGTATGCAATCAATATATTCCTATGAATAAGTTCAAAGAACTTTATTACATAATTTAAATAAAATATATTTTGTTGTAAATACGTAATGCTAAAAGAATTGCTTTCTTCTGTAGTTGTTCGACGACAGATCTATACGTTGTCCTGAACGTTGCCATTGCCCAGATGCATACCCACAATGTCAGGATGGTGTACCCGTGGTTATGGATGGTTGCGGATGCTGTCCAGTCTGTGCTCGTCAACAAGGTGATGTGTGTAACACCGTACAGGTGTGCGATGTTACTAGAAAACTGCAATGCATTTATGTAGATGCTTTCTTCACTACTGGAATCTGCAGAGGTGAGATCTTGAAAAAAATATGTTTTCATAAATTTAATGAGGAATGATAAATGAATTATTAATACATCTTTTTTTTTTCTTTAAGCTATCTGACTACGTTCGAAACCATGATTTTAAAAAAGCGCATAAATAGACAGTTTTCATATTTAGTGTCATTTAGATTAAAATACATGTATAAAATTGCTTTAAGGACATTTTGACAAAAAATGATTTAAATACAATATTACGGCAAAAAAAAAAATTAACTTAGAATAACCTTATTTTAAAATATTCTATTTTTTGCGAAAAATACTTCTATTATAATACTGTTTGCCTGTATATAGCTCAAACCTCTGTACAGAGACTCAACTATGATTTTTGAAAAAATCACATTATTTTCAGAGTTACAACCATTTGAAATAATTATCACACAGCGTTTTTTTTTTTCTTAAAATTTCTCCCATCTGTTGTCGTTAAACATGAATAAACCCACTTCTAAGTTATATATTTCAAAAATTCTGTACAGAGGTCTGAGCTATACACAGGCAAAATATTATTATAATAGAAGCATTTTTCACAAACTGAGAATATTTTGAAAATGTGTCATTCTATGTTCATTTTTTGTCAAAATATTGTACCTAAATAATTTTTTATTGTAATAATATTCTTAAAATAATTTTATATACATTTTCTAATCTAAGTGGCACTAAATATCATAAATATTATCCATTTTTATGCTTTTGCAAAATCTTGGTTCCGTAAATAGTCGGATACCTTAAAAGATCATTTTTTTTCAAGCAGGAAAAAAATAGGTACTAACGTATTATACCATCGACTATTATTATGATATTGAATTGATATCGCCGAATACCGCGATAAACAACCAATTGTAGAAAACCCTTTCACGCATATTCGAGTACAATAATAAGGTATTATTTTGCAAACATTTTAGAATTTTTTTTTTATTGAAAACAATTATAAAATCCCCGTGCACCACAAATTATCACACGGGGCTTACAGAAGTAAGTAGTAAACACACATTCAATGGAAATAAACAATTAAAAAAATGAAGTTAAGAAGGATTACAAACAGTTACAACAAATTTACAGAAATTTTTGAAGCACTTCTGGTGGAAAGAAGTTGGTGAAAATTCGGTGGCCAATTAATGTTGAGTCTCTTGAACGCCAGTCTTATGATCTTTCTCTGTCTGACATACTTTGAACACAGAAGGATTACGTGTTCTACATTTTCCTTCGCCACCAATATTACAGTCACAGAAAGATGAAGGTACTAAATTAAATTTGTTCAAGTAGATTTTGAAATTACCATGACCAGTGAGAAATTGAAGAATTTTAGGATTGGCGACGTCTTTTTCATTTGGTGAAATTGATCGATGGTATACGTAAGTTAACACGCGATCACTCGCGCGGGGTGTTCTATACACCCCAGCAACAAGAAAATTCTCCCAGGATTCTAAAAAGAATGCGCAGAACCACGATTTTTTCTGTAGCTTCCCATTTTAGGTCATTGAACCTTAAGGCCTGATGCAATCCCTCATTCTCGAACGATTGGAATGTAATGACCTTCAAAAGTTTATCTGGAGGGCTGAGAACTCTCACGAGAAGTTGAGCATATGTATACAGTCTGCTCTGAATGATTGGAAAGTAATTAAAATATTATTTTCTACTTTCTACTATCATTATCTCATTAATTATATAGTATATTTACTACTGGTATATACGTTTTACTGGTTTACGAAAAAATATAAAACTATGTGCTTTAAAATGAAAATTTTGTATGTTCAGTTTAAATTAATGATAGTCTCATTTGTATGCAATAAATTTAATCATTTTATTTGTATACTACAAAAAACATCTTGTACTTTATGAATATATAACATAATGACACTTAATTTTATTTTCATAATTAAATGCACGTGTTAAAAGTTTGGGGTGCTTTCTACACCCCGCGAGTAACTACGGTAGGAAAAAGAGGCGCGAGTGACTGCAAATTAATTACAATTAAGTTTTCTAAACTCATATAGTACAGAATAACTATATTTCGTATAACTCCAAAATGTGAAACAAAAGATAATCGGGATATTTCATACTAGAATGTCTATTAAGAGAAATATATTTTAACAGCTAAGTATAAATATATGTACAGAGTGTTTTTTTTTTCAGGTATAGAAGTTTAAGTTGGTATTACTTTCCAAGATGGCGACCAATTTAACAGCTGTCAAGTGATTTATTCTCAGTTTGGTTTGGCAATTCATCATGAATAGACTAACGCCTGAACAACGCTTTCAAATTGTGCAATTTTATTTCGAAAATAATGGTCGCGCGATTTTCATAAGCGAATTTTGTTTAGTGATGAAGCGCACTTCTGGTTGAATGGCTACGCCAACAAACAAAACTGCCGCATTTGGAGTGAAGCTAATCCACAAGTGTATGTCGAAACACCGTTACAGCCAGAAAAACTGACTGTTTGGTGCTCTATATGGGCTGGTGGAATCATTGGTCCGTACTTCTTCACAACGTTACAGTCAATGGTGATCGGTATAGAGCCATGATTACTAACTTTTTCTTTCATGAATTGAACAATCATGATGTCCAGGAGCTGTGGTTGCAACAAGACGTCGTAACATGTCACACAGCTCGTGCCACAATCGATTTATTGAAAGACACGTTTGGTGACCGCCTAATTTCACGTTTTGGACCTGTGAATTGGCCTCCAAGATCTTGTGATTTAACACCGCTAGACTATTTTCTGTGGGGCTATATGTAACGTCATTGGTCTATGCGGATAAGCCACAAACGCTTGACCATTTGGAAGACAACATTTGCCATGTTACTGCCGATATACAGCCACAAATGTTGGAAAAAGTCATCGAAAATTGGACGTCCAGATTGGACTACATCCGAGCCAGCCGTGGCAGTCATATGCCAGAAATCATATTTAAAATGTAATGTCACAAGATTATCTTCCGAATAAAAAAAAATTCATGTCAATCGAATAATACATCGTTGTTTTATTGCAATTTAAAGTTCTATACCTCTAAAAAAACACCCTTTATATGTGCTTTAAGCGAAATATTTATAGTGATGTTTCAGTATTTCTTAACTTTATAATACATATGTTTTCTTCAGAAACTAAATGATCTCCTAAATAAATAAATATATATAAATATGTAAAGAACTGTTATTGATGTGTGTCAATGTAAGGAATACATAAAAATATTCGTATGAAGTACCCTTTGTTCGTAAAAATTCATTTGATTTCAAAACAAATACCAGGTTTATACATATAAAATGAGACGATTGTTTTAAAGAAAAACACAATAAATTTGGGAAAACTGTTAGTATTTCTTTATTTGAAATAATATCCATCGCTAGCTACACATTTTCTCCATATTTTGGGCAGTTTGTGAATACCACGGCAAAGAAATTATCGGTCTTTTGAGGCCAGCCAGTCATCAAGCCAAGATTTGACGTTTTCGTAAAAAGCGAAGTGCTGGTCAGCCAATGCGTGTCTTAATGATGCAAATAGGTAGTAATCGAAAGGAGCCAAGTCTGGCGAATAAACCGCATGTGCTAAGGGTTCCCAGTAGAGCGCCTTAACGATGCCCTTGGTCTTTTTAGCACGGTGGTTAGGTGCGTTGTCATCAAGTAAAATCACTTTGTGCAGCCATTTCTTGTATTGTTTACGTTTTTCGAGTATAGCATCGTTTAAATTAAGTAATTCTTGCTTTCAGGGATCAATATTAACGGTTTCGCTCATAATAGATTGGTCCCTCCTGATCCCAGAAAATACACAGCATTGTCTTGCGGCCGAAGCGATTTGGCCTTACAGTCGATTTGGACGGCTTTCCGAGGTCAACATATGATCGATGACGCTTGGGATTCTAAAAAAAATCCATTTTTCATCACCAGTCACAATACGATGGAGATACGACTTGCGTTTGTAGCGGGCAAGTAACATTTCGCACACGAGTTTTCGGTTTTCCTGTTGACGATCCGTTAGCTCGTGTGGTACCGATCTACCGACCTTTATTATTTTGCCTATTGCTTTGAGACGACGGGAAACAGTGCTCTTGTCAACATTCAATTGTTATACAAGATGTTCTTGCGTTTGGCCATCATCTTCATCGAGTAATGCTTGCAATTCAGCATCTTCAAATTTTTTTGCTGGTCTGCCACGCTCCTCGTTTCTCACATCGAAATCACCATTTTGAAACTTTTCAAACCACCTGTAGCACTGCGCACGGCTCAGAGCTTTGCCACCGTATGCTTTTACAAGCATTTGATGTGTTTCGGCAGCATTTTTCTTTAGATGGTAACAAAAAATTAATGCTGTTCGCAAATCGTGGTCGGAAGGAATAAAATTCGACATTTTCAACACAATAAAAAATATACAATGCACGCTAAAACTCGTCCAAATGTTAACTAAACATGAGTATCAAAGATCAAACTATAAAAAAAATCACATGTCACGGTTTCGTATTGTTTGCATATATGCGTGACGACATCTGTTAGCAATCGTCTCATTTGATATGCATACACCTGGTAAATATGATAAAATTTCCTTTCTAATTGGGATATTGTTTTTATGTCTATATTTAAACAAATATTTGCTCACTTATTTATTTAAAAAAATGTACAATTTTTATTTCTTTTTACTAATATGTATATCTATGGGTGTATCTGATTAATTTAAGAAGATATACTTTGTACCATCTGTTTATATAAAATTTGTCTCCTCCTCTCAATGTATTGATTATTTCAATAAAACTTTACTATATTTATTTCTAGCCATATATAAACAGAAGTACTTTATTTTTCCATTAGAAAAATGCTTAATTTTCTGAAATAGTCTTCTTAAGGCATTTGCAAGAAGAAATATGATATCATTACAAATATCAGAACTAACTTAATTAGGAGCATATCAAAGAGGTTGAATTATAATGAGTCTCGAAGAAACAAATCCATACGCACTGAATTAAATAATAAAATTAATAACTCTCTTCTGTTGTTCGAATGTTATTCTCTAGAATATCTTACGAATTTCCAATTACCCCAATAATTCTTGCTTTTGGGCTTTTGGTGATACCATGGATACTCCTCCTTCAAACAAATTCTTACTTGTCTTTTGTTAATAATTAGCCCATTGTTAACAAAATTAATACTATGTGTATTTTCATGATTCTTATCAAAATCAACAAACTTAATCAAATATTAAGGAAAGTCCTTAATTTACTAGAAGTTTGTGTTTATTACACCTTGAGAATGAATCTAGTGTTAAAAAAAGAACCTTTTCTCTTTCAATCACTTTTCGAGTATCACTATTCAAAACTTATTTAAGAAGAAATCTTCGATGCTTCCCTGGTCCTCACTAATTAATATTTCATTAACGTATTCTAAGAAATTTAATTAGGAAACCAAATTAGCAATCTAAGCGGTGAAATAAACGAGTATTGTGAACAGAATGGATTTGATGAGGTGTTCCGTTCTTTAGTAAAGCAGGATGTAAAGGTAACAAAACTTGTTCCTGGAAACTGCCTTAGAAGTCAATTAAATAATGACATCAGTGAAGATTTTGGATTATTGGAAAAATACTTGGGTAACTCTTCAGGCATCACCGAATTACAGATTTAGATCTTTTAGTTCTCAAGGAATTAATCGGCAAAAATGAATTAAGGAGTTTTGGAACAAAATAATTGCAAATTTCTAAAACATATTTACTAACAATAGATTTTCAAATGAATATTTATAGTGTTGTCTTTTACATTAAATGCAATAGAACACTGAGTACAAAAGTAAATTCATAATTAGATTTAAGAAAGCTAATACTTAATTTTAGTTATAATTATTAGGTACAGACCGTAGCGCACACAAAGTTTTTCAAGGGGGCTTCCAAAGTCGAAATTCACCCTTTTGATATCATGCTCCAATACATCGCCCAACATATTATTTTGATTTTGTCGATTTTTGGGAACGAAAACAATACCAAATTAATTTTTGAATAAATAATTAGCATTAATTTATAAAATTAATTATTAATAACAAATACATAATTAAATTCTACGTAATATATATATATATATATATATATATATATATTTAAATATATAAAACAATCACAATTATCAATTTAAAAATTGAAATATATGAATCCCAAAATACCAAAACACTTTAGAATATCAATGGCGAATATAAAAGATAATGTTCCATAATTTTCAAACAAAATTAAAAAATTATAAAATAAAATAAAAATTTATAAAATATCCAAGTGCAATCTCGGACTTAGGACCGATAAGTGGGGTTAATACCCCAAAAACTCCGAAAATCCAATAAATATCAGATGGCCCTTTAAGAGACACACTTATATATATATATATATATATAGGATTATAACCAATCGAAAAAAAGGAAGGGCTATGGGGGTGTCCTGATCCCTATGACACCCCCTTTTGTGCGCCACTAGGTTCAGTACATTCTTTAAGGGGAAATTCTATTGAATTGGCACAAATCGGTCAAAAATCAAGTAATGATTTTTTAGCAAAAATTATTTGTTATATACTTTTCTACGAACTCACAAAAATTGAAAAGTGTAAGTTTAAGAAACGCAAAGTTGTGATAAAACCTTTACGTTTGTTTTTATTCCCATCCCAATGGCAAATTAAAATTTTTAATTGACTTATCTCAGAAAGATAAAATAGCCCATTTATTTTCATTTAAAATGCTAATTTTTTTTATTCTATTGTGTCAAATGCTGTAAAATTTTTAACAATTACTATTAGTACATGAAACTAAATTTAGTATGCATATTTTGAATAAAAACAATACTTATTTTCTTTAAAAAAATAGTTGAATTTAGAATTTGCATATTTTTTAAGGAATTTTTAATAAGCATTTATAAAACGAAGTATTGTACGAATACCAATCATGTTATCGTAAAACAGATATTAACTTTTGTTACGCATAGTTTGACGTACTTGTAAATCAAACTTCATATACATACGTAGGCTTTTAGTAGGAGGATCGCATTTTAAATTCACTTCATAAGTTTCACGTTTTTCCCTTTAAAAATTAAATGGTTAGCATTTTATGAAATTTTGAGCACAAAAAATCTGTTTTACACCATACATACACATAGGATACAACCAAAAACTTATGAAAATCATTAAATTATAAAAGAATTTGTGTAAATCGTACCTTGTCCCCTTAAGTAAAAATAGTCTGCTTTACTTCTTAGTATAAATATACAAAATAATCTTAAATTAGTTCATTAAAAATTAAAATATTTTCTAGTTATATCAAAAAGATTCAAGCATCCATTTGTGCCTTGTTATAAAACATGAATTATTATTGATAAATATATTTGGTATTAAAGCCAAATATTATCAATTATTTTATAAAAGCAAGAAACCATTCTTCAATCCATTATAGAGTTGCGATAGCCTAGTGGTCAAGGTATCGGATCATGGCAGGCTTGTCATGAGTTTGAGCCCATTTCCACTAAAGATCCGCCGTGTAGTGGGAGGATGCGCTTTAAATCTGTTGAGAGCTCAAACGTCCTCCCGTTGGTGTGGTAGTTAGGAGAACAAGATGCCAGCTCAGGTCATGTCCACGTCACTTGACCATGGTTCAAAATTACGTGGTCCGTCGCCAAAAGCCCTCGTGTAGCAGAACAGTGTAAAGTTAATATTCAGTCAATCCCTCGATCCATTATAAACCAAAAACTTGATGTTTAATTATTTTTTTTAATTATTATATCTCAACTTTAAAAAAAACCCATTCCATGAAATGTTAGAGTAAAACTCTCAGTAAAAAAAAAGGTGTGAAAATAAACTCTCTCTATACTACTTTTATTAAAAATATAATGCTCAAAAAATTTAAAAAATATAAAAACCAAATTAGGAAATACTCGTAATGAGCTATTTTCACCGTTATAGAAATCTGTTATTGTTTCCTTTATTTTAACATCTTTAGTTTCAATTACAAATGACATGTAATATTGCAATGCATGGTTGAATGCAAATTTTTTAGTGTCAAAGGTGTACGTGAACACTTTAGTGTAGAATAGGCATTTGGAGTAAAATGCTTTTTGAGGGCATGCGTCAATTTCTTCGCTACTTTCTTTCACCATCTCGAAAACTTTTGTTACTTTTCATTCTGCAACATTAAGCGAAATTTGAGTAAAAAAATTAATTAAAACGAGTAGTAAAAGTTATTTCAGTGTTGGAACAGATGACGAATCATAGGAAACCTCGAAGCAAGGCTGTTTTAAAATGAAAGCTTGTATAGTCTTTAAAGAAGGTTTTCTGAGTTTTTAATGCATTGTGGCCGGAGCTTCTCGTAATACATTGTTATAGATTAAAGAGATCAAACCCATAAAGATAATTTAGGCAAGATCGTCCAAAAGTCACGGTGACCACCGGATACCAGTATTTCTACTTTCCTGCTTAAAATATTTAAACGCTTCTTGGTTGTCTCAGACATTTTTCATGGGTCTGCGGGAAATCAAATTTCAATGGTGGCAGCTTCTTAAAATGCTACATGAGTGAGTTATGTCTGCATATTTGGTGTTGTTAGAGAGAGAGACACACACACATGTGCAACATAACTTCTGCAAGATAGTTTTAAAAAAAAATATTGATCTATGCACCCAACTAATTTTAATAAAATTTTTACAGAACTTTTAAGCATAATCAACAAAAATTGAACATGTCCCAAGTTTTCTAAATTTTTTCTGAAATGAAAATAAACCTCTCAAACGTCGTACTAAGCTTAATAAACGCCTCAGGGGTTCACCTTCTTTAGGTGAGAGTACGGATGTCACAATCTCGAGGTACCCTAGTGATATTTTCCTTTTCCCAAGGGGTTTACTATCTTTGGTAAATACGGGTATCACGAACCTGGGGTACCCTAGTGATCCTTCTCTATTTTCGACCCTCCTTCTTGTCATTCAATTTATCCTTTCTTTCTTTTCCCGTCTAGATCACAGATTTTCACAAATGTTTGGCGCAGTATAGCCATATTTGGCTCTTGCGCCATAAAATCTGACATTCATTCATTCAGCTTAATAAATATGTAAACAATTAGAATTTCTATCCACTATTAATAATTTGTTATATACTTCAGTTTTACAAACAATTTGATAAAGTTATTTTGGTCAAAATTACTATTTTCTGCATTTGAGAATTACTATTCATGTGTCAATTATAGCAATCATTTTCTAATTTTCAAAAATGTTCTTCCTTTTCATTTCATTTCAAATGAATTTGGTATCATTTAAAAAAACATTTTTTTTTGCGTTATTTCTTTTTTTTATGTAGAAGGATATTTTTCAAGTAATTTAGCTTATGTAAATAAAAGGATGAGAAAATAATGGGAATTATGAACTTGGAATAATCTCACTGACACTAATTAATATTGTAGTTAGATAATACATGTCATTACAAATTATTGGAACTAACCGAAGCATGAGGAATGTTCAACTGAAGTGGAAAAAAGAAAATAAAGAATTCTTCATTTACTTGAAGAATGAGAAGTATAAAAAAATTTAAATGAATAATACAGTCGCTTCTTGCATAAAATTTGTGTCATTTGAATCTGAAGAAATCCGAGATGTATTAATTATAGTACTTTTTTTTTCAAAACAAGAAATAACATTTCTAAAACAGTAATGTTTTGGATTGGAATATTTTTATTTTTAAATTACACATTGTCTGATAAGGTTAAATTTTTTATTTCAAACGATCAGAAATGTATATTGCTGTAGAAAAAGAGAAAACAATCGTTATTCTTTTTTATAATAAGCTTTACATAGAATATAAAGCTTACTATAAAAACTTCATGTTTAAAATGTCATTTTTTAAAAGAAAAATGCTAAGTGATAAGTTGATAAGCAATAATTCAATCTTCTAAGATTTTTAAGTAGCTCTGGTAGCCGAGTGTACTTGGTTGTGAACTCGCGGTACGCATTATCGAATTGTGGGTTTAGTTCCTAGTGCTATTGAAAGCCTGCTGTGTAAAAGGTATGATTTACGATGAACTGGTCAAAACACACAATCCTTCTGTTGGGTAGCTATGGAAGTTTGGAAAGTGAAATTTCAGCTCAGGTAGTGTCATCTTTGACATTTGACGAGTTCCGTCACCAAAAGGTCTACTACAGCTTCAAAGTGTGGCTTTAAAATAAAATCACCATTTCCAAATTTTTTTCGCAATTATAAGATTTTAAATAATAGTGCCTTGAAAATATTTCTTACGCGTGAAATTCTTTGCACATATATAGTTTCGCAACACCAATTGCAACGCATAAATAAAGACAACTAAACTGAAATGTATAAATAAAAAAGCACACAAATACACGCACACACACACTCATATATATATATATATATATATATATATATATATATATATATATATATATATATACGATAATGGCTATTAAAATTGCTGCACTAGGAAGAAATGAAGATAACAAAAAATTATATTTATTGTACAAGTATATTATACTATAAATAGCAAGTGATTAAATTTTCAAGTGCATAGATCCTGAGAAATCAGAACCAAAAACAACCACCTATGGTAGTAATGACAGCACTTATACGCATGGGCATTGAGTTGAACAAAGATTGGATGGCATGCACAGGTACAGATGACCATGTAGCTTCAACACGATACCGCAGCTCATCAACTGGAGAAACTGGCGCATGGTTACGAGCCAGTCGCTCAGGAACCATACTCCAGACATTTTCTATTGGGGGAAGATTTGGGGAACATGCATGCAAGGGCAACAGTCAAACATTTTTCGTATCAAGGAAGACTGCTAGTAATAGGGGGCCGTTGAGATCCAGCACGGCGTTCTGTATTACCATCCGGAACCCATCGATTCTATATTCTGCTAATAGTCTTTGAATCTTGACTGACGCGATCAGTAATACTGTACTACGATAAACCACATACCAGTACGCTATAATTCGACCTTTATCAAAGTCAGAAACGTGCAGTACCGCATTTCTTCTTCTTATACGAGACATTACAACAACTTTTCACCAGGTGACAACATTCAACAGCAAATCGTGTATGAAATATTTCTTTATTTAAACACATTGTAGGTGTAGCTACTGGCACTTGCTTTTTCGGAATGCTCTGAAAAGCTAATTATTTGCATATCATAGCACCTTCTTTTTTTCGTTTAAATTTCACGTCTGTTGCACGTCGCCTTCTTGATGTATCAATTTTAATGAACAATAGTATATATCAACAAACTTGTAAATTTTAATAAACACGCGCGCAGTCAGACAGACATACACCTATATTTAGGATGCAATGTATTTTTGAAACGCATGTGGTTCAAAGTAAAAGAGTGTGTGCGTTAAAGCTTTAGCAAACGAAATTTTATAAATACATCCATTTCAACGAAATGTTTATGCTAATTTTTGTCAAATGTCTTAATATGATTTCCTTATGCTGATTACAATAAAGTTGAATTAAATGTCATATAATTGAAATTCTGTATTTCTTATTCTGTATTCGATTCGATAAAGGGATGTACGACTTTCCCCTGAAGTATTTGTCACTTCTCTTATTTCAAGCAAGGTGGAAACGTCTCCCAATCACATAGCCCACACGCTGTATTGATGAATAATCAGTGAGCGCCAGTGACTTGAAAGAAACGTGAGCACCTTAGAAGGCTTACAGATAGAATGACCATTGGGCGATTTAGTGTAATTTCACTGATAAATAGTATTGGCATGTTTTGAAAGATGACCAATGGTAATGGATACTGCACACATCATTTATATATTATTATATTCTTTTTTATTATCACTCAATACGGGCTAGTGGTGACATGATATCTTAGACTTATAGACAATGACATACTAAGCCATGTTAACGCCTTATCGCATCGTGTTGCGTTCCTGGAATTGAGGTTGATTTCGACTAGTTTTGATGTCGAATACAGATTCACAAGCAACGACTGCCATTATTTGAAACAAAAAGATAATTCATTGGAAAACCCGAGACTTTGTCATTCCATGGTTTACTTAAGCTCAAACCAAAACTATTAGAAAAGTAGTTATCATTTTGCTTTTGGGTTAGTGATAATCTTCTTAATGAGCGCAATTAGCGTAATCTGTCGACGAGGAATTAGTGATCAGTTAAATGGAAGACCTTCAGTGCTTGTATCATTGGAGGTGTCAGAGGCTGATGGCACTTTGGATGCTTTTTTATACACCAAAAATGATGTACTCATTCTTCCTACGCTCCTCCAGTCGACACACAGTGGATACGATGAGGTGAGTGTGTCCACTGAGTTTCGACAGTTGGATTAATATGTCCTACTTAGATTGATTCATAATCTCTTGTAAAATATGTTCTGTCTACTGAAGTTGTCTACACTGGAGGCTCTCTTATATTTAAGCTAAAACATATTTCTTTTTACGATGATGCACATGTGCAATAACTGGTTTCTCTTTCCAATATAATGGATACAGATCATTCTATAGTTCCAAATTATTATTACAGATCATTCTATAGTTCCAAATTATTATTACAGATCATTTACAGGGCTCGTTAAGCTGCATCAATCATGCGATTATTAGCTTTTTAGCCACTTTTTATTGCTATTGCATATTTACTGCTTCGCAATGCACCGACGAAGCATACACGCGAGTCTAATGAGGTACCATGTAATTATTAATTCTTAGCATTTAATTATGCCTGTCCATAGTTATTACGTGCAAGAAAATGCGGAAAGATTTGTACGGCATTGTGTATGAAAATATACGAAGCACAAGAATATACGAAGAACATCTTTTAAGAAAGTGCTCTCTCTGTTTGACTATAAAAACAAATATACGAAAAATATGTGAAAAAACTTCCCTTGAAGTTTAAGTTACATTTTTTTTGCATAATTGTATTTTTTATATACCTATCACATGACAGATTTCTACAAGTTAGTCGGTATCTATGTTATGCATTACTAGGCAAGCTATGCATTCAATGTAGAAATTAGTCACCTATTACTGCAATACATTTTATGATACTGACTTTGAAACATATGAAAATTGTAGTGACATGGTGGTAGTAGCGAAGTGCTGATCTTTATGAATACTTGAGTCACAAGTGCACAATCACCTTATCTTCCGGGAATGAAAGGTCAGCCTACTCGTAAACATGTATGTGAATTGTTGCACCCGATTAAACACACATTTTGGTACTCTTTTCAATAAAGTCGTATAATTCAAGTTTTATGTAAATAATGTCGGCAGTTTAAAAGTTCATTATTATAAAATGCTGAATCACAGATCCGATTTCAATCTTGATGATCAACTCAAATATCTTAAAAATATAATTCGTGGTAACCGCATGCGTTAAAACTACTACTACAAATTTTGTTTGAATTCGAACAAGACATGCCGAAAGCAAACATACATGTGTATTTTTATAAACCAATTTCTCAGTTCAGCAAATTAAACCCCATTTAAATACAGGCCTCATACTTACAATAGAAATAAAATAGAAATTAATTCTATTTTACTCCAATCATATTAAAATATGACTCGGTCAATAACATGTAATTTAATACTTCTAGGATACTAGACATTTGACTGAAACATTTTATAACAACACTTTATAATAAACACTTATTCTTTTTTTTCTAGTGAGAAGAGGTCAAGGATGCCATGTGGGTCAATCTGATTACAGAGATGGTGATACTTTCAAGCTGGATTGTCGGACACAATGCACTTGCCAGAATGGTACATATGGATGCGTTTCTCTGTGCCCTCATGAAAATGTGCGGCCTTCTTCAGAATGTCATCATCCTCAGCTGGTGAAGATGCATGGATCTTGCTGTAGAGAATGGCTATGCGAATCAACGCTTTACGAAGGTGAAAGCTGTGTACAGTTCAATATGTACATACATCATACATACATACATGCATGTACGAACACGCACGTACACATACACACACATACATAAATATGTATATATGCACATATATGTATGTATATGTGTATACATATATATATGAGGGCGTATGTATACATATATAGATATACGTAGTAAGTGCACGAATCAATTACTACACGTTTCAAGATATGTCCTAGATTTAAAAGCAAGCGTTCCAGAGTTGAAATCAAAACTATGAAAAAAATAATATATAAAATGAAAATAGATGATACTGAGTAAACAACAAGCATATAAAACAAAATAATTTTACAAATCAGTCATATACACCAATGGTGAAAATATATTTAAAATTTTAAAAGTATATGTTGAGATAGAACTGGTTTGAGAAATATATTGGGAATCATGATACGACTATAAGAAAACTCATTCCCCCCCTCCCCCCAACGCTTCAAACATGTGAATCAAGTAAAAAGTTGTTCGTGTTACAAGTTAAAAAAACACTCAGAGGTATTGTTTGAAAAAAGGATTACTGAAAAAGTAACCATTGAAAAGGGGAAAAAAGCAATAAATCTCTCTAGAACTGAAACACTTTCTTTTATTAGAAAAAAAGTGAATCCAATCAATATAAAAAGTCAACTGATATAGCTGGTTTATCTTTTTGAAACCATTACTCGAGGTATTGAGAAAAAAAAATACCATCACGAACTTCTCCTTTTACGTTCAAGAAATATAGGTTTTCAGCAAAACTTGAGCAACTCAACAATGTGAGTCTTGCATTATCCCTCTTTCCATTTTTTTTAATTCTAACTTTCTGTAAGTTAGAAAGCAGTTCTTTCTTGTCTCATTATAAAGAACTACAACTGACCATCTTTCGGAATGTTGTATTGCTTTGTTTGATTTTTTTTTTCTAAAATTGACTTGAAAGAAATATTTTTCAAAACCAATTTAATTTTCATCTTTTTTTCTTACACTTGTATCCTTCAGTTCAGTATATAACATTGAATTTTTGATTATACACTGGTGAAGTAAATTACATTGAAAATCACTGATATTGGTATTCTAATGACTTATTTGTATTTTTTATGTGTGAAATCGAATTATCTTCTACGCATAATGATTGAACTTTTCCCTTCCCTTTCAAAATGCATTTTCCTATCGTCAATATTCTTTTATTCCTTTCTCAAAATAAAATGCCGATTTCTTCTTTTGGATCGAGACACTCCTTGAGTAACAAAATAGCACAATTACTCTATGTATGAATAAAAAAAAAATCTCGCGCGTTTTTTTAAAAAAAATTCTGATAGACATTTGCAAAATGACCAAATTATTCAATTATATGTTTATCTTAGCATAATTAAAATAATCAATTCATTTTATATTAAAATTGCAATAGCTATATAAAGCAATTATATATATTTCTTTTTTTTATAATATACATTTCTTAAATAAATAGAAGAATAATTTCTAAAAAAATTAAAATATTTCCGGTATCTATCATTACAGAACTAAAAATTAAATACCACCTTTTCAAGTTAATAGAAATAAACTTTTTATTTCATGCAAATTTCATGCAATTTGTGAAGAAATGTGAAAAATCAATTAAAATCATTCCAGAAAGGATTTAGTATAATACAAGTAACAACTTCTATTAAACATCGAATCTGTACCTCTGGTAAAAGAGACTAATCAGACAAAGCTATAATGTAATAAAATGCGAAACCCTATGATAAAAATAAAAAAAGCAATGCTTTTTTTGAGATAAATATAGATAATTATTTTCATTAATATTTATTCTAATTTTTACTTAAACTAATATTTTCAGTAAAACAATCTAACATTTGCTATAAATGCAATTTGCTTTAAGACCGATGCAATGTTTCTGAAATAGCGTTTGGAAATCAATTAACATTTAGATATTAGATAAATTTATATATATATATATATATATATATATATATATATATATATATATATATATATATATACATTGTATTCTACATTTAAAAAGATAAAAGTAATCACTCACACAAATCATAATAAATAGGATATCTTATCCTTATTTCTGATGCATTTTTTTCTCATGCTAACTAACAGGAAGGTTTATTCTGATGTAAACCAAATTCTTCATCAACAAATGAATACTGTAACTACATGAATATATGTGTGAGAATTCTGAGATTTTATATAAATAAATTAAAAATTTTTAACGAATACTGTTTAAGAAAATATTTCTCTTACCTGAATATTTAAATTGAGCTTTTATTATTTTTTAAAGTGAAAAAAATAGAAGAAAACAACTTATTTGGGGGATACTGGATTCCTATCTAATAAAAATTTGTTACACGACAAGTAATCATACGGTAATGTGTATGTTGTAATATGCATGATTTAAGTTTCTTTGTTTGGTTTTGCTTTAATGTTGTTTTTGAGCTATGCTTTAAATCTAAGACTCGTAGCAAAATTAACTAGCTACGCAACTGCTTTTAAAGCAGTAATTTTAATGCTGAACCATTGCCAAGTAAAACTGTAACCCGGACGTTACAGTAACTGGTGTATTGACCGATGAATCAAATAATGGACAAGTTTCGAGTTCGTTTCTCATGCATTGAACAAACACTGTCATTCATATTAGAGGCAGAGAGATATTAAATCTGTTGAGACTCACAAATATTTGCGTTAGAATTGAGTGAATATGGAGAATAGGCATACAGGTTGTTCCGAAACTCAAATTCAAACGGGAACTGGATGAAAGGAAGCATCATGTCAGTTTTGGGAAAATAAAAAAAAATTAAAAAATCTGTATTACTCGGTTATGTGATGACTAGCATACTTTTGAAAATGTGAAAAAGTGACACTCTTCATCACATTTCTAATTACTGTGACCACGAATTTCACAATTTCAGAGTGGTTCTTTTCTTATCGTGATCTTACATAACCTTTCGATTAATCACAATTACAAAATGATCAAACAAATTTGCTGGTTTAATTAAACTTAACATATGTGTTTGAATCAGTGTTTGAGAAAAGGAAGTTACCTAAATCTGATTCTATATAAAAATACTGCATAAAATGCAGAAGGGAGGGTCTATTTAAGATTTCAAAATGTTACTACACTTATTTTTTTTTCTATTCTTAACAATCGTAAGAATTCTTTTTTATTTGCAAGCCATCTTCATTTGAAACTCCCCTTTTTTTTACACCCTCCATCACATCATTAATTACTGTGACTACAATACGAATTCTACAATATCACAGAGGTTTTTTTTCCCCTTAAGTGAGCTTACAGTGCTTTTAATTTTGAATATTGTTAACTTTATTCCTAGACCTCTTATTCAATATATATATTGAGAGAGAGAGAGATAGATAGACATATGTATATGAAATGCCATTGCAATAATTCCGTTGAGTGGTAAATATATTGTAAGACGTGGCGAGTGGTTGATTAAATAATGGAGAGCCAAAGGTTGGGCGTGGCCGGTGGTGTGATTTTCTATGTTATTTGGAGTGGGGCAGAGTACGGTATTATCGAAGAGGCACTCATGTAAATCGTTATTCCTTTTTATTCACATCCGCGGAAACCCATAAAGATCCAGTAGGGACGGCATTACACATAAAAGAAGCAAACATCATAGCACAAACACAGAAAAGACACGCACATAACGCGTTGTAACCGGCTACATAACTACAGAGAAACGAGCAAAAAGAGAGAGAACGATTTTCAGAGACATCGGTTTTTATACTCGACGGTGAAGACCACGTGACATTTTTGTAATAAGATCTCTGATTGGTTACAATGGTCGGGAAAGGGAATTATGATGTAATAATATTAGTCGATTACAATTGAGATCAGGGCGTTAGTTTCGAACCAAATAATTAAAAGATTATTTGAATATTATTAAAGAGTTAAATAAAAGGATACTCTCTAGGGGGAATTATTATTATTATATATATATATATATATATATATATATATATATATATATATATATACAGATCTATTGCTACGTAGATCCAGGTTCCGAGGATTTGGATCTTATGCAAATCAGTAGCAAAGAACAAGACAGTTCTTTAAGAGCAGTGAGAATTGATTGTCGAGAAAACAGCCCTTGAAATACTGGATTCAACAGCGATTTTCACAGAATAAATCTCAGAAGATCTTCACACATTCAACAGCACTCAGACACAATTATTATTGTTTATAATACACGTATGTAAAAGACTATTCACAAGCGCCGAAAGTCTGAGCTAATCGGTAAACACGGTCAAGGCAAGCGTAATAATGTCAGACTGACTCAGTTTGGCGAGCGTCTTCCTATTTATAGCTATGACGAACCTTTCTTAAAAAATCCACTTACGTCATAGATCGTGAGATTAGTGGGTTTCTCCTCTAATTTCCAGATGAATCCAGAGGGTTCCAAACTCGCCAAAAATGGTCACCAACATGATCGCCAAGATTTCTCCAAGTTTTCATTGAATCGCCACTATAATGTAAGGGACGGAATTGCTTGTGAATATTACAATTTTAATGTAAATTAAGTATAATTTAGATTAATATAAAGACAGTACGTATCCAAATACAAATCATTTACACTATTTTACACAAAATTCGTAACAATATATACACATGTGTGTGTGTGTGAGTGTGTAGTTAAAAACTATATGATATTTGTATGGAAATGTTCACCAAGTGTCAGATTTTTGGGAAAACGTGCAAATTATTGATCTTGATAAAAAAAACTATTGCTTTGTGATGTAGTCTCTTACTTCAGCACTAAACAGTGTAACAGTCTGCAAGCCCTCAACGTGCATATTTTCCTGGCCATCATCGATGACTTCATTCGTCCGTTAAGTATAGTCATCGTCTGCATGCGTTCCTAGCGCCATAATCGGAGAACAAACCGTGACAAATGATTGAGAGAATGGAAATCCATTTCCCAGGCTATATATATATATATATATATATATATATATATATATATATATATATATATATATATATATTATATAAATATATACATATATAATATATATATAATATATATATATATATATATATATATATATATATATATATATATATATATTATATAAATATATACATATATAATATATATATATATAATATATATATATAATATATATATATAATAATATATATATATATATATATATATATATATATATATATATATATATATATATATATATTCCTAAAATCGCTTGAAGTAGTTCATAGGGTTTATTTATTTACAGTCTCACTATAAAGCTATGTTCATACATTTCTGGAATATTTAATTTGAATATGCCCAAGTAAAAAGAATAACTGTTTCCTTGTCATATGAATTTCACAATTATTTATTTGTTCCTTCTCGATTTTGTCGTAATTTTTTAACTTTGTAACTTTTAGCGAACTCGTATTTGTTTCGGAATTTTTATTTATGCTTATAAAGTAAAAACTGAAAAGAAATTCTTTTTTTATATAATGGTGTTAGATAGGGCAATAGAACTGGGGCTTTGCTGCTAGGGCAAAAAGAACAGAAAATGAATAATTTTTTACCACGCGCAAGCAGGCGTTATAATTTCATTACTTCTTTTGATAATTGCGTGTTGCAGATTTAACTTTAAATATTTTGTCTCTGAATTAGGATTAAGTCAACATTTTATGAATCAGTTTGGCTATACATCTTGCATTAGTTTCCATTTCTCTTTGATTAATGCTTGTTTTAAATTGTATTTTAGTCTAATGAAGTTTCCAATATAATCTTTAATTAAAAAAGGTTTATTTAGCTATTGGGCTTTGTTTTCGTATCCTGGAACCTCTAGAACCGGTTTGATAGAGAGATAGGTAAACCACATAACTTGCATGCATTTCTACCGGAAAAAACAAGATATTTATTGAGAACAGTTCTCCTTTCTGCATGATTTCCTTTATATCAGTATTATATTCACAATCTATACATATAAATAAAAAAGAAGTGTCTGCTTGTAGTTTGAATTTAACAGATTTTTACTAAATGCATTTAAAAGTATATATGGTACTTACATGAAAAAATCAATTTTTAAAATTTTTGTCTGTCTGTCTATCTATCTGTCTTTCTGTCTGTCTGTTTGTTCCGGCTAATCTCTGAAACGGCTGGACTAATTTTAACGAAACTTTCACTGGCAGATAGCCATTGCTATAAGAAATAACTTAGTTTTCTTTTATGTTAGAAAAAGAAGTTAGGATTCCGAGAAAATAAAATTAAAACCAATGAAATAGTGAACAATATCGGATACAAATAGGGATTATTTATTTCAATAGGGACTATTTTTATTCAATAGGGATTATTTTATTTTGTGAACCTTCTGTCTCAATGATTGCTAGCAGTTATATCATACTTTTTTTTTATTAGGTTACTGCCATTCGCGACATTTCCCGTTCATGTCTTGATCCTAATTATTTTACAGTCCTTAACTGCATTGTCAAAGGTCATGCGTTTCTTTCACCACCTTCCTTGTGGCTTTGTTTGTGTTCCCGTTTCACCCTACTTGCTACTTAGACCTATTTTGATCCTAAAGATTTTAGTCATCACCCCATCGACAGTGTCAAAGGTCATGCGTCCCTTTCGCCCCTTGCTCAACAAAAAACAAGGAAAAAATAAAACAAAAAAGAAACATGGATTCACAAAGTAGAAGAAAAGTTTTCGTAAACTGTGCGAAGTGAATAAAAACTTCTTTGTTAAATTAAACGTGGACGAAGTCGTGGGTAACAGCTATTTAACATAAAATAAATGCATCAGAAAGTAAAATTAACGTATTACATATCCAAATACAAATTATTTTCCTTTTTTATGCGCTTATTACACAAAATTTATAACAGTGTGTTGATTTTGCTGAGCAGAAGGTAGGTGTTTTCAAAAATCGACCCACAACAAAGTTACGGGGTGTCATAAATAATAATAAAAATAATAAAAAAATCAGCAATTACACCTAAAGACTTAAAATTTAGCAAACATGGTTTTTTGTTCAGCTGGTTATGTAAAAAGCTTTTTTGTGTGTGTTTAATTTATACAATTCAAGTACGTAAAGTTAACTCATTAAACACTTCTTTATCCTTCAGTCTGTATTTTTTTAATTTTTAAATTCACCCGTGCGAAAAACGGGTATACTAGCTAGTATAGAATAAAACGATTCTTTTATAATTATATGTTTTTCCATTTTTCTCACCAAATTGTTTTTAAAAGATTCCTCTAATTGATCAGAAAAACATTTTCATACTTCCGTCTTCCAGATCCAGTCCTATGACACAAAATAACCTTACCTGCAATGGAATATACTTGAATAAGTATCTAACTATAAGGCAATAATTCTTATTAATAATGTTTTCAGATCGCAAGAAACACTGCCAACCTTATACGAGCGAATGGACACCGTGTTCTACCACCTGCGGCATGGGGATTTCATCTCGTGTATCAAATGCTAATCCGGAATGCCAACTAAAGAATGAGACACGTTTGTGTTTACTGAGACCTTGCCCTACCAAAGAGAACCCAGAAATGATGATCCCCCACGGGCATCATGTAAGAGTATGTTACATTTTATTTATTCTATTTGTCGTATTAGATATAGTTTACTCATACAATAACTTATCTAATTTCGTTCTTTGATTAATCTGTTTTTCTGTTTATATATAAGGGGATGATGGACCATTAAAACTAATTTCTTAAATTGTTTGCGTAATTAGTTGAAAAAAGAATGTACAGTAAATGATTATTATCTTTCACAATTTAAATGTATTTTTTTAAAAAAACTATTATAAACTGAATTTTTTTTTTAAAAAATAAAATTTTTTGAACCATTTTTAAAAATACTTCTTGCGCATTAGTTTTTGAAATATGTACATCATTTTTGTTTTATGTATGGATGAACTACAAAAAAAATATATCTGTGTATGGATTTTTAATTCAGAATAAAATTTGATGTAATTATTAATCAGTAATTATTAATCAAATGACAAAATTCTTTGATAGAATTAATCTATGAATTATAAGGAATATTATTAATATAAAAAATCAAAATCGCAACTTTGACCCAAACTAGACATTGTGAAGGATTCTTGATTATTTAACACAATCTTTGTTGTTGTCGTTTCTTGTATAGCCTGATTGCCAAAGTCCAGATCGAGGCCCAGGAAATACATTCAGCATGAGAAAGGGCTAAGCTTTGAGCACCATACAGATGACAATACGATTTGGCTCGTTTTCCACCCTATTTCTAAGGGAGGATACCCTGGGGGTGGGTCAGGGGCATCCCACCTTTCATTCCCTTCCACCAACCTCACGAGGTAACAACTCCATGCTGCGAAGGCTCTATACATTTACAAACATCCATGCCTTCTCCAGGATTCGAACCCGGACCCTATATTAGAAGTCAATGTCGCTAACCACTATATCAGATGGGCGACAAACAATATCTTGTTATGCTCGTCAGATATATAACATATATCAAGAAGGGCTTTTATTTTTTAATTTCATATATAATCATTACTTAAATTGTAACTAAGACATGTTTGCATATTATATATATTTGACTCCATAAAAGATAAACTTTTCTTTTTGATTCAAAAAGAAAATAAAGGCTATGATAATTTAAAGTGAACGGAATATTCAAAGACTCATTTATCGCCTGTGGTTCACTAACTTTTAAGAACATTTTGTACTGTTTAAGAACATTTTTTTTTTTTAAAAAAAGAAAACAAAATACTTTTTTTGCAATATACAATTTATTAAAGCTGGCTAAGATACAAAGTACGAATGTTAGCTTTAAAATGGAAGCAAGATTAGTAAATATGAATTCCCAATATGAAATTCTTGTAATATTGTAAAATCTGTTCACATTTACTAAAATTATTAGAGCATAAACATTTTGTCCTCTGCATATTATATTTTAGCTATTCATAAATATATTTAAACAAAAAACTTTAAACTTATCATTCGTTATTCGAACGGAAGTAAGCATTTTTTGTTTGGAATAGGCTTATAATTTGTATTTTCCACAAAAACGAAATAAATTAGAAGTATAATACATTCTAGTAGTATTATTTATTAAATCGCCTTTACAGATATGCGAGTATATGCATTCTAGAATTCGCCGCAGTTAGTCAAAGTCATTCAACTGATTCAAGACAGGAGACTATCATAAAAGGAGGTACACCAAGCAATTTATGAAACAACCGGATGAAGCAGAATAACTTCTTTTATTCTGGACCATTTTAAATAAAACCCCGATCCAATGTTTAAGCTGCCGTAAAATTTTATGTGGTGCTGGGAAATCTCTTTATTAATTTGACGCTGTATGCTTTCGTGATTTTATAAAGCGGCTATAAAAGTTCGCGGCTTCCACTTTTTTAAACGAAATTTACTTTTGCCACCGCAAGTGATAAAGATTACATTTTAAATTAAGTTAGGGGGGCATAATATTTGCATAAAAAAGAAATATTTTTGCAGTGACGGAGTGCGATAAATAAAATCACCTTTTGTTATAAAAATGAATTTCTTTGGCGACGTGGTGTTGCTCAAAATTGGACCGTTAATAAAGAGAGAAAATTGAGCACTTATTTAAATTAATCAACTTCATAAAATATAAATTGAGTTTAAAAGTAACTGCTGGTTGTGTGTTACTCATTTAGCTTTAATATTTATATTTTTTTGCTGAACCAAATAATGAAGAAAAACTAACGTTTTATTTTATGGAGTTGTAAAATATATCCATTACCCTAGCCATAACGGTGTTTTGTTAGGTTTTATGTTACGTGATATATGTGTAATGTTAAAGTTTTCTTCAAGCCATCATTTAAAATTAATTATTCTATGAATTTGTGACTTTGTGAAAATATTTAAATACAAACATCAATAATTAATAGATTTCTAAAAAAATAACATGATTATTAAATGTTATCTGATTTTATAATTATTTTGTTGTAAGTATTTTGAAAATTAATTAATATTCTAGTATATTTAAATAACTTCCTCACTTTTTAAAGATAGTTACAATTATTTCTGGGACTTCCCATGATCAAAATTTAATACTGACACTTATAATTTCAATATATATATATATATATATATATATATATATATATATATATATATGATGTTTATAATTTATAAGTAAAAGTCCCACTTGCCAGAATGATTTTAAATTTGTGTACCATTATTTCAAAGTGTATCATTAGATCAGTGATTCTCAAACTGTGATGAATGCCCTCTAGGGGGGGGTGTAATAATCCTACGTGTGGGACGCGATCATATCGAAAAGTTGAAAATAAAAGATTATTTAAAATTTTTAACCTAATGAAAGGAATCAAAACAAAATATACATTCTGAAATGATAAAAAAATAAAATACATATATACGCTGACAAAACATACATATAAATGAATTAGTAATACTGAATGTATATTTGATAATTACCAATACTAAATTAAAAAAAAGTTTAAGGTTACACAGGACACTTTTTCAAAAAAAAATTTTTGGTGACAGTTACAGTAAAAATAATTGATGTTTTCTCTTCAGATTATATTATTAATTCGATTCTGAATGTAAAAAGTCAGTTTAAAAAGCCATTGTCTTACAATTTTACAAAAATTAGAATTTTTGAATTGTTTTCAATTTCTTATAAAATGGTTACTTTTTTTCAGTCATTTTAAGTTAGCTTTGTTTCTTAGATTATTACGAACAAAATTTAGTATGGATTTCAAAATTTATTTCCTTATCTATTTTTAAAAATTATTTTTCTATAAAAACCTGGAAAAAACACGAAATTTTAAAAAATATTAACTTTAGCATTTTTCAAAAGATAACTAGAGATCTCTGCCCTAAATCCATACTAACGTTTATAAAACATACATTTGGGAGTATATACAAAAAAATTCAATGATCTATGGTAAACAGAAAAAGAGCCATAGGGATTAGAAAATTTAATTTTCAAGTAAAAATTGGCTTTTTGAAATCAATTTTAATTAATTAATTATGAGAATTCAAAAAACTCAAATCATAATCAAGTAGAAATTATTTCAGTAATGAAAATTGGAATTAATAAGCATTTCACACTAAAAGAGTTGATTGTGATCAAAAAAATTTTTAATCAATTCAATTTAAGTGTGGAAAAATGCTTTAAAATGAAACCGAAACTAAAACCATAGCTCAAATATCTAAAAAACTAATTTACTAACAGATCTGAAATTTGGTTGCAAGCTTCTCAATGATATGGGCCACAAGAAAGTGCAAAAACAATTTTTTTCTTTTGGTAAATATGAAATTTGTAGGGTAGTTGTGTAGCCTTAATAATTACCAGTGACTTTTTTTGCCGTGGGATTTTAAAAAGAAAGTTTAGTATTAGAATTTGACACAATCTAATTTCTTTTTCTATATTTAACTCTTAATTTCTTCCAATGAGCCACAGCAGAAAATCCAGATGGGTTTGGAATGAATTAAAAATGAATGATTGAGGAAATAAATATTTAATTTATTTAAAAATTAGTTTGCTATCTGTTCCAATTTAACAATTAGAATTAAACACAATACTTATCCTTCCTAAAAATAACTTACGTAAAATTTTTTACTTAAAACTAATGTATACAAAATGTAATACTTTGTTATTGTATGGGTAGCGATGAAAATTAGGTAGCAAATATTAAAAGTTTGAGAAGTACTGCATTAGATGGTTATGTACACAAGTGGCCTTTTGAGTCGAATTACGATGGTCTTTACCCTTGCAGAATGAAGTGATCCTGGTGCATGTGTGCAATATCATATGTCAGTTGCGAAGCTTGGGCTTTCACCGCCTGGGGATTAGCCGGAAATTTGTCTCATCTCTATTTTAGTTATTATTCAAGAAAATTACTAAAAGTAAAAAAAAACAGCTTTAATTTTTTTTATTCAGTAAAAATGAACTTTTCGTGTTTTTTTCATAGCAAAATCGTTTATACACTTGTCAATATCAGTATGCATGTCATATTCAACTGCTAGAATAGCTAAATTTGTTAGCCTTAACGCATACACAGTCGATCTGAGATAATTTTTAATTAATTTTAGCTTATATATATATATATATATATATATATATATATAGAGAGAGAGAGAGAGAGAGAGAGAGAGAGAGAGAGAGAGAAACTTATCTCGCAACTGGCATTACTGATGGCAGATGTTGAAAAATTTTCAACATTATGACAATGTTTGATAAGCCATCTTCAAGTTTGGACTCAATAATATATTTTAATAAACCCAGGTATCCCGACCTAATGAGTTCATTTTTACTTCCTGGGTCTGTTGCAGCTACGAAAGCTTGTAGACGTACGCGCTCAAGTTGGAATTCTTCTTTATTAATGTCTGGAGGAACTTCATCTAAGTTAAGTTCGTCCATGCTCAATATCACTTCAGGCATTAAAAAGCATATTTTTGCGCTAGATACTGCAACTGTTGGAATATATTTCTCGTATTTCAGTGGCTATTCTGTCTATTGAAGAAAACATTGTTCGCCTCAAGTCATCTTCGTACGATAACTGAGCATTTTTACTTCAGTCGTCAAATATATGCTTCCTCCTGATTCGTATAAAGGGCCCAAAGGAAATTTCAAGCTCTTTACATAAACTCTTTTAGCATATATTAAAGCTACATCCACAATTTCCTCTCGGTTTGCTTCTAATACGGTCTGTAAAGCACACGTGTTTTTTGAGCACATTGATGGATATTTAGTCCCTCTTTTTGCAAATCACTTTGAACATCATTGAAGGGAGAGATGGTGGCAAGATTTTAACATAAAATAAATACAACCAAAAGTAATACAAATGTATTACACTTCCAGATATAAATTATTTACATTATTTTAACCTTTCGCTACACAAAAATTGGTAACAATGACAGTGGAAGGAAAAACTATGACTTTAAAATAAAATATCAAAATGTTTTTATCAGATAGTTTTTTTTCTCTTTGAATGTTTTTTCAGTACATGCAATTATATATCTAGACTTTCACCTATACTGTTTTTTGTAACTTATATATATATATATATATATATATATATATATATATATATATATATATATATATATATATATATATATATATATATATATCTTTATATATATATATACATGTTTATTCAAGCATAAAAAGCAATCGTTGCAATAGCTATCAGTAAATTTTTCTTTTATTTATTACTTATAGAAAATGGATTTAAAATAATATATATATATATATATATATATATATATATGTGTGTGTGTGTGTGTGTGTGTGTGTGTGTATGTGTGTGTGTATGTGTGTGTGTGTGTATGTGTGTGTGTTTAAATGATTATTTCTAATATTTCATTACTAAACTAATAATTTGTTAATTCAAAAGTATATCGTCTATTATTTGGGATAAAAATACATTTCAAAAATATTTTTAAGCTAACTATATGTAACGATTGATTGACTATTGAAAATCTGAAATTTATTTTATTATTTTAGTTTCTTAGAAACTAACTATTATTAAAAAAATGTTTTACTCTTAGCATCAGAATCATTTTTTTATTGCTTCACATTAATAATTTTTATCTAACGCAATATAATTTTTTATAAGTCATACATCGAAATTTGAAGCTATATCTTATCTGTGAGGGGAGGAGAAGAGGTAACAATAATTTTACACTAATAAAAAAATCCCGTGGTATACCGGGCTAGAAAGAGGGAAAAGAAACCTATCTTAAATCGAAAATATGTGAAACAAATTTTGAAAAAGGGAAATTTAATGAAATAATTTTAGAAATCACTCACGTTGCGCATACAAACACACATACATAATTGCTGGCGTTATGAAGGAAAGAGAAAGCTCAAGAAATGCCGAGCCATGCAGCTAGTATATATATATATATATATATATAGAAAATTTAGAAATTATTTTATTTAGAAATGATAACTTAACTACCCACAAAATAGATAAATACAATAATATAAAAAAAAAATTTCAATGTTGTTTAGATCATGAATACTCTTTTAATTTCTTAAGAACTTATATTCATCACAAATACATTATAACCATCTTGCTACTTCGAATTCCAAAACCACCACCACATAACAATAGGATTTCAAAGTCAGCATGTTAGTGGTCTTGCTGTGAAGATTATATCATAACACTCATATCACAGTTTACATTTTTTCCACACACATCTTGAACATCTTACACATTGTTGACAACCAACCAAATTTGAGCCTAGCAAATTTACATTTTTGACAATCAACCAATTCAATTTTTACCATATTTGATTGTCGTCATTTTATACCTGTCTTTGCTGGATGGTTTAAAAGTCAGCTCAAAGGATGTGTTTATGTATTTTCGAATTTTTAACTTGGTGAATAATTCATTTTCATTAATGGCAAGACGCTTGATTCTCTTCGTAAAAGCTTTGTGAGTAAAGAAATTTTGTTAAATTATTTTTTGAAAGATACTTTTCTTATGTAATTGTTTTAGCATTTTTCTACTTTTCTTACGTAATTATTTTGTGATTTTTCTGCATTAAGAGCTTGGGAGAGTTTGTTACATAATAGTAGTGAGTGGTTTTATCATGCTCTTATCCATACTCTGAAGTTTTGTTTATTTTACTTTATTTGGTTTTCCTACCAAATTGCAAAGGGGGAAGGTTGGCGCCTTCAAACTAGTTTAACCCCACTTATTCGGTCCTAAGTCCGAAATTGCTTTCTGACTCGCTAGGTTCTTTTTTTTTTATTTCTCTATAATTTTGTTCTTCATGTTCAGCTTCTATATTTTTATTACGCTATTTCTTGTTATGTTCTTTATCTATTATTTCTTGTTTTTGATATATAATACATATTTCCTATATATATATATATATATACAGAGAGGGAGAAAGTCTCAATGAATTTAGTTAATTTTTGGTTTCTGAATTTGTTACTTGAATCTCTCTCTCTTTTTTTAAACTTTTATACTCTCATGGAATGTTTATTAAAATCTTATGGATGTTCGCCTTAATAACCCATTTTATTTTTATCTTCTTTCATTATCAAGTATTTTAATGATAGAAAAACTAATGTTAATTTCATAAAGAATAAATTTTCAAAGCTCTTCAACCCGTTTATTATGCGTGAAGAGCAGTGAGAATACTTTATTAATTTCTTAAGTTTATTTTTCAAATTAGAAACATTAGAAAATTATGTTTAATGATATTTGGATTTTTTGAAATTCTATCGTAATAAAAATGTAACTTTTAATATTAAGTTTGAAACTCAGACAAATGCTCAGTAAAGGATTTTTTAAACACACTTAAAGGAAAAATTATCAGCTTAACAAATTTTAATTCTTCTTCTTAGATAGAAATTAAGATCACAGGCTATTATAGATATGACAGTTATTTTACTGAGGGAATACACTTTTAAGGTATCCGACTACGTTCGGAATCGTGATTTTGCAAAAGCATATAAATGGATAATATTTATGATATTTAGAGTCACTTAGATTAGAAAATGTATAAAAAATTGTTTTAAGAATATTATTATAATAAAAAATTATTTAAGTACAATATTTTGACAAAAAATTAACATAGAATGACAAATTTTCAAAATATTATCCTTTTGTGAAAAATGCTTCAGACCTCTGTCCAGAGGTTCAACTAGAATTTTTGAAATATATAACTTAGAAGTGGGCTTATCCATATTTTACGACAACAGTGGGGAGAAATTTTAAGAAAAAACGCCGATAATTATTTCAACAGGTCGTAACTCTGAAAATAATGTGAATTTTTCAAAAAACTAGTTCAGACTTTCTGGAGTGAAGTCTTTACTTTATATAGGCAAAGTATTATTATTTTAGAAGCATTTTTTATAAAAGGAGAACATTTTGAAAAAAAAAGGTTATTCTAAGTTAATTTTTTGCCAAAATATTATATTTAAATAATTTTTTTTGTCAAGATGCCCTTTAAACAGTTTTTTACAAGTATTTAAATCTAAGTGACACTAAACATCATGAAAATTATCCATTTATGCGCTTTTTTAAAATCGCGGTTCCGAACGTAGTCGGATACCTTAAGAAGAGCAAAACAAATTATATTTTCTAAAATGATGTAAACCTTATTAGTATAGAGAAGCATATTTTATTGGTAATATATAATGTATCAATCTCTTTTCTTCTCAGAAGAATCATGTATGCAGAGCCACCATACGTAGCAGTACTCCCATTCGACTCACTGATGAAGGTAACTGCACAAGTGTAGCTATGTATCAACCCAAATTCTGCGGTTACTGCACCAATCGCCACTGTTGTCACCCGAAAGTGACTACAAGCAAGAAGATTCAATTCCGCTGCATTGATGAAGAAGGTACTATACTAATCCAGAAGGAAGTCATGTGGATAATGAAATGCAACTGTACGACGGTTTGCTAATAATGGGTCAAGGGCCTAATTTGTAATATCCATTTCTGATGCTACCGTCCAATATCATACAGAATGTTTTTAGAAGATATTTGTTCACATATTGTTACAAAACCAAAGATTTTAGAGATAAACTCTTCGTCTTGAACACGCTGGAATCTAGCATAGTGTGTTCGAACTAAATGGTGAAGCGCACTTTTCAGTGTATACTTTAGCTAGATTTCTTTGATGTCAGTGATTTCATGTATATTTATGTCGAGAAAATGATACAGCATAGCAAATAATTATCTTTTAGGATATGTTTGAGTAGTCAGAAAAGAATAAATTAAAATTCATCTAATGTCCCCGTTTAATTTGAAATTGAATATATATGTATCATTATTGTGAAGACACCCCTTCTTTAATTTTTACAGAATTTCAGTTCCAGAAATTATTTGGGAAGAGAATTTTATGTGTTGAGAATGGGAACCAATAATAATGCGTACTATTTTACATCAATATTTATAAGTAATGTAATAAGATATATTTCAATAATATTACATAAAAATTGCTGATGATTCAAACTGTAAAAGCATTTTAGTTTTAAGAAACATTAATACTAAATCATTACTAGTGTTTTCTACATTTTATATGGTATATTTTGAATTTTTTCTGTTAATATTTATCTGAGTAACATAGAAATAATTTCAAAAGCTACGACTTACGAGACATAAGCGATTTTAATATTAAACATAAATTTTACTAACAAGATAGAAAAATTTTAATTAATTGAATAAATATTCGCGATTTATGGATACTGTTAGATTGATAGTATTACTTGCTAATGCGATAATTATTTGCTTTGCATATATGCTGATTCTTTAATTTTATTTCGAAAAAACAATTATACAAATAATTGTAGTAAGTGTTACTTCACAGACAACGTTTAACAGTGTTATTCCAGTGGTAATGCATCTTATTATAAATGTTATTAGTATAAACAGTGAAACATATTATGTACCGATTAGTTGCAACATGGACACTATATATTTGGACTTCATGGGATCATGTTATGAAATCTGTTATTTCATGTTAATATGTTAATGTATGTATGTATTTTCAGTTTTAATTGTTTTCCTGTGTTGCACTAGAACATGATCTTAAATCTGCACTAGAACATGATCTGTGTATCTTTATGCTTTAGCATTATATTTTCTTTCAAATAATCAAAATTAATTTTATTAATTATTACATCGACTTTGAAATTCTGATTACACTTCAAAACATTTGCACTTAAACACCTGAACTTAATTGTGACCTTATGGTTTTTATACTCTTGATATATACTCCTGCATTTTGAAAGAATTCATGAAAAATCTCAATATTTCAAAATACTAAATGCTGAGTTACATTGTCAAGTTATATGTATTAAAAACAGTTTAAATCATATTCCTATTCACCCATTAAAATTATAAACTGTATACCTTAAAATTTTAATCTCTCTCTATTTGTAATTCATTTTAAAGAAATATCTGTTTTTGAAATTATAAATATGTTATCTGAGTAGAGGATGTTATCCGAGGATATTGTAATGATAAAATGTTGGTGTATTTCTTCACTTCATTACCAAATCTATAAAATATTTATGGGTACAGTATTCATTCTATAGTTATTATTCAAATAATTTAAATAACACTTACATCACACAATATGATTTTAACAGATATCATTCGAATCGCAATGGATTTAAACAATACAATTGAAGAAAAAATGTAGATATTTTACATAGACAAGCAATAAATGAATAAATGATCGAAATTGTTCATCGTTTTATGTTTAGAACAATGTATGAAATTATGATTTACAAAGCATTTACTGAATGACCAAAGCAGTGCGTAGCGATTTTGTATGAATGTATAAGAATATATAATATACACATAATTTTCAAAACTCAATATACATTTCATTAGAATAATGCACAAATTAAATATTTAGAAATTATTATTTTTCAATTCCCACTCTATTAGTTCACTCTCTCCCTATATATATATATATATATATATATATATATATATATATATATATATATATATATATATATATATATATATATATTGTTAAAATTTTCAAGCGTTAATAAAATACTTTTTACTCATCCACTCAAGTTTAAATATATTTTTTTAAACTTGTTGCGTATGACACATGATGTTAAAATAGTTTTTTCAAATATTAATTCATTCATCAAATTTAATTAACTAATTTTAGTTTTATATGATCGAAACAATTAAATTTATTCCCAATGAAGGAAACAGATGGTGACAGTATATATTGATTATTCAACTACCAGGGATGAAAAGTTCAAGTTGTTTTTTCAAGTAGGAACTGACTTAATTTTTTTAATATTACTTTTTTTTCGAATTATAAGTCATTTTATTTGAAATAAAATAAGTATACTTATTTGGCTAACTTCGTATCGCTCGTAAGTGAACAACACGAGGTATCCTGCGCATTCTTTTATGTTCACAAGTTCCTTGAATGACTTTTAATCTTTCAAATTAAGATATTTGTTATGTTCAGTCACATACCAATGATTTCCATGAATGTAAGTTTCGTATGCAATTAACGAGGAAAAGAAGAAACAAAAAACTAATTACTCGTTAGGCGTTAAATTTCCGTATTTATATGAGTTGTGTTGTATGGAACAAAAGCGGATCCCAAACACTTCAGCATAAATTTTACAAATTCTCTTAAATTCTATTTCTTTAAGAATCTGCAATTAATCTAATTGAGTTAGTAAAATATCCAAATCAGTAGAGCATTGTTTGTTAAAGATTTAACTACGGGAGGTAAATTCGGGGATTGTTTAAATAAACTCTCTTTTAGAGAAAAAATTACTTATTGATTAAAATTAAGTTACACAAAGATAAGACATATCGTCAATAAAAATAATGAGTAAATAATGCGGATGGTTTCCCATTGTGAGCACATTATCTCCCCCCCTGGCCTCTGTTGTTGATCAATGACAGCTATAGGGCACTTCTGTTGCTTGGTATAATCAGTTGCAGTTATTATGATAAGAGCGGTTACAAAATAAACTCTAAAAAAATGCGAAGTTAAACTATAATTATTTTTTTCTTTTACAAATTCCCATTTTTCAATTTATATTATTAGTTCCCACTCTTCTTATATATATATATATATATATATATATATATATATATATATATATATATCTTGTTCAAATTTTCAGTCATTAATAAAATATTTTTTATTCATATACTGAAGTTCAAATAACTTTTTAAAACTTGTAGTGGATGACACGATGTTAATACAGTTTTTCAACTATCAATTTCTTAATTAAATTTAATGAACTGAAATATGAAATGTTTCTTTGAAACCTGAATAGGAATTGACTCTTAATTTTTTTTTTTTTTTTTATATTACTTGTGTTTCAGTTATATGTGGAAACATCTTAATATGACGTTACATTGAATAAGAAATGTCTGATTTTTTTGCAGCTGGTTTCCGTTAAAAACATGCAAGAATCGTAAGATTAAAAATACATTCCCTTCTATATTTATTCATCCGTTATGTCTTCAAGAAACAACGTTGTCTTCTTGTAGAAGGTTCCCTAAACGTGTATGGGAGTAAAGCCATCCGATTTTTACCCAGCAAATTGCTCAATTCCATCACTGTAATGAGCAAAGTGTAACTGGATCTTTTCTTCCAAATCTTTCTCCGGGGAAACAAATGGAATTGCTGTTATACTTGTGTTTAAGTCTTTTCCTCTAAATACAAAGAAGGAAGCGTGAGGGAAAGTGCGATGGGAAGACACGCTATCCTTTCGCATCCTTAGAGACTATCCAATTTACTGAACTAGCGATTAAATGAGAGTCCGATGTATTAACTCTACTAAACCGTACATTAGTCCAGGAATTAATTCAATCAGCTTTTTTGAGTTCAAGTAGAAAATGAAGAGTGCAAATAAGAATGTGGTTTCCTAGCTTATTAATGAAGGATATTTAAGGCATTATTTTGAAGGATAAAGAAGCCTTTAGCGTAAAGGGCTTCTTTTTTGCGGCTCATTTTAATGGATTTATCGATAAAGGTAAATTATTCGTCTGATTCAGTTACCTGCGATAATCATCTATAACGTAAAATTTCCTAAAGAGTATGACTTAACTAATTACATATATGCAGATAGAATTATGCTAAGACAACACGTAATTAAATACTTCAGTTGCTAGAGGTAAAGGAAGGATAGGAAAGAAAGCAAAAAGAAGGTTGTTATCGGGGAATATTAGTAATTATTTATAAATTGCATTTTTTTTTTTTTTGAGTTTTTTTTTTTTTTTTTTTTTTTTTTTTTTTTTTTTTTTTGAGTTTTTCAGGAAATTTAGTTTTTTCTTACCATATTTGGCAATATAATAAACCAACATATATACCAGTGTTAGAGAAATGTTAGTTAAAAACATATTATTAAATCGTAAACTTCAGAGGTTTTATGTTAGAAAATGAATTATACTAATAAAAAGGAAATGCTATTGAATTAGTTTATTTGATTACTTAGCAGATATTTTGAATTTTTTTAAAAAATTATTTTCATCGATGTCGGTAAAATGTATTTTAACAACTATGCAAAAAAAGTATTTTATAAACTGTAATATTTTGTTAACATTCAAAAATATTAAAACATATTATTTCATTAAATTGTTCGATGGAACAAAATTGCCAGAACAGATATTTATGAGAATATATGTAAATAGAATTATATTATGGGAAACATTTACTGATCTTTCGATAGCCACTAACTATTATTATTTTTTAATTTGCAAAAATTATTGTAAGTATATAATAGTTTCTCTATTTTAAGAGATTTACATTTCTTTATAAATGATGTTATTATAATATGAGAGTATATGGTGAATAAAAATATAAATGTATGTATTAGACTTTTTTAAGTAATTATTTCAATAATTTCTACAAGCAGTTAAAAATTCATATACATAAATATATTATTTAAGAACCCCTCATTTTAATTATTCTTGCTTAAATGAAAAATTTCTAATTCTTCTGGATGATAAGTTTTCTTTTTTAAACGCACACAAGCACTGACACTGATATATATATATATATATATATATATATATATATATATATATATATATATATATATATATATATATATATATATATATTAAAGAAGAATTATGTAAATTTCAAATCAATAACAACACTACAAGAAATGATTAGAAGTTTTAGAATGGGAATTTTTGAGCCAAGATTTATTAACATTTGAATTAATCATATATAAATTTCAGAAAAACACTATTACTAATACTCGGAGAGGAGCATTATCTAATCTGGTGTCTTTATTTAAAACATTTTGCAATCAAGGAATAACAGCAGGATCAGGAATTTAAAGAATTCAGTTTTTTATCGGAGCATTTTACGTGTCATTCGAAGTAATGCAATGCAATTTTTCAAGATATTTGTAAAAATTAAAATAGACAGAAATAAATGAATGTTTTTTTAGATTTAAAAAGTACACTTATGTATCTTTTTTGTATCATCTCTTTTGATATAAGTGTGGTAACTTCTTTAATGCAATAACATTTCCATTGCTCTAGCTAGCCTTTAATCAATCAAGTGTTTTAATACAGGGAAAAATAGCACCCTAGACTGTACAAAGTATATTTACATAAATAAACATAGATTCATCGAAAGTAATATTTATTCAATTGGAGCAAAATTGGCTAATAAGAATATTATTTCTTTTAATAAGTGTAAAACATGTAGTGTCATAATTTAATCTGTTTTAAAAAATTATCGGTACTATGAAAGGTTTTGAATCAATGGAACTTTTTACAATAATTCCGATGCATTTAGCTTTGAAGTTCTGAATTCAATAAATATTATCTTAAACAGAATCATTTTAGAATAAACCTTATCAATAAATGTGATGTTTAATATCAGTTTAACGCAGCGATATTCTACCTGTGGCCCTCCGAGCCTATTTAAGTGCTCCGGCCATGCCCCATTGCTCTGAGAAATGTACTTATTTAAGAACATTGTATTAAAAACTTGGCGGGAAATTCTTTGTCAAGAAATCAAATATATGAATTTTGATTTTTTTCTGTCGGTGTCATGCGGGTGCAGATTTATATTCTTTTTTTGTTTGGAACGGTTACGGTTAGTGATAACAGACAACTGTGTAGTAGCGACAATTTTATAGGGGGAACTAATTTTTAACTATCTTTCATTTCTGTCAAGCGAAAAGTATTCGAAGAAAATATATCCTTTCTAGACGGTTGGGAGGTCGACTGTTTTGCAGTGAAAAACAAAGATGGATCAGTAAGTGTTTGATTTGTCACGAAAGTGCTGTATTTAAAAAATACCAATAAATATGAATCACATTTAATGACACTTTCCTCGAAAATCTCTTTCAAGAGATGATAAATAGGCTTGCTTGAATAGTCTTTGCAACAGCAACAAAGTGTTTTGTCAGTGGTAACATCACAGCGGTAACCAAGACATACTATGAAGTTTGTTATATTATTAGTTATCATATGAAACCATTTACTGGTGCAGAAATTGTGAAGGAGGTTTTCTTAAATGCTTCTAATTTATTATTATTGACAAAAATACAAAAAATAATAATAAAATATTTTGATCAGTTTTCCACATTTTAAACTACCAACGGTCTTGGTCTTAAAGCATTTTTCCCTCCCCCTCCACTAATTGTCCTCAAGCTGCGGCCCGCGGGAAATAGCTGCCAGCCGAAAAAATGGTTGAGAACCCCTGGTTTAGCGTAAAATAACATAATTTACTAAATATGAAGAATTACACTAGTAAATTTCATTTGCACTTCGTAATATTTAAGCACATTTATAATGAAAAACATATCTAAATATCATCGTTACTTTGCTTCGTAAATTGCTATATATATAAACAATATATTCCCATAAAATACTACATCTACTACATGTAGAATTATTGCAACATCTACACATTTCATCATTACTACGCAGATATCTCCATTTTTAGAGTTACAACTATTATACAGGTATTTAAAATTACATTTTACATCTTTAAGGTTATTTTTAAAAAAATTAAATATGTATTGAATATAATTTATCTGAAAAAAAATCATGCCTAAGTCTTTTCTGAATGTTTCAGGTAAAAATATTCGTAATTAAAACGTAATAATTATAAAAATTTTGCCATTGTGATCGAATAATTGATACAAAAATTTGTACCTTAAATCAATTTACATTTTGTAACCATCAATTGAAAATTAACAGACATTCATAATTGATAGGAAAATAAAAATAAAAGCAAATCAAATTATCCAAAACAATTTTATATTTTAAGCAAATAAAATCAGTCTATTTTCTTTGACATAAGTTACTATAGTCCATAACCAGAATCAAACAATTAATTATTGAATCTTCAAAGTTTGTAATATTGTGAAGTCAATACTTCCATTTTCAAAGTTGGTTAATAAATCTGAATTTATAACTGTTTTATAACAGAAAAAAAATAGCTAGCTGACGTGACAGAGAAAATTACATAATTTATTAGAGAAACTTGTATATTTTTCTCTTTCAATAATCTCTATATATTAGCTCTTTAAGTTGGATTAGCTTGGACCGAATTTGTTTCCGTGAGGGGAGGAAATGAACGTAAGTATTGATTTCATTTATACATTATTCCAAGTTTGTTTCTGAAAAAGAAAAAAGTACAATAAAAGTTGTGTCGATGGCTATTACGAGAAACAATTACTGCATCTCTTAATTGCAGTAGGCGGTATCCAAGTTGCTTTTTTAAGGTAATTCCAAAACCCCTTAGTGAACAAGAAAGAAAGAACTTACAGAATCAATTCTTGCTATGTGCTGTAAGTACAAAAATGTCTCATAAAAACAAAGGAATGTTTCCCTGAAGGAAAGTTTTGTTATAATTATTTATCTGCTAACGGATTTTGACTTTTTTTGTGTAAACACTCGAGTTGACATTTGCCATTTGTTTCCCAAATATATTGTTTAATGTTTTCTGGTATTTTACAGAAATAAATTAAACACTTTAAGTTTTTTTTAATGATATTTTATAAAGGAGATTTTCGGTTTTTAAGTTACATCCTTTACTTATTACCAGGACAGCTAAATTTATAGAGAAGAATAAATAATTTATTTTCTTGTTTATCCTAAATAATTCCTTTGTTTGAGAAATGTCTCTTAGTAAGAGAACATAATTTAGAAAAGCAATGTTTTTAAACTGACTTATAATTATTAAATATAATTTACTCAGTTTTTTATTCTAAAAAGCAAAATTTTTATGTAAAAAATAAAATAAAATACAACTTATATTATATTTTGAATTAATAATACAAAATTATAATGTATAAAATTGAATTTTAAGACATAAAATATTTTAAACGGTAAAATACAAAAAAAAGTTTAGTAGTTCATGTATATCAACTCCTTAAAATTCTTCTAAAGGTGAAATATTTATCCTAACATCCTCGTAATTAGCAATTAATTTTTCAAAAATGTAAAGTTGATGGAAAAAGTTTGTTCTTAAAAATGAATTTCTATTGTGAAAAGGATTTTAAAAAACATTTAAAGAAACTTTAATTTTATGGAATTACATTAGTTTTATACGAAAAAAAATCTAGCATTTTCAATGTTATTTTAAGAGAAATAATATAAAATGCTGAAGCCCAGTCTTTGGGTGGTAGTGTATCGTGACCCCTGGCTGGGCAAGGTCGACTTAACCTTTTATCTTTTCAGTGGTTCGATAAAATGAGCACCAAGCTTGCTCGGGAACTGAACATTGAGGGTTTCGCGTCAGACTGACGATTTGATCGGAGCATCTGATCATACATCTAGGGACCGAGGTCACGTAAACTGATATGGGCACAGTAGGTCTTGGATCTCATGTTCTGTTGCAGGTCTGATTTAAGTTAATATTAAATGCTTGTGTCTTCGCATGACTAAAAAATTCTCAATCTTCATTTTTTGCAATATTGCAAATTCATATTAAGTTTTCTGAATTATTTTTGCAATCAATTTTAAATTACCTTGCTTGTAATTTTAATTGCTTAAAGTTTCTTTATAAAATTACTCTATTTTCATTAGTGATTATCATGTTGAATTAAGACAGATATTTAAATAGATTCTTTAACTCTTTAAATGTAGCATAATGATAAGTATATTTCAAAAATAAACTTTCATCATGGACATCCCGTAAAAATTTTAAGTGTTTTGCCCATGTAGTCAGAAAAATGAATATTATTGGCGAAAATTTTGAAATACTTCTGCTTTCCAGTCTTTCAAACTGTCATTTAAAATGAAGATAAATGTATTTTTCAACCTCATTAACTCTTAAAATACAGTCATACACTGAGCAAAATAAAGTTTCATGATGAGAATCCTAAAAAATTTATGATTATTTTATCCATCTAATACGATGATGGAAATATTCTCAGCAAAAATCTCCAAAACTTTGCTGTGAAACAGAATGAATGCTTGATTGGTATTTGGTGAATTTGTAAAACTTCATTTAGTTCACCATTGCAAAAATACTGTTGCCACAAACTCGATACAATATTTCATTAAAGTAAAATTATGGTCTGATACTTTATTTCAGTACCGACAAATTTTGTAAAATTTGTACCCAGGCAATATCGGCAAAATGTCAACGATGATCCTGTACTAGAAATGGGCATAAACCACACATTATACCTAATTACTGTCGCGTGTAACAAGATTTCCTCAGCTAACAAGAACTGGTGCAAACTTTTAATGTTCGATCCACCAATACTTGTGACGTCAAATTACTAGGGCTATGGCTAATTAGAAATATCCGGTGAGGGTAAACCTTAAATGAGATTTAAATTACATCCCCTGGAGTCATTACTAGTTTTGGTCGTAATTAGAGGCGATAGCCCGAAGTCTTCGGTTTCTACGTAGAAACTGATGAATACTACCTTTTATCGGCTCTTGTCTCTCCAGCGGTTATTTTGAATTCTCTCCTCCATGACAAAAGCGTACTTTTGCCAGACTTACTGTGTCGGTTAATTGCATCTGCTGTATTAATGATTGACCTGATTGATAAGTTTCGCATAAAGCCGGTTTTCTGAATTCACACAGTTAAAATAGTTTATAAGAATAAATTGATTTTACAAACTTTTATTGAACACACAGACAAATGATCTATAAAAAGTACTTTTTTTAAACTCCTGAATAATATAACACAGTTTTTCACGAATTAAATTATTTACATTTTTATATAAATTATATTATAAAGCAATAAGTTGCCGTAATAATTAATGTATTCAAAAACGTTGCAATGATCAATTTCGTTTTTTCAAAACACACATTTCGCCTTTTTTTTTATTTTATTTTATTCAATATAGCAATCGTTTGTCTTTAAATACCATATACTATTTTGTTTCTTCATTGTATAGAGCCCGAATTAAAATAAATGATATAAAATTTGAAAAATCAGAAGTGAGTCTTTAATCTATTAGAAGCGAGTATTTTTAAATTGCTCAAAATCTATTCTAACAAATCTGATAACTCAAAATGTATTTCAATTAATTTTTTGAACCTGATTCTTATATTATTTTTCAGAGTGAAATATATCTTGTTTTATGAACAATTTAGAGTTATTGCCAGCTATTTTAATAATAACTTCAAAAAATATTACATATATCGTAACACTTACTTGATCACCTAATTTTTTCAGTACTTTTATATAACATTAATTTTTTAAAGAAATTTCCTAGTTAAATGTATGTAGTTAATTTTAGTTATACTTTTTTGATACAAGGGTTTTGCTTTTATTTAAATAACTTAAAAAAGGCTAAATTTACACTTATAATTGTGATTTTTGTAAAAGTTAAATAATTTATTTTAAATATAACTGTGTGTGTGTAATTAAGTAATAATATTTATTACTGTTGATCTATAAAATATTTATAATGTTTTACTATGCTATGTTTTTTTAAAAAAAAACGGATACCTTATTTATTTTCAAATAAGTAATGTTTTTTTTATTTTTAGTCATTAAAAATATTCCTTTATTTTTTTTTTTTTTGTTCATGGATTCTTTTCAGTTACATAATTTAAAGATTCATCAATAATGATATTTCAGTAAAACAAGAATAATTCAATTTTTAAATAGCAAAGAGTGTGACAGCTTCATTTTTTACCAAAGCATTTATTAAATAATTAAGGTTAATAAAACTCTTATTAAAATTAATGATTCCCTTATGTGATAATATTAGTGCACATTATAGTTAAAAAAAGGGATGGAATCTGTCTGTATATTTGTGAATAATGCTTACTGTAAAAGGGAGTTATGCAATGCACTTAAAATACATTCATAATTATCTAGAAAGCAGATTCAAAAAGATGTATTCCAATTTTTTTTTTAAAAAATAATCATTTATCTTACTCATACTTTATATCTTGTCTTTCTTGTCGAAAAATGAAGCAGAAGATTATAAACTAAAACAAAAACTATAGTGTGTGCATGATATTTTTATTCCGTAATTAAAATTTAATTAGTAAGATAAATGAGAAAATCATAAGGATATAAAGCATAAAACAGAAAAGTACCTAATTGAAAAAAGTTTTTATTTACTCTTATCAACTGTTTCATATCAGAATGCCTTGTATTTAATCGACCTTTCAAAACTCTATTTTTAAGAGTTTTTTTAATATCATTGCTTTTTAAATTAATTAATTGACGTTGAAGAACTACTAGAATAAATGATAAATGGAAAATCATTATTCTTGTCACTCGTTGGAGGATTAAAAACATATTGTATATTAATTGTCTTTAAATTATTATTAACTGAAGTATCACAGCATTATATTTCGAGCTGCTTCATCATTTTTTTAAAATGCAATATTTCAAAATAATTTTTTAAATGTGAATTACTAATTTGCTTCATAAAATATAAATATATGTGTGTTGCTAATTAAAGGAATAATAAGCATGCTAATGATGATTTAATTTATTTCAATGATCGTTAAAATTATTAGAGAATTAAGATTAGTTGTTATATATATGCCCTTCTATATACATATAAATACATACAGTGATATTTTATTGAATCATTCAGTGAAAAATAAATAACTATAGCATGGTACAGACTCATTATTCAAATTTTGTTTGCTATGATTTAGGTTTAACAAATATATAAAAGATTAGTATATTTCTTGAAAGCTGTTCTTCCCTTATAGATAATTTATCAATCGTTTTGTCGGAAAATGCTATTTGCATGATGCATTTACTCGTATGAAAAAAATTGTTTCGCGTCTCAATGGTTAAAAGAATAATTTGTAATTTAATAAACTATATTAATATTTTCATTCTATATGAATTAACTTGTGGTGATCTTCTGGACATAAATTAACTTTTTGTCAAGACAAATTATTTTTCTTTTTTTTTTCAAACTCATGAAATACTCTTTTTGTAGAATATTTTTGTAGTCAAGATCTGAAGATTTTTTTGCGCTATAAATGGCATTAAAAATTGCATTTCACTGCTTGTGCACAAGTTCACATATAAATTTATTTGAGTGACAACCAAAAAGTACTGACATGATACTGGGGGTGTAGAAAAGTAATATGAAATAATAAACAAATAAAAAGTTACACATTCGTTCATTCTACTTATGTAAGTCATATTAATTTGGAGGAACTAAAATGTCATGGAAAAAAATAAAATTTTATTTTATATTTGTAAATAAATTAAATACAATTAGTTAACTTGTTTAAAAATGATTTCGTGTATGCATATATAATGATATTTTGCAATGTAAAATTATGTGATTTTAATGAAGGTTGAAATGAAACTGCACATATCAATATGAACTGGCTTTATGCACTGTCGTTAAAAATCATCTATAATACTTATAATGCAAATTGAATATGAATAAATTGTTAAATGTATATACGATGTGTTTAATCGATATTATAATTTCAAGTGTATGTATAGCTCAAATGTATAAGCGAACATACAGTACATAAAAATAAAATGTTTTTGTAAAATAGTTGTCAATGTGTTTTATCATTAAACATAATTTTGTCATGCATTAAGTAAGTTCACGAAGAACAAATTTGACAAACCTATCGGAATCTGAATTCACATTTTAGGCTTTTAACACCCTCATCTAAAAGAGTCATTAAGTGTTTGTTGATTTGAGAAAGTATGGTAAGAAACACTACATGAAGAGAGTACAGAAATTCCACAACTTGTAAGTCAAAATGCAGTACAAAAAATAAAGGTATCAGTCAAATTTTTTAGATAAATAAAGGGAATACAATTTTAAATAAATAGAACGATCTGCGAGGGGTGAAAGGAAATGAAATCAATTTTGAGTTTTGCCATCATGGCTGACAATAACCGTTACTTCATGCCTTAGTGTTGATTTAAAGAGGCTTTTCTCTACGCAACAAGGTTAGCAGTGTTTCCAAATGATATTCATATTCTTTTTCAAAGCCAAGGGTGTAGCTAGCTCTGAGGGGGCCCTGTATCAAAATTCCTTCTGGGCCCTTTTTAGATATGAGAGCTTTGTTAATGGGGTTATAGCTACACTTATTAGGGCCCCTGTAGCTTGGGGGCCCCATATCATTACTTCGGCTGATACGGCGATAAGTAAGCCCCTGTTCAAAGCATATTGGAGTTACTCCCTCAGAACAACCTAGCGAAAAAGTATTATAGTTCGAGATCTTTAGAAAGACATTCTCTTATTTTCATTAAATAACGCTTTTTTGTGGTTTCTATATACATCCATGATATGCTACAGTTTTGAAATACTATAATCATTTGCATATCCCATACCGAAACTAGAACGTTGAAAATTTCACGTGGTTTGGATGTTTGTTTCAAAGTGTTGCATTTTAGGAGTTCATCAGAGTAAATTCTAATTCTTATTAGAGTTAGCTCTTTCGAAGATTTTTCCTGTGTCTAATTTTTTGTAGTATAGCTTTTTTTATATTATATCGTATACATTTATGAGTTTATTTTAAATGGAAGAAAATGTGCAAAATTAATGTTAAACATGTCGAATGGTAAAATGATGGTTCTGAACTGCATTGGAATTAACCCTCCAACTGGACAGCGCGGCTTTTTCCACCCTACTAGAGAGGCTTCGAAAACGGACCACACTGAATTTTTCCTAAGGCCGGGGACTCACCAAAAATGAACAAAACAGATTTTTCCCCCTTCAAATAATGTGTTCAAAACCGGTAAGGTGGTATTTTTCCGAATTCTTTTCCCCCTTTAAAGGTTTACGATCTTGAAAGATAATTAGAGACGGTCGGGGAGACACAATGGGCATTGAGGGGAAATTTTATGGTCACAGAGAGACCGGTTTCTTAGGAATCGTAAAATCTGGGAAGAATTTCTTTAAACCCTAAAGTGTACGGAAATAAATTGCAAGTCAACCAGTTGAGAATTCTCAATTTTTTACTTTACCTTAAAATTCTCAAATGGAATTAAGTTTTTATAATGTATGTCGAAGTTTTTAAAAAATATCTGTAGTATTTAAATTCAAATTAAATATTAAAACATTGAGGCTAATTTACTGTTTCATTTTTTATTTTAATCAATACTTTCAGGGATTTTTTTTTTAAAATGATTATTTTGTTATGTATCAAAAAATAAAAATAAAAGGTTCAAAATTTAAAATCTTTTAAAATTTCGGACACTTCTAAACATGAATAATTTTTAAGCTTCTGTATTACATTATTTGCAAACAATTTATATGTATTGTTAAAAAACCCAATTTAAATCTTTTAGTTTTTCATAATTTTAAAGCCAGATATTCAGGGCATCTTACATAGAATCCCTTGTTTTGTATTGTTCAGATAACAAATTATATTTGAATTTTGAATGTCTGAACATTAATTTCATCAAAGAGAATTTTAATTTCAAGTTTATATTTTTTAACTTGAATCTTCAAATAAAGACTATTTAAAAGCATCTGGACAAATTTAGAGTTAACATTTGCGCATATAAATAAATATAAAGATCCTTTTTAATTTGAAGTTAAAAAAATATATATTTATGCATAATCCCTCATCATTCATGTTCCATTAGTGGTTGACTGAAGAAAAGGTTATTGAAAATTTGGACATTTTTATAATCTTAACCATGCAAAACTAGGAATTTTGTATTAGCTCCACTAAAATTCTGCATTGGAATTTCGAAAAAGATATTTATGCGTGTCTCACATACTCAGTTGAAAAACATATATATTTATTATAAATAAAAATAATTCTTTGGATATTTAAAATTATCATATGATTATTTTTTAATATATATATACATATATATATATATATATATATATATATATTCGACTTCTAATATTTTTTCAAGTATTCCTTAAATTTCATATAATTTAATTAAGTGAGGGGATATTAAAGTCGCACTCTCTCTCTTCTCTACTCAACTTCTTGAGGGCTTTTGGCGACGGTCCTGTGGCCGGGGTATCAGGTGGTCAAGGTATCGAATCATGGTTGGCATGTCTCGAGTTCGAGCCCAGTGCCACAAAAGACCCGCCGTGTAGGGCAGCGATGCACGTTAAATCTATCGAGAGCTGAAATGCCCTCTCGTTGGTGTGGTGTGGTAGTTAGGAGAGGGAGTGCCAGCTCAGGTGTCGCCCTCGTCATTTGACCATTTTCAAAATAACGAGGTCCATCACTAAAAGTCCTCGTGTAGCTGAACAGTGCGACGTTAATATTCACTCACTTGGCGACGGACCTCGTAATTTTAAACCACGGTCAAGTGACGAGGATGACGCTTGAGCATCGCTCTCTTACACGGCGGATCTTCAGTGGTGCTGGGGTCGAACTCATGACACGTCAGCTACGAGTCCGTTACTTTGACCATTAGGCTACCGCGGCCTCACAATGTGGTTGAAAACTGCATGTTATGAGTAAAAATATGCTGAAACATTTGATGAACTTATAATAGATTTTTGCATAGAAGATAGATGTGTGATATGCTAAAATGACAATATGTAAAAGTTTTTAGAATATCGATGACAATTTTTGAAAAATTCAATTTAAGTTTCAGTCTGAAACTTATTCGTTTTTTTTTTCCTCATTTAATATTAAATATAGTCGCGATAACAAATTAATAGTTTAACGCATTCATAGATTATAAAAAATAAAGGTATAAATGACATTGTTGGGAATAATAAGTTTTTATAGTTTTGAATTCAGACTTCTTTGCAGGAGTGTAGACTATTAAAAGGCTGATGTAGAAGTTAGAAAACTAATATTTAAAATATATGGAAAACAATATCTGCAATTCCATGATCTTGACGAGCAGAAGACGGCATTTTTACTTAGTAGGGCAGAGTAAACATAAGGTAGGAGCTTGTGGAGTAAACAACCAGGCCTCTGCAGTTTTGACAGGTAATGAACTCCCATTTGTTGCTTTCTCTCAGTAAGGAATATAAAAATAACAAATACAAAAATAAGTCATGTAAAATTTTATATATTTTAATAACAATGAATTGTGAACTTAATTTCCAATTCATTGTCACGAGTTGGCAGTAACTACAGTACTCTATCGACGTACTTCTTATACATACATATATATATATATATATATATATATATATATATATATATATATATATATATATAAATATACGGTTGATAGAGTACCAATAATTTTAACGCAATTTTATATTTCGTTCTCGTAAACTTTACTCCTTTTAAAACATGTATTGACAAAATACTCTCCTTTTGTATATTTATAAAATTTTAAAAATATAATGGTTATCTTACCCAACATTTTAAATCAGGGGCGACAACTGTGTAGCTAAGACGTGCCAAACCAATCTGTCAGTATCATTCAGCGTGCCACATAGTAGGAAATTTTTGAAATCCTTCGATTCTTACGGTAATATTTGCAGATTTAAAGAATAGAGGTAAATAATTTAGATTTACAGTTTTATATTTTATATTAATTATGGATCAATAAAATACATTTATTAACATAAAAATAAACAATATAAAATGTTACTATTTCTTCAACAAAGATAAAAAAAAATTAAAAATGTATGTTTCCAACATATTTACTTAAATAAGAAATAGACAAAGTGAAATATAAATGATTCCCTTCATTATAGTTAAATAAAAATTGTAATGCGATTAACTCTTTCATATCGCAAAACCAGGGGTATAATGCATGACACGATTCTGAGCATTCAGTTTTTAAACAATTTCTTTGCTGAGTCGAAATATTTTTTATATTAGGAAAGATTTTTTACTTTGATATGCCGAATCACATAAGTGGAAAGCAGAGTACATGCAATTTTCTTTTTCAACAATTAAATCTCCTAGCAATAACACTCAATTATTTACAAAATAGCTGTAAATTTATCCTTAGAATTATCTTTCAGATTATTTTGTAGTTCCATAAATGTCCATAACTCTCAGAAGATGTTTGTCAAATAAGGTCTATTATCAACTTCCATCCACTCAAGAATTGACAAATTTGTAGAGTAGTGCTGAGTGCCACTAAGAATTGTACCACGTGCCGCAGGTCCATAGATTGCCGACACGTTTTAAATGTTCTTATTAACTAACAATCTCCTATTCAAACACAATTTATATGATAAAAAAGGGTTTTCATTCATTTTGTAGGGAATTGTATTAGATTCAACCATAAGTAATTTTGTGTTTCAAATAAATTACGTTGTTTCGGGGATCCCCTTAGAGCAAAATGAAAGGGGAATTTGACATAATTATAGTAAGTTTCTCTAAAAGGGGAAACGTTCACTTTCAAAATACACTGCGTAAAGTGGTTTTAGGTGTACGAAGTTATATTCACTATTATTCGTAAAATAAATTTTGATATTTTGGTTTTTCGTTAAGTTTTGAAGTTATTTCTTCAAATATACTTCTCCATTACATTTCTTTCAAACTTGCTATTTTCTTTTGCGGCCACGGTAGCCTGATGGTCATGGTTATGAACTCGTGTCCAGTGTTCGAGCCCTCGGTACCACAAAAGCTTAGCGTTGAAGAGGAGCTGATGCACGTTAAACACGTCGACGTCAAAAGTCCTCACGTTGGTGTGATGTGGAAGTTTGGAAAGGGAGTTATCAGCTCAGGTATCGTTCTCGTCACTTAACCGCGGTTCAAAATTATATATACGTAGTCGCTCGTCAGTAGCCACCGTGTTGACTTAGAATGCAATATAAACCCTTGACGTGTGCACTTCAGTTAATTCGAGTACGCTGAACAGTTCTAAATATGCACATTAGATATAATTCAAACGAGGTCGCATTTTATGCTGCTTTAATTTTTCTCACTCAAATATCAGCGAGCGCCGTCTGCACTCGAGGTATTTGACTGTTGTTTCTTATATTTACGATTTAGTCGTTAAACATCAAAAACTCGTTTTCAATGTAAAGACTGTAATGTTGGACTGTGTGCAGTGCCGTGTTTCGAAAAATATCACACTGTGACATTTCTGTAAACGACATGTATGTGTCTTTCTCATACTTCTTTGATATTTTTGCAATTTATACCAGTTAAAATAGCTGTAAATTTATCCTTAGAATTATCTTTCAGATTATTTTGTAGTTCCATAAATGTCCATAACTCTCAGAAAGATGTTTGTCAAATAAGGTCTATTATCAACTTCCATCCACTCAAGAATTGACAAATTTGTAGAGTAGTGCTGAGTGCCACTAAGAATTGTACCACGTGCCGCAGGTCCATAGATTGCCGACACGTTTTAAATGTTCTTATTAACTAACAATCTCCTATTCAAACACAATTTATATGATAAAAAGGGTTTTCATTCATTTTGTAGGGAATTGTATTAGATTCAACCATAAGTAATTTTGTGTTTCAAATAAATTACGTTGTTTCGGGATCCCCCTTAGAGCAAAATGAAAGGAATTTGACATAATTATAGTAAGTTTCTCTAAAGGGGAAACGTTCACTTTCAAAATACACTGCGTAAAGTGGTTTTAGGTGTACGAAGTTATATTCACTATTATTCGTAAAATAAATTTTGATATTTTGGTTTTTCGTTAAGTTTTGAAGTTATTTCTTCAAATATACTTCTCCATTACATTTCTTTCAAACTTGCTATTTTCTTTTGCGGCCACGGTAGCCTGATGGTCATGGTTATGAACTCGTGTCCAGTGTTCGAGCCCTCGTACCACAAAAGCTTGCGTTGAAGAGGAGCTGATGCACGTTAAACACGTCGACGTCAAAAAGTCCTCACGTTGGTGTGATGTGGAAGTTTGGAAAGGGAGTTATCAGCTCAGGTATCGTTCTCGTCACTTAACCGCGGTTCAAAATTATATATACGTAGTCGCTCGTCAGTAGCCACCGTGTTGACTTAGAATGCAATATAAACCCTTGACGTGTGCACTTCAGTTAATTCGAGTACGCTGAACAGTTCTAAATATGCACAAGATATAATTCAAACGAGGTCGCATTTTTATGCTGCTTTAATTTTCTCACTCAAATATCAGCGAGCGCCGTCTGCACTGAGGTATTTGACTGTTGTTTCTTATATTTACGATTTAGTCGTTAAACATCAAAAACTCGTTTTCAATGTAAAGACTGTAATGTTGGACTGTGTGCAGTGCCGTGTTTCGAAAAATATCACACTGTGACATTTCTGTAAACGACATGTATGTGTCTTTCTCATACTTCTTTGATATTTTTTTGCAATTTATACCAGTTAAAATTATTTTTTATTAAAGGTTTTTTGTAACTAATTGTAAATTGAATAAAAGCTTTTCTTACAATTATATGTATTTGAGGATGAAATCTGATTTACTTTATTCAGGAAATTTTTAGTAAATTTCATTTTCTTAGCCAACTTATTTCTTTTAAAACATGCATATTTGTGTATTATATAATTAAATTTCTAACTATCTAAAATTATGTCTGGCTTTTTCTTCATTAAAATCTTTCAGGATTTTACAAATTATCTTGCCATTATTCATTATGTACTTAATAAGGAAAAATATATCTAAATATAAATAATTTATGTCCTAATAAACATATAATTGTTTTTAGCTACAGTTTGGAAAATGCATTGAAATTTGTATCGGGACAGGATTTTAACATATTATGAATGTGGTTTTGACTGCCACTATGTTATATATTTATCTTTCATTCTTTTTTAGAATATGAGTAGAAGTCGTAAACAGTTTATCACAGTAAAATTAATTTTTGTTTTATATTCAAATTGTACTATTATATTGATTCTGAAAATAATAGGTTAGTTTGACAAGCCATTATTTCACAATTTTAAAGCACTGAACAGTTTTGAAATTTTTAAAACTTTTCTAAAATGTTAAATTATTAAAAATATTTAATTATTGTAAGTGATTAATATTTCTTAGATTATTGGAAACAAAAAGTATAAAATTTAAAATGTATCTCTTTGTTGAATTTTAATAATTATTTTTATGGCTAAACCTGGAAAAAACCAAACTTTTTTTTAAATATATTAACATTAAGATATTTTTAAAAAATAACTAGAGCTCTCAGACCTAAATCCATATGAACTTTTATGGAACATATGTAAGGGAACATTTACAAGATATTTCAAGACTCTATCTTGAACAGGAAAACGCCTTAGGGATTAGAAAACACTCTCATCTTCAAAATTAAAAATCTGAGAAAAACATATTTAAAATTTGTAAAGGCATAAAAAATTCCATTGCCTGTAAAGCTTTAATTTTTCAATCTGTTACTATCCAACTTATGCTCTACATGAAAATTCTACTTGAAATAAATATGACTGAAATATCTTTTTAATTCAAAATATTCTAAGACATAACATTGATAAAAACTGTTAATTTGATCAATTATTCACTTTTATCAGAACCTTATATATTCACAAGAGTTTTAAATGCAAAATATTTATATAGAAATTAGTAGTTATACAAACGTAATCCAGAAATCACCAAGTTTGTAAACAATATCTATTTTTTTCTCAGTTCCCCATCGTGGTAGTTAAATATGTTTAAGTTTTTGTAGCATGACTTTCAAATACTGCAATGTAGAACTACAATAGATTTATTATAATGTAGTTTGTGGTACATCAGGGAAATATTTAGTTCATTCTGCAACATTTGTATTCTGTAGTCTAATTGTAATATTACTTGAAAAAGCTGCATTTTAGATTTACCATTTTCAGTCATATTCCATCCCTTTCAAGTATTAGTTATCAGAGTAGCCTGTGTACATTTTGGTCATGGCATTTTTCAAAAGGAAAAATGAATAATGAAAACAAAGTAAAGAGCTTTTAAATTATATAAACTATGTGTCAAAAAATATATTGATCTTTAAATCAATCTTAATTAAGTAAATGTGAGAAAACTCAAAAACTTAAAAAAAGAGGAGCAAACAGAAATATTTTTAGAAACTAAAATTGTTGTTAATTGCCGTTTCTCACAAATATTGGATTGTGTTAAAAATATTTTTAATTAATTCAATCTAGGAATGCAAAAATGCTTTAAAATGAAACCGAATTTAAAATCAAAACTCAGAAAATTAAAATTTCTTAAAACCTAATTGGTTTTTAGATCAGAAATTGAGCAAGTTTTCCAAATATATGAAATATATATTTGCAATAAATTGGGTGAACTCTCTGTTGACCGTGAAGTGTAGAAAATGTCCATTTCACAATCCTCGCCCTAGGCCACAGCTGTGAATGAGAAACCTCCCGTTTCGAAGAACACAGAGACCGAAAAACCATAAAACCTTCCCCTGCAAAACCAATCGAGACCTCCTGCGGCGTTAACAGGGGAAAGCACTAAACAGCCATTCGTTTTTGAAGAAGTTCGCGAAATTTATCGGAGCATTTTTGGAGTAGCTAGCTTAAAAAATGAGATCGCTTTCGAAGTGAAATTCAATTAGCAGGTCATCCAGTCAGAGGGTTAAAATAATTATATAAAATGAGCAATTCCTTCATCTTAATAAAACAAAATGCTTATTATTATTAAGGCGATTTTTAGTTATTTTTAAGGAATAGGACCCGACTTTGGAATTTTTTTTTTTCAAATATAAAAGAAAGGAAACTTTAACGTTATATTTTCGCTTCGTTATCTTATGCAGTGCAACATATTTTACATATACTTCTAATTTTGAATTAACTGATTCATTTTTTTCTGGTGTAACGTGTGTTTCACGTTTTTTCTCGTATACCTTAATGTTAAATAAGCTATCTCCCTTTGCGTGTTAAATTTTTAAAAAGAATTAACAATGATGGAATATTTTGAAATTTTAAAAGCACTATGTTATTATAACAGATGAGTGAATTACAATGTTGCAAATTTTTTTGGAAAATCGAAGCATTTTTCGGTCTGAAAATGTGCTCCACGTTTTAGTTCAGGCTCTTGTACTTTTGTCGAAGACAACCTTAAGTTATCCAAAAATAAAATTAGAGAGAAAAAATGTAAAATTGAAGAAAATTATTTGGAAGAGATTTTTTATGCCATCTGTAAAAAATATCTATTTCATGAATTTTGTAAGAATCTATGTATTTCTTCCGCGTGAAAATTATTAATTCTTAAATGTTAATTTAACAACGAACAGTGGTTAGACAAATCTTAAATATCATTTAAATAAATGCTCGTAATTCTGAAAAAAAAAGTGAAAATATTAACAAAATCTGCAAAAAATATTGCATGGTAGCATTAATTGGAACAAAATATTTATAATAATTATTTGAAAGTTTTGGGCTTCGTATTTATGTAGATATTTTTATATTAATTATTAAAAGAAAATGACTTTTAATCTTGTAGTCAGAATAGTGCAAAACCACGATTCAAACATTGAAATAAGATTATCCATTTTTACGTAGTATCCGCTATATTTTAGAAATATAATGTATGATAAAAAGACCCAGAGAATATATGTTATCCAAGTACATTGCAATGCCAGTACTTTTGTTTAACTTAATGGTATGCAAACAATGTAAGGTATAATTTGGATTACAACTTAATGTGTATGACTTTTTCTTCAAATTAATGGAAGAAGAATAAACAAATTTCTCTCGATATATGAAACATTTCATTTGTATTCGTAGGATTTTAACAATTCTGCGTTGATCTTGTCATACTTGTTCAAGTCCGCACACATCTCAACTTAAAGGATGACCCAATTCAGATAAACACTAGAAATTGTCGACCGGGATGTTTAAAATTCTAGAATATAGGTATAACTATGGACAACGATAAAAGCAATCTTTATTGCACAATTTTTATATAAATGAAAGGCAAATATACAAGCATAAATAAATAAGCACAAAAAACAACAATATCACATATCACACAATATCCATACAATATCACATATCATAAAAAAACCAGAAATAATAATAAAAGCACAGCGATGACACATAATACCTGTAAACATCGCTAGAATAAGATGGAAAGAAATACACATGTGTGACAACTACATGACACAAATTGTAGAGAGTATCGTGTTTTTAAGAACATGGGGATGAGGTAGAAGCATATCCATGGACACATGTTCGTAGCGTTAAGCTACTTGCGGATACAAGTAGTACTAGACGTATAACAGCTTTCACCGATTTCTCCGTTGACTCATATTATTTTGATTTTGCCCAAAGGGTATACACAAGAATTGTTCTTCTAGAAACAAAGACAGCGCCGGCTCCAAAATTTATTTTGAAATGCTGGTGGCCTAACACAAGACAAATTTAATGCGTTGAAACACGTTTCACGTTTCAAAAGTACTGTTATTGGTACAGTTGAGAGTGGCACCTCTCTTCCTAAGAATGGTAATTTTATTCCCTTCGACGCTCAATACAGATTACGTCTATGATGGTGAATTTGTGAAAAACTCTTTAAAAGCAGAAAGTCAAATAAAACATACTGTGACTGACTCATATATTCATGAAGCATTTTCAGTACGAGTTTAGGAACACAGGCGGGTCGTTTTATCAATTCACTTTATAACCCTTCAAGAAATAAACTTGATTGAAACTGTAACTCAACAGATGGGGCTACCGACTGAATTGTTATGTCGAAAATCGAATACATAATTTTGTTGAATCAATGAAATTGAGTTTATGAAAGCTACGAAGGACATTCTACTAACATGTGTTTTGGTAGCACCTTATATCATCCTGGCTTATTTCTGGCACATAGCAATCTATCTTTCCTCTGTGAAATATACCTTTTTAATATTATATTCTTTTGGTTGTCATAAAACATCATAGAAAATTTAATGAACCTAATAACTAGATAACTTTAAAAAATATCGACGGGTCAAAATATGCTTCTTTTACTGATTATATAATTGATTATTTTAATGTATATGATAATAATGGTTTTGAATTCATTAGTGGAATTATATAAATACTATGGAAAGTATCTCAAAAACAAAGCCCTTTCAAACATTGAAAGATGATAGGGAGAATGTTAGATGTATTACTGAATATTCTGGAAGAAGGTAGGAAACACGCTATCCTAAGAAGAGGAATTCTGCAGGATAAACACGCTATCCTCAAATTAGATTTTTGAGGTAAATTGGTCAATTGTAAATATGGGACTGGAGCGTAAAAATTGTTGTTTGTTTGAAATGACAAGTAATTTTGATCTTGTTGACAATCAATTAAGTTCTTTGGAAAATTTTAAGATATTCTCTGAGAGCTTTTTATTTATTTTAAGTCTATTTTAAGCCTTAAATATATGAAATTTTTTGTTTGGAGTTTTAAAAGAAATGTCGTTATTTTTACAAAATTGTAGTCACAGGTTACTTAAAAATGGGAAAAAATATTTAGGTACTAATTTTGAATATTTATGAATCGACAAAAGTTACATGTAGACATATTGCAACATGCAATATTTCCCCTAATTCTGGCATATATACAAAAAAATTATCAAAAGCAACATCAAACATTGGTAGCTTACGTGGCAACAGATGAGAAGTACTTTTTTTTCAATTAGACCAGAGGTTTCCAAATTTTTTTGCCTCATAGACCCCTTGACAGGTTTTTCTGTGTAGGGTATAGACTCCTACTAACGTAATATTAAATTTTTGAAAATTCATCAACTTAAATGCATTTTTGAAAGCAGGTATAGAGTTACTTCCTTTAAAGGATTTAAATTTTTAACTGCAGGGAATTATAGTGTTTAACAGTTAAGACACCACATGTTACTTAAATTTAAATTTAATTAATAGATAAAATAACTGAGCAACAAGCAAATGCTTTTCGTGGGAGGGATGCGTTTGGGGATGCAATAAAATTTTTTCAACATTTGATATCAATTATGTCAGATTTTAACCGCTAAATACACTGCTGGACAATTGCTAAGGACGGATAACACTATCATCCATAGCAACCACAAAATGAAAGGAAGCAAAATGTGGAAAATTAGAATAAGTGCGGGATATTAGTAAGAAGAAGTATGAGTATGCAATTTTTTTCCCACGTCTGTTCATCACGTGATAGCGTTCATAAGAGCTTTAAAGGTTTTGACGCGTGTGGACAGTTGTTGTTTCAAGTCAAAGTTTTACAGGAAAGATTTAATAGACGAACTTAAAATTTTTGGCATGTCTTCCCGACATCACATAGATGATTTTATGCGTGGCCGAATTATTGGAAAGATCGAAGAAGGGTGAAAAATAACACATGTTGCCAAGGAGTTCGACATCGCTCACAGCATTGTTTCACGGCTGTGGAAGTCATTTAAAACTACTGGAATGTGTAGTAGACGGCACGGGGAGGTCGTGTTAGAAGTACGACGCCTGCAGAAGACAGATATATCGTCCTATCAGCAAAAAGGAACAGGCGCACCACAGCTCAGTAGGTGGCAAATCAGTTTCTTGCTGCCTCAGGAAAGCAGATCTCCCGAAAAACTGTTGCCAGACGTTTGAGGGGAGGAGGACTGTACGCACGCAGACCTGTTGTGTGTGTCCCATTGACCAGACAGCACCGTACTGCTCGTTTGCAATGGTGCCGTGAGCATCACAATTGGACTGAACAGGACTGGGCATGCGTACTATTCTCAGATGAGAGTAGGTTCAGTCTGTCATCGGATTGTAGACGCCAACTGATCTGGCGCGAGAGTGGTACTGCTTATCGTCCAGAAAATATCCAGGAAAAGGACCGATATCCGACATGCAGTATCATGGTGTGGGCCGGCATCATGATGAATGGCCGCACGCGCCTACATGTGGTTGCGAATGGGACTATGACGGGCCAACGATACATTGATGGAGGTCTACTTCCTCATGTTCGTCTTTTCTGTGGTGCTGTCGGTGATAAATTTGTTTTTATGGACAACAACGCAACATGTCATCGAACACTCGCTGTTCAGGATTGTCTAGACAGTGAGGGTATTCAACGCCTCGTATGGCCAGCGCGTTCTTTAGATCTAAACCCCATTGAAAATGTGTGGGATGCTTTGGGGAGGCAAGTTGCTGGTCGAAACTATCCTCCGACAAACAAGAACACCCTCATCCGTGCACTTACAGAGGAATGGGATAAATTGCCTCAACAGCTGCTGGATAACGTTGTGCAAAGTGTGGTACGACGTGTGGAATGTTGCATGACACTCCACGGTGGACATATCCTGTACTGATACATTTTTTAAGGTACCTGCTGACTTTTAGATGCATTGATCCATTTTTCCGTACGCAGATCAAATGAACATTTTTTTTCTTTCAGATGTTTCACAGCTTTTGTACTTTCCAGAACAATAAATATTCTTTATTCTAATGTCTGAACAGTGTGTCAACTATATTTTATCCTACTAGACCTCATGTCTCGCTTAATGTTATGCTACATAGCAATTTGTGATCCATCATTATCAATTGTCCAGCAGTGTATCTCCTTGGTTAATAGTGTGCAGTCTTTTCTTTCTTTTTTGTTTTGGAGATTGGCAAGCGCACTCTAACTCCTTCTCAAATAGAATAACAATTAAAGGCTTTCTCGAGACATTCCATAATATGGAATAAATAACAGGCCAATATAAATAAAATATAAATCAAGATAAATAAAATTTATAAAGCCAAAATTGTTGGCATTCGTTTCTAATCTTTACTTAAGATCTTCGTTAGTGCCTAATTCTTGTAAACTGACATTTTTTCAAAGTGTCCAGAGTAATTCATTGCCTACTGTGGTATTTCGATAGTCCTAACATTCTAAATCCTAGTTTCAAAATGTAAAAAAAAGGGATTTAAATGTTGAACATAGGTTAAAATGTCCTTTTTCCTGGTGGATTGTTTGTGACAAATGAGAAACTGGGAAAATTTGAAATGCCCATTATTACATTCTTTTAGCTTAATATATGAAAATACTCCTTATTATATTCCTATTATTATTATTATACTCCTTTAGCTTGAAATATGGTCCTTATTTTAATAAAATTTATGCTGTCGCCTTGTAACTTTATTCAATTTAGTAAATAAATATGTTAATAAGGTAATCCTGGTTTCCATATAATTAAATTTCCTTTTAAAATTAATGTTATAATCTGGTTTAATGAGAGCCACTATCGTAGAACCCCATTTACACCTCATGGACCCCCAAATAATTTTTTGTTGACATGGACCCTTTGCAGGTCGTCATAGATCCCCGGGGGTCTATATAGACCACTTTGGGAATCACTGAATTAGACAAATCACTTATTTACAGGAAACTCAAATCTCGAAAATATCTGTTCAAGTAACACACTGAACTTTATCACTCAAGACATTCAAATGCCGAAAAATATAACTTGCATGACAAAAAGTAATGTATTTCGTATTTCTCATAGTATTTGTTGCGCATGGTTATCAATGTGCGTTCGAAAACGTACACACTCAGGTTTTTGACTAATATGAAAGGGAATTGGAATATAGATATTTCGCAACAATATATATATATATACATTTAAATGAGAAGTTTGTATTCTACATCCTTTTCTTGCTAAGAGATCTCTGTCGTCTTTTGCTGGTTACCCAGATTGAAACAGGCTTTTTAATTCATATTCCCTTACGATAAATTTTATTGGGCTACAGAACGCTTTAAAAGAAAAAAAAATCTGACTAAGCTTTAGATATAATACATTCTTACAATTACAAAGCCAGTACGCCAAAATCAGTTCAAAAGTTTTCAACTTCTTTTCCGTATTCTGGGGAAGATGAGCTTCCTTGAAATCTAATAAAGCTGCCTATACATTAGTACACTGGAGTGCAAAACTTAAGCAACAATGTAAAAATTAAGCAGATAACCATGAAATTGCAGAAAAGGAAGTCTGGAGATCAGTACAGTGAACAAGTAAGTCAGTAGAAATGCCATATTTATGCAAATATCAGGAACGAAATGTCAGAAGTGATCTGAGCGTACGCACAACGCGTGATGTCGGCGCGTGCTGTTCAACAGTAAAATAAAATGAAGGACACAGACGCAATTCAACATATTCGCTGCAAGTGCCAGTGAGTCAGTTCGTGAAATATGGCTAGAAGAAATCACCTGGACGACTTCACACGTCGAAGAATGATCGGAAAGCTGGAGGAGGGGCTTACCGTCGCCAGTGTAGATGCAGAGTTGGGAATCAATAAAAGTGTCGTTTCGCGCACTTGGAAAGCGTTCCAAACCACAGGTACAGCTGTTAGAAAGGTTGGTGGTGGCCACCCGAGGACGACAACTGCAGGGGATGACCGATATATTATCCTGCAGGCGAAAAGAGGCCGACGGCAGTCAGCAAGCATCATTGCTCAGCAACTCTGTACAGCAACGGGGCGACAAGTGTCGCGGTTTATTGTGGCCAGACGCCTTCACAAAGGGGGACTATTCGCCCGCCGTCCTGAACGCTGCCTCCCGTTGAAAGTTGACCACCAACGCCACCGTTTACAGTGGTGCAGAGAGCACAAACAGTGAACAAAAGAAGCAAATAACAGTTGCATTGGAACTTTAATTCTTTGGAACGATATTAAGTACATGAAATGATATTTCAGTTCAACAATCGGGTTAAATGTAAATTACAAAAAAAAAAAAAAAAACTGACTGTTTGGAAATGATACAAGATGTTTAATGTGGCATATGGTCCTTCTGAACTACTAAGTCTCAATCACACAAGTTTAGCATGGATGCGATGAAGTTATCCATGCGACTGGGAAATACTTTTCCACTCTTGAGAAATAACAATCTCCAAGTCTTTGACTGTAACAGGAGGCATTAGTCTTATAGCAACTAGTCGTCTAAGTGTGTCTCAAACATGCTCGGTTCGATTAATATCAGAATGGCATACTGGGCACTTCATACGCGATTCTATTTTAGCATCAAGACAATTCTCCCCAAGACATACTGTATGATTGTCATCGCATTATCCTGCATTGAAAGAAAGGAATCACCACTGACTGCATCGTAAGGTACGACATGAGGTCTCAGGATCTCGTCTACATATCATTAAGCCATCAAATTGCCATTCTGAATGATATGCCGGTCAGTTCTTCTACCTATGCTAATTACAATCCATACCAAAAAAACTATCTCTTTTGTAATGTAATATTTCCTGAACGAATATAGGGTGATTTAGAGTGCTCCCTTCTCGCCATATCAAAACACGCCTGGTGGCACACTCTAAACTAAATCGGGAAATGTTTCTAAACAGCTAATATTTTTCCATTCTACCTCGATGTTCAGCAGTCTATTTTTTTCGAGACCCAAAGTGTCTTGTTGTCAACTGAATACACATTATTGACCTATATGCATACAAACCACCCTCATGAAGCCTATTTCCGAATGTATTTTTTTTAGGTTTTTCGTTCTATTTCCAAAAGAAACTGTCTTCAAGTCGCATTGGCTGTATTGTCTCGACGAACTGTTAGCAGGATATATCGGTCATTTTATTTGCTGTGGATGAATGATGATGAATTTGTCGTGGCTGACGTCGAACATGGACAGTTTCTAGGAATCAACTCCACGATCTTCAATTACATTTCTTATCACTCATACAGCGTCTGATAAAAATATTTGTGTTTTCCCAGATTCCAGTCTCTCTCCTGATAATACTTCAAGCCACATGGACTCCGGTAGATCACAAAATTGTCATGACATAATCATCTTTTCTCAAAAAAAAATCAAAGTCAAGTTTGAAAAAAAAAGAGTTCAGATGTCGAAAAAGTTTTAATAATTTCTCACGTATAACTCAATATAATCTCCAACTTTCAAAATGAAGCAATTGCTTTTTTTTTATTTTCTTCATAAAATATTTTAGAGATTTTATATTTATGATTGATATAAAAGAGCCCTCTTATATATAAATATAAAATCTGAACTAGCAAAAAATTAAATAATTTAAAACTAACAGAGGAAATAAAAATTTATTATTTTAAGGTGTTTAAAATAAAATTACTGTTATAAAAAATCATTTATTAAAGATTTAAATAAAAGGATAATTTTCCAATATTACACACATATTTTGCTTACAGATAAGACACAGAAATTGCTTTCTTAAAGTTTTATTTTTTTAAAATAATTCTGAGAGAGATAGAGAAGGAGAGTTCACCCTTTTAAAGAACCTCTTTTATACTATAAAGGAATAATATACTGAATTTATTCAGAAAATTTGAAAGATTTTCTCCGGCTTGATCCAACCTGCAGCTCAATGAATATCGGCGAAGTATGCTCTAAAAATTTATTAGCTTATCAAAAGTCCAGTTTATGGCAACATCACTCAAAGTACAGTCGATATAAGATCAAAATTCATTTATCCAACTGGCAATGTTTTTATCTCGTGAAATGGCACGTAAAATTGATACCGAAAATACCGATCCCAACAAACCATAAATTTTTATGGCATTTATTCTCCTAAGATTACCATTACAAAAAATAAAAAAAGAGACAGAGAGAAAAGAAAAATGTAAAGCCCAGCAAACAACTGAAAAATCTCCAGACCACATTTTTTTTTCGTCTTAGTAACATAAACTCAGGAGAAGAAAATTAATCATTCTAAATCTTCTAAAATGCTAGTTGAGTTGCATTTATTATTTATTTTTTTCTTCTACGAAATAAAAAAAAGTTATATGAAAGCGAGTCTTTTATGGAAAGCAAATATTTCATCTGGAAAGACATTTGTATCGCGGGGGCACAATAAAGGGGTTTATTATTGATTTTACACAATTTTTCTTCAAGCGATATTTTTACATTTTTTTTCTGTTTCGTAAACGCTTAGATAAAGCTACAGAGAAATGCCTTTGGAGTTATTTTCAAAATATATGAGTTGTTTGATTCGGTGAGTAACTCACTTTAATTTATTAAATTATTGAAGCATTATTCTTTTCCCCCGCTACTTGAAAGGAAGTTAACGATAAAAAAAAAAAATCAAAAGATCAAGAGGTGAAAGGGATTCTACAGGGTAGAACTGACTCGTCGAAGATTTATAGAAAATCAATTTTCAACCCACTGGGAAAACAACAGGAAGGTTAATTTGAATTGATGTATGATAATTTATTTATTTCAAAACTGTTGAGTGTAGGAAATGGAAATAAGATATGCTTTTAAAGCTCTACTAACAGAGAAATACCCTAGTAATCAAAACAGATGCATCACTATTTTTGTTTTTTAAATTGAATGCCTCACATCTCAGTGTTTCTTAAAATAGAGCCTAAATCCCACAAGGGGGGATTTGATTCTTAAGGGGGGGCCATTAAAAAAACTCATTTCGAGCGCGTAATATAACCAATTATAAAAAATTATTTTTCACTACTTGTTCCTGTAATATGAGACAAATAGTGAAAAAAATGCAGTCGAACCTTCATATTACGAACCTCTATATTGCGAATTTTTCTATACTGCGAACTTTTTCCTGTAACCAAGAATATTTCACGATTTTCTTCGTAAAATAACCTCCCTATAGATAATTGCATTTTCTATATAACGAACTTTTTCTCTTGTAATTCAATTTTTCCCCTCTCTATTTTTGAAGAATTTCTGGACATTTCAAGTTGTCTTCTCTTTTAACACTTTTTATGGTGATCATAAATCCTGAACTGGTTTTATTAGGTGCCTAACTCACCGAGAACAATGAGATTCTCCACGTTTCCTCCAAGAAGTATAACCTTTAACCTACATCACTCGAAACATCTCCGGTATCCCTTTTCACCCTCAGTGGAGTTCTAGTTATAAAATAATGTATGTTTAAAAATACTTGTGCACTTTAAATTAGAAAAATTCTTTAAAAATCACTCAGTTTAATGTAAAATTACGTTTTTAATATTGAACATTATTCTTAGACATTCTTTTTTCATGTTTTCCTAGCAGTTTTTTTTTATTTTGATGGGTTAGATAGATATTAATTTACAAGAAGGTGTGAATAATTATTTTTTTATTATATAGTGTTAATAAATTTAAAATTTGTTTTACGTGGTTTATAAAGAAAATTGAAAGATGAACCTTTATATAACAAATTTCCCATACAACGAACTTTTTTTTCGGGATTTAGCGAATTCGTTATATAGAGGTCCAACTGTGATAAATATCTGTCCGCAGGACTATAAAATATTCCTTCCAGACACAATAGCTCTATTTGTTTTGAAAATTCCGAAATAATTAATACAGTGCTTTGCAGTTTCGATCATTATTAATCGTTGGAGTTCATTCAAAATAAACGACTGTAATTTTTTTTTTTTTTTTTATAAAAGTCCCATTGCTTAAGAAATATTTATGAATTGAATAAATATTAGTGAGTTATATTGATGATAAGAAAATTCAGTTGTTAATTTTTATTAATGACATTTTGCAGAGACATTTTTTTTTTAAAAAAAAAAGTATGCTTCTTTTGTGTATTTGGGTATTTTAATACTCATTTCTTTGCAAAAAACATCAAGTGCAAGGATCTCACAATTTTTTTTTTTTTATTTAAGTTTTGCATTGTAAGTTTTGAAGATTTTTTTACTTTTATAATAATAGTTTTCTATTGATTTCCTAAAACCTTAAAGTTTGATTTATCACTTGAGTTTCATGTATGAATATGCATGTATATGTATAACTGATTCTTTTCACTACGATTTTAAAATAACACGAGACACATTTTTTTTACATAAATTTTTCGTTCTAGCATGAATTCCAAAAAAAAATATTTGGGTTCATCTCTTTTAGATGAAGATGATATGATCAAATTTAATATGGTAGTTTATGTTAATGAAGAAGTTGAACTGAAGATCTACTATTAACAGCTGATTTAATTTTCGAGGGCTTGAAATTAGCTACGAGATAAAATTTTATTTATTACTCTGATGATCCTAAGATAGAACGTGCATTAAAATTTCAACGTTATATTAAGTTTTGTGCAGCAGCATATCAAACAATGTATAAGCAACTTGAAAACCCCTCCCCTCTGAAAAAAAATTAAACCCTTGTTGACTAAAATAACTAAATGGACTATAAATTTGACAATTCTTTAATAAGCGAAACGGATCCCAACCATATGGGATCGCTACAATTTTCGAACTGTTTACAAAAAGGTTACAACAGTTAGCTCGGGGCAATCTATACAAAGAATTCTCGCCAACTGGCGCCAACATTCTGCCCCGACTTGCTATGACGAAGGCATTCAAGAAGTTTACATTATAGAAATATTACTAAAGTTACAATAATACAATAAGAATACCTGGAAATAACAATTACAATTCAATATATATATATATATATATATATAAAGATACACAATGATATTTATAAATACAATTACGATGACAAATTCAATTTACATATGGTAAATTGGCAATTTTAGTAACGGGTCTTTTATAAATTCCCTGTTTACCCTTTAAAGTTACTACTCTGACTATATTATCTTTACCAGGGTTCAATTTTAAAATCCATGCCAAATGCCATTCTAAACTATCTGAATTCTCTGAAGGTTTGACTAATACGAAGTTCTTTGAAACCTACATTGCCTTTACACCATTTGGGACACTGTTGCAGTCTATTTAAATATTCTGAAGACCATTTGCGCCAAAAATGTTGGTTCATCCTTTGTACCAACTGCCATTGGTTTAATCTGTTCATGAGGATCTCAGTGTAATCAGGATCAGGTACTGCAACCACTGATGATCCAACTAGAAAATGTGCAGGCGTTAAAGTTTCAACATCATTCGGATCATTAGAAAGAGGACAAATTGGTTGAGAATTAAGAACCGCTTCAATTTGAACTCAAGAGTTAGAAATTATTCATGACTTAAAATTGAATTGCCGATTACTCTCTTTAAATGGTATTTTAAAGATTTAAACCCACCTCCCATAGACCACCAGAATGTGGTGTGGAAGGTAGGTTGAAGTTAAATTTGATTTGTTCTTTAGACAAAAAATTCATAATTTCTTCCACATTACCCTTAAATAAAAAATGCTTTAAGTATTTTCTTAATTCATTTTTTTCACCAACAAAGTTCCGACCATTATCACTATGGATCTCAATGGGTCGCCCTCTTCAAGCCACAAACATTTTTAAAGCTGCAAGAAAGCCTTCTGTAGCTAAGTCGCTAACTAATTCTAAATGGATAGCCTTAACTGTAAAACAAATAAAAGCACAAACATAGACTTTCCTAATCTGCCTGCATTTTCCTGAAAAAAGTTTTCAACTGTAAGGGTCCACAATAATCAATACCTACCTGACTGAAAACTCTGCAAGCAGTGACTCTCGCAGCTGGCAAATCAGCCATTAATTGCTGCGAACCTTTAGCACTCACCTTCCAACAGGTGATGCATGTTCTAAGAATTTTTCTAACTACATTTCTTGCGGATGGTATCCAAAAATTATTCCTAATATTTGCTAAGGTATCTTCAGCACCTGTATGAAAATAGAGAATATGAAAATGATTAATAACAATATAAGTAAAATTTGGTTGGTGGGAATTATCATGGGATGTTTCTGATTTCTTGGAATAGGGGAGTTTTTAACCGTCCTCCAACTCGAAGTACTCCACTATCATCTAAAAAGGGATGCAAGTTTAACACTTTACATGAGTTTGGAAGAGGAATTCCCTTTTCTAAATATTAAATTTCATTATAAAATGAAGTTTGAATATTTTTATGATACACTTCAAGCTTCTGATAGTTCTTTACTCTTTAAAGGTCCCATAGTTCGGCTCATTGGATGTCTTGCATTTTCAATAAATCGCTTACACCAGGCAATTACTGTCTGCAACTTAGAAATGATGAACAATTACTAATTATATCCAGTGGTTCAAAGTTCTTTAATAAGGCACATAAAGGAAAGACCGTAGTTTCTTTCAATTCTTGTAAGAAAGTTCATCTCCTTCTAAGGCAGTTCCGTAGAGGCTAAGTTGAGCTCATAATTCTTTCTTGTTTCCTTATCTAATTTTCGTAAAATTAAATTTATAAATAGAACTTCTGAAAATTCGTTTAATTCTAATCGTACCATTTTTAATCCTCTTAAAAATGTTTTTGACAACAATCTATTAAAGTTCTTAAATTTTTAGCTGATTCGTGAGTAAATTTTTCCAATGACAATATTTCAGTGAAATGACTATTTATGATCATTTTTTTTACTCTCAAATCTCTTTTTCAAGCATTCAAAAAATTAAGTATATGAATCATCTCAATAGTTATAACATTTTTAGCAATTCCAGTGAGTGTAGAACTTAAATAATACAACTTTTGAGAATAAGTTAAACTATTGTTAGAATCAATTAAAGAAACAAATTGTTCTTTAAAATTAAACCACTCATGGTAAGAACCATTAAATTGTGGCAATTGAATATCTGGTAATTTAATGTTCTTAAAACTATTTTCACAAGATGTAACAGCATTATTCTTCAGATCAATATTTGAAAGAATATTTTTAATTCTTACCTGGATATATATATATATATATTCGCAATCATCTTCTAAATCCAGGATTTCTGATTCAAGGGGTTCCAAATTGCTATCATTTTCCACAATTTCATAATATTCATTCCGAATATCACTTAACTTAATTCGTAAGCTTTTCAAGGTATCCAATTTGGATTCTAAATGTGTTTTGTCCTTTTTGTCCGGATTGTTCCTAAAGCCCTTTATTCTTTTTAGCTGAGCTTTTATAGCTCCACTTTTCCTATTTAACACTACTAATGTTTCTTTAGATACACTACTATTAATATTCTAACGATACTACATTCAAAGGTTCTACAACTCCACGAGAGTACCAAATGGTGACTAAAATAACTAAATGGACTGTAAATTTGACATTTTTTAATAAGTGAAACGGATCCCAACCATATCGGGTAGCTACACTTTTCGAACTGTTTACAAAACGGTTACAACAATTGGCTCGGGCAATCTATACAAAGCATTCTCTCCAACTGGCGCCAACAACCTTTAATAATGAAAGAAATTCTTCATATGAATAAAAACCCACAGTTTTGCGAGGTATATCTGACGCATCGACACATCTACTGATGAAAGCACTTTTGATCCATTTCGTAATAAGCGTACATGCTTATTGTGAAATAGCAATTAATATTTGCTAGTAGTTTTATTACTAATTTCAGACAGAATTTCCATGTGTTTAACATACTTAAAGATTAAATTTTCACTGTTTTACATAGTATACTACATATATGTATGCAGTGGATAAAAGATGTTTGAAAAGGCTTCTTGGACATAGTAAAAAAAAAAAAGGCTGAGAAACAATGCCTTAGATATTTTGAAGAATAATTCCATCGACAATAGTAAAAGTAATTGATATTAATCAAGTATAATATTAATACACTTATTATACATTTAATTAAAATAAACCAGGTAAGAAATTTAAAGATTTTATGATGAATAATAAAATCCTTTTATAAAACAAATTTTGTAATTTGCGGCACTACTGCGTCATGTTGTACTTCTGCAACAAACAAGAAAATGATTGAAATTAAATTTAAAACTGCTTATTTTTTTCATATTTTTCCCTTTTATCATTACTTGAGAACTAGCTGATATAATCTTTTCATAGGAATTTAAAAAATCGCGAAGTTAAGAGTAAATCTCCTTTCTGAAATTGCAATCAGCGAAATATTTGTTAGATCAACGATTCAAAAACTTTTCTAAGCATGTCTACAAAAATCCCGGCTGTTCAATGAAAGGAAAATGGGCAGAATGTCATTTCTCTCCCAGAACTTATTCCAGTAGTAACTCTGGCAACTTCCCTACATGATGGATAACAATCGTTTCCAGTTATGACATAGCCCAATAATTTTCCGCCTTCAAATATCTTGCATTGAATCAGTTCTGAACTACTCTTCTTTCCAAGCATAAAACTTCCAACTTTATGCTTATATCATTCAGCACAGATACTGGAATGGTTTGAACATGGAAAGTCGTCCAGCTATGTCTATGCAAATGAAGGTAGAATATTTTCGATTCCGATTCAACATATTTTCTATGTTCTAGACATTGCTTTCCATTCGCAGCATTAGAACAAAAAAAGAAATCGGATGTAGGAAGTGTTGAAACTTTTTACAGATTGCCGGGTTTTCAGTTTTTCGCTTCGGCTGATCCTGTGCCGTTGAAGATGAAAGAAGTTATGGCGGATTCTGGATCTTCCATTCTTTCAGTTTTCTTTATCCATCCATTGTTTGAAAGAAAGAATACAATGATATCGAAAACTACGACGCAATTTTTGCCATTTTCTTTCCAGACTCACGAAGCAACGGCCTTAAATTTTCTTCAAAGAGCCAAAAGAAGTGAAGAAAAAACTTAGTTACTTTTCTTCATGAAATTGTTCGATCGTAACAGGGATCACTTTCATTATTTTAATAAAAGATGAATGTTTCAGAAATACAGTTTGATACAGGTGTAAGATAAAGAAAAAGTGAAATTCTTAAATTTTATTCCTTGTTCCAAATATTCTTTGATTTTTAAATAAAAAAGCATAAACGGTTTTTTAAAATGATTTTAATCTATTTTCAGTATTAGAATGCATGATTAATTTAAGAATATAATTAGGTATAAAAACAAAGAACGCACACACACACGTTACTAAGTAATTATACATTACTTTTTATATTTTTATAACCTTAAATAGTGAACATTTATAATAAAAAAAAGTGTTCACATTTCTATTTGTAAATTTTTAACACCCACAGTTAGTTATAGGATTAAAAATATACTATATCGTATTTGTATAGCCACACAGTTAAAGTGTTCAATTAAATTCACAGTGCATTGAATGCATAGTGTATCAGTGCATGTGTATAGTGCGCTAGGTATAGTGTATTGTGCATTGGATTACATAGTAAAATAAAGCCTTAGATTTTTCAAAGTTATACGTTTTGAAATTATTCCACAATTTTCCTCTGCAAATGTTTTCAAAAACATATCTCCAATATTGAAAAGTTTTGTAATTTAAAAATTAAAACATCATAAAACGAAGAGGAAAAATTTATAACCTTTTATATAATTAATAAAAAAGGAGAACATAAACAATTGAAATTATTGAATCTAAAAAAGACACAAGAAAAACTACAATAATGGAATAATGAAAGAATCTTTGTTACACATAATTCAGGTGCTTTACTTCAAATAAAGTAATTACTTGAATAATTATGAAAGAACTAAGAAGTGTTTGCCTTATCGTAGGATAATAATTTAAAAAATACAGCCAGGAATCGCGTTTTATATATCTATAGTAATTAATTTATATAGAACGTATTTTTCATAACTTACAATGATTTTAAATCATTTACGTTTAGAATAAGCACATGATATATGAATACATTCTTATTGTTCGCATCATTTCATGTGAAGTTATTTTCATTCATTAAGATTGTATAATAATTTATTGTAGGATGGAAAATTCTGGAGGTGAAAATATATAATTCGAAAGGAATTAAATTCTTAAGGTCTCCAAAAATACAAAATACAAAATGCTGTTGCATTCTTTTTTGAATTTTATTATGTATAGAAATGTAATTTAAAGGAAAAATAATTTAAAGGAAACATATTATAGGAAAAAAGAACAGATTAATATATTCCATTTCTAAGCCAGATGCTTTAATGCTTATGTTTTTACAGCAAAACAGACTAGGCAAACTCAGATATCTATTTATTAAACTTCGAATATGTTTACTTATTCAAACTATTTACATAAGTGTATTCTTTATTTTTACAAAGAATACTCATAGACATTAAACAACTAAAGCTGTGGTTGTAAGATAATCATGGGATTATGATAAATAATTAATAATCATTTCATAAAAAAGTGGAATATTATACAAATATTTGTAAATCTTTTCAATCCGTATGATATGTATCTCGATGAATAAATGTATTACATCTTCTGCATATCATATCTTTTGTGTACAATTTCCTTTGCCGTTTGAAACTTTTCATTCCTTTATTATTAACATCCCTTCCTATTATTTCTTAGCTGTTATATTACTATACTATTGGATTTATATTTATGGGATATTTTTAAACAGAAGCATCAAGCATGTATATAATAATTTTTAAATGTAAATCATGAGAAATATATTTATAGAGAATTATATGTTGAAGATGATTTATATAACATTAATCTCCTCCTGTAAAATTAAAAATGGCTAGAATAATTTATCGATGAAATTTGTAGGAAATGAAGTTTCTAACAAATGTGTTCAATTACATAGTAAGATTAATTATGAATATTCTTCATATCTGGTATGTGATACGCAAATTTTAGTTACATTTTATAAAATATATTATATTTAACGCTTGGAAATATATACCAGAACATTACATACATATATGGTTTCACAACCATTAGCCGACATTAATGGATCATGTTACCTAAAGTATTAAATTTCTGACAGTTTTCACTAACAAGGTGGTTAATTTATTATTACCAAAATATATGAAATTTATTCTGTCAAAATACCTTATTGATTACCTATTAATAACTCGTTATCCGTCTCATGGATCAAACCTTCAACCAAAATGTCTGTAAGGTGTTGGTTGAAGGTTGTGTATACTATTACGTGTAAAAATTTTTGAATTCATATGCATAATGTTCTTCTAAATATTGACTGTAATATACATTGCATACATTATTACAGTAATATATATTAATATTATTTTTAACATATTGCAGTATATTTCAGTTTATGAATCCCAACAAACGTTGGATTCTATTAGAATGGCTTCCCCTTGTAAAAATTAGCAAGTTGAAAAAATTAATAACTATTAAATATTATAATAAATAGCCAAAAGTGTTGAAACACCAGCCTCTTTATTTTAACAGGTCAATATTTTTAGTTTAGAATGACTGTGTGTATATTTTTTGAAGAAGTTCGACACTGCGCTTTTCACGTTATCCCACGAAGCAAAGTGGAAGATGTTTATCTTGCAAAGATTCTTGAAGTAGTTCTAAAAGATTGTGAAATTAATATGGTCATAAGTTAAAACTGTAAGGTGGGTGTTCCAACATTTTCAAGCGAAATTTGATCGTGGTCGTCTGATTTTCAAAGACGTTTGAAAAGGCGCTATTATGAAAAAACGATGGCTTGCTATGAGAGTAGACATTAGTCAGAAACAGTGCTGTACAGATGTTCTGAGTCATTTTCCTTCGATCTTCAGTAGCAATGCATTAAATTACGATCATTGTGTTTACTTAAAGGTAGATCCAATTTAAGTATACATATACACTGGTGTGCAAAAATTAAGGGCGAAGTCGACAAATTAGCATATCAGCTGAACGAAGAGACAGAGCGGACAGAAAGACCAATCAGAAGATTAAGTAAGGTGATGTAAGGTAGCACATGCGCAGATAGGCAGGTAGACGTAATGGGGGAGTGTCTGAGTAGTATAAAGCATGTTGTCGGTATAAGATCAGTATTTCTGGCAAAGAGATTGCACGCCGTATAAAATCACACCGAGTTGCTGCCTCAGCGAGAAGTGGCGAATAATCAATCTGTTAGACGACATCTGGAGGCTTTTACCCGAGGTCGAATCATTGGGAAGTTGGAGAAAGGCCGCAGTGTGACAAGTGTGGCTGCAGAGTTCGGAATTGCTCACAGCATCGTTTCACGACTTTGGAGACAATTTAAAACTACAGGAACAGCTATCCGGGGTTCAGTAGTGGTCGTCCACGAAGAACCACACCCGCAGATAACCTGTACATTGTCTTACAGGCTAGAAGAAACAGGCGGCAGACAGCGGGAGAAATCGCTAGACACACGACACAGGCGACTGGACGACCGATATCGCGTTTTACCGTGGCCAGAAGACTGCACGGTGGTGGTCTGTTTGCACGACGCCCTGTACGGTGTGTAACTTTAAGGCCTGTCCATCGGAGAAGGCGTTCTCTGTGGTGCCGGGAACACCGGAATTGGAGAGACAATGAATGGGGACGAGTACTCTTTACAGATGAGAGCAGATTCAGTTTGAGTAACGATTCTCATCGCATACTCATCTGGAGAGAGCGGGGAAGCCGCAATCATCCCTCGAACATCATTGAAAGGGAGGAGGTATGGAGGTCGCGGTGTTCTCGTTTGGGGAGGCATCATGCTTGGTAGTCGTGCAGACCTTCTAATCTTCGACGCAGGTTCAGTCAACGGGACCCGTTATTGTAATGAGATTCTTATTCCAAATGTGCGTCTTTTTAGAGGCCCTATGGGTCTGCAGTTCCTTTTCATGGACGACAATGCACCATGTCATCGTACAGTAGCTGCCGAACAGCTCTTAGAGAGTGAGGATATTGTACGTATGGATTCGCTCGCACGATCTCCGGATCTCAGTCCCATCGAGCATGTATGGGATTTTCTAGGCAGACGCTTGGCAGCTCGTACCTTACCACCAGTAACGATTCGGGAGCTTCGATTGGCACTGCAAGACGAATGGGCAGCAATGCCTCAACAACTCATTGCCACCCTCAATCTCAGCATGGGCAGACGCTGTGAAACCTGCCTAGCAGTCAGGGAAGATCATATACCCTACTAAAGACCGGATGTTTCTTGCTGGACACCCATCACAGGGATGTTTTGGCCTTCAGTCGCATTGCGCTCCATGCTACTTTTTCATTTAAGCTTCTTTTTATCCCTCTGATTTCTCTTTTAGTAACTGTTGCTTAGATTACACATGTCCTTACGTATTGGGGATCTTACGGTATTAAATGTGTTGATTTGGAAAGCTTTTGTACAAAGGTATATTGAAAAAACCGTCTCGTCCTTAATTTTTGCACACCAGTGCATATATGTTGATTTTAATCATTCCCTAAAATTTTAAGCGCGCTATTTGTTCCCAGCTATTCATCCGAAGCATTAACAATCAATATTCGACAAATAAATGTTGTCATTAAGCTTCTGACATTAAAAACCGTACTACAGGGCACTGTTTTGTTACAGACGTATACATCTTTAGTACCAATTAATATTCGCTTTAAATTCTTTCACACGAATAAGTTAATTTGCAATATGGATATCAATTCACAAAAATCGATTTTTCAATTTTGATTTGAAAATAAAACACTACATTATATAATACCACAATATATTTTCTGTCTAATACAACTTAATTTTTTGTTTTAGTTGAGTTAGAAATATATTTTTAATATGTGTAAAAAAGTTGTTCACATTTATCAAACCCCAAAACAGCTAATTTTCACGCCCCTTTTAAATCAAAACAAAAGTCACATGTTACTTTTTAGACTTATCAAGTATTTTAAATTAATTATATCAAATATGTTATGTTGTCTATCAATAATGTAAAGTATTTCAATAATAATGGCAGTGATGAATTATTTATATTCCAAAAATTTCTTGATTCTGGGTCTGAGTTTTGTTTCTTTTCTGTGAAAGAGCAGTGTTTTAGGTTTAAAAAGAAAACTTAATAAACAAATCTCTCATCATGGGATTACAGTGAATAAAACAAAATGGTTTTTTTACTTGGTTATAGGAGATAGGATGAAGTGAATGATCATAGATATGATAGAAAGATAGCTAATGAAGTATTGAAGAAGAAGCTTTTATTTTTGACGACGTAGTTTCGCCAGATGATATGCATAAATTATATCAGTTTAAATGTGTATTTTTAGTATGCCAAAAGGTATTTCGTTTTACTTCCTTCCAGTAAATTATTTTTTTAAAAAATATTTTATTTTCGATTTGCTCGCACCCCCCTCGTAGGGTCAATGCATCCCCCAGGAGGCGTGCCCCACAGTTTTAGAAACGCTGTTGTAGTGTGAAAATTAAATAACTGGACTAGTCTTAAAAATTAATTTTATTGAAAGCAATGTCCATCTCAACATACTCGCCTTTCCTATCAATACATAGATTTATACGAGTTTTCCACCTTTTAAAGCAGTGCTGCGGCTCATTAGGTGCCACCATCTTCTGTAGGTGTCATTTTTTGCCTTAATTTCTTCTACAGACTGAAAATTTATTCTTATCAATACATTTTTCACTTTAAGAAACAGATATAAATCATATGGTATGAGATCTGGTCAGTTCGGCGGATGCTAGAGCACAGTATTGCATTTCTCCGCCAAGATTTGTTTTATAGAGTGCTCAATGCGCATCGGGCCATTGTCTTTGTGCAGAATCCACACATGGTCTTTTCATCCTCAGCTTTCTCAGGAGCTCAATGTAGTATTGCTGTTTTATCGTTTCATTTGAGGTACCCATTCAATCTTGATGATGTCATTAATATCGAACAAACATGATGAGCATGAATGTTTCTTGAAGTCACAGAACGCCCATCATCTTCAACAACCTCCCGATCTTCTAAAAATCGTTTCTGTAATTCAAAAATTTTGCCATGCCACATACAATAATCTCCAAACACCTCTTTTGACAATTTAGGACTTTCAGTTGGAGATTTTTTTTCTAATTTAAGGGGAATTTTTAAAATTTATGCGTCACTCGATTGTTAAGTTTATCAAGATCGTGGCACTTTGGCACAACTACGTCTTACGCAAATGAGGATGAAGAACAAACTGAACTAGATAGAGGGGCGGAATAATGTGCTACCAGCACCGGAAAGATCAATGTCAAATATATTCTTTTCCCAATTCTGCACACCAAGCCTTACAGCTAGGGTACTCTCAGTCCGGGATTCATCCTGGATTTTATACATTTCGAGCGTTGTAAGAAGCAGATCATGGGCGTATAAGAAAAGCGGAGAAAAGGTAGTTTTACAAATAACAAAAGAAGCTAGAATTAAAAACAGACATTTAAAATGTAGACAAGAAGATGATATTGCAGATGACTTGACTTCAGCAATCCAAATTATGGTTCCGGTATGCAATAGTAGCAGTAGTTTTATTTTAAATCACCAATTCACAAAAGTGTAAATTTCAGTACAAAAGGAACACTTAAAAAAAAAAAACTACTTATTTTGTAGCTTTGAAACTTTACACATGTGTTAACAATGTACAAATAAATATTTTAATAAGAGGTTTTGTCAAAAAAACCATTCAAAAAAATTTATGAATTAAAATGTCCAAGAATTTTTATCGTCCTAAATCTTTTGACGTGTTACACAACGTATGATTTTTTGAAAAAAAAAAACTACTAAAATGTTTAAAAAAAGCTCTCATTTAAATAATAAACACAATACTAGAAATGTACAAAAAAAACGACTGTACAACTTGCCAATTTTTTAAAAATGTTGCTTAAACTTTGTCATTATTATCATTACGCAGATATGGAAAGAACACAAATAGACGCCCTTATGTAAATTACGAAACATTCCTTTGCAGTTTTCTTGTAGCCTTGATTTTTGGTGACTTTTCTATATTATGTGTTTCACACTATTACATGTGTCCACTTTTCATTTGGATAATCCTTATGTATTCTAAAGTTTTATAGAGGAGAATAGTTTGTTAAATTATTGTTATTAATATAAAAAACTGACTATTTATTTTGATATGAAGCATATAAATAAAATTTACTGTATTTTTTGATTAGATTAGAATTAGAGTTAAGAATTTTGTTTTTAAACGATTAGACTTAAATATAGAATAGTACACATCAAGAATTTTCATACAAAAGGAATTCAACAAAAGAAAGGACTCACCTCTTCCAGGTTTTCTATTTAATGTATATTCCAATTCTCACAGGATGGTACAAATCAGATATTATTCGATTTCGAATAAGAATTGATTACAACTTGTTATTTCGAATAAATGAATTACATTTGCTCAATGCAGACAGTAAATATCGTATAGTAAGAATCTCAATATCTCAGAATTAAGAGTCCGAATCCGAATGGCGAATTTTTTTTCTCCTGCAGGAGTGCCTGCAGAAAGTTTTGGTTTCGATTCCTGGAGCCCTCTAGTGGTGGATTTCTGAATCTCCATTTACTTTACACATAATATGAAAAAATGCATAAGTCGCTTTATTCACTGATCAGTCAATCAAAAATTATGTTTAAGTATTTTTTATTAACTTCTATAAATTAAAAAAATATTGATTTTATTTTTACTTATTCGACAATGAATAATAAATTTAAGTTGTGTGTAGTTGAGATATTACTTCCTAAAATTCAATTTACATTCAAAATCTACTAATTTTCTTCTATGCGACAATATTTAAAGTAATTGTATGTAAAATATTTCTTTAAAGTTACATAAATGAAGCACTGTAAAGCGGCACTAGGACCATTGGCAACGGACTTAATAATTCTGATCCCACGTGAAGTGAAGAAAACCACACCTAAGCTGGATGTTATATTCCCTAAAAAAATAAGATTATGTGATTAGCGTATCTTTCTGAATCTTTTCTGACATAATTATATAAAAAAATGACACAATAATAACGCATACAGTTTCAGACATGCACATACACACACAGATATACACAGACATTCACAGACACGTTTAGACATAACTGAATAAAATACTATTTGCACTTTGCGTCTACGTAAACTTGAATTCCTATTAAAGTCTGCAATATAAATTTTTAACATATATTCGAAGAATTTGCATGATACTGGAAATTTAAACGATAAAAATGGTGTAATTAAGTATCAGTTCACATAAATTTTAAATATCTCTAAATCTGGCAACTGTATATAAATTTTACAGTACATCTTTCCAAACTTTTGAAAAGAGTATGCACAAACAAATATCTCAAGTTTTGTAAAATTTTCCATCGTAAATGATTATTTATATTTTTTCAAAATTTGGATCTTTCACAAAAGTATTTTTTTACAGCAAAAAGTTATAAATTTCACACTTATCTATTATTAAATATATAGATGTCAACTTATTTTTCTATTTCACTATAAATGCAGATTTCCCGACTAATATTCCAAATCCTTCAGAAATCCATTATGCAAATTTGGATATTTGGATCCAAATTTCGGTTTTAGAATTTTAGCTAGGTGTCTATTTTTCCCCCACTTAGCTCAAGAGTGCACAGCAATCTTCTCGGCATAAATTGCTAACTCTTAAAGAAATTGCTTTGAGCGAAATCATACATAACCCAAGAAAAAATAATGCAAATACATAAATTGAATATCTTTGGAATCAATACCCTTCTGTTTCCCATCAGTCGTTCATACTTTATTTCCCCTAAAAAAGTAGTTAGAGAATATAGATTTTCGTTTCCTCTTCTCATTGACCCTTATTAAATATAGAATTTTTCTAAATGATTCACTTTGGGAATGTTTCTGATAATGGATAATTATAAAATTGTCTTATTACTAAAGATACACCAGAAACTCTCTCTCTTTTTTCCTCCTAATTCAAGAATTGTACCTTATAATTTTAAACTTCATATTATATTTACACTTGTATTTTAAATATTGATTATGAGAATTTTAGGCTATACACTGTTAAAAATTTGCGGGAAGGGAGATACAGTTGGCAATTTCAAGTATTTAAATAAAAACTGATTTACTAACCCATTTTACCCCAATTTGTTTATTTTGTTCAAACATGAAAAGAACAATATTTTTTGAAGTTAAATATAACAAATATTGATTTTTTTTTAATATTATATGTAAGAAATCTCACCCGTCCTCTAAATAGGATACTGGAATAAAAGGGATACACTTTACAACTAAAGTATTAGTGTTCTATTCAATGATGAAAATCCATTCCGGGGTGCAAAATTTTGTTTTACTTGAGTAATACTTTATTTTTTACAAAATAGTTTACTTTTATGTTGAATTTTACTCTAATCTTGGTGGAAAGGTCCTAAGCAAGCCTGACAAAGTGTTCTGTCACATTTGTCTCAGTAAGTGTTTGGTTTTCCTTTGCAGTCATCTCCTTGATAACGACGCTTTTTTTTCTCACTTTAGTAAAAAATGACCAACACTAACCTTACGGATGCCTTCTTTTACACCAGAAGGTACATTTGAGATCCTAGGTGCCACTTGTTCTTAACATAATTTTCTTAGGGCTTTATCTTTGTTGAGAGTTGTGTAAATTACCCACTCGTTTTTCCCAAAACCATATCCAGTGAACGTATAAAAAGTGTCCAGTGCCACATTTTCCCACGAATTTTAATGGAATAAAGTCCAGCCAAGCACTCGTAGTGATTCACACCACCCATATGTCTGTTGTAAGAATTTAACAAGTTCGGCATCTTCACGTTAACCCCTTACCTACCGAAGGTACTTATACCACTCACTTTAAAATTACATAGAACAAACATTTTTACGAATACTCTGACGATACTTAGCTGGGACACTCTTTTAAATCCACTCTTCCAAGATGTATGACAGCACGGGTTCTGTGAATATTTTAGCGGGAAAAAGGTGAATAGTTTTTTAACTGAAGGTGCATTTTCAGTAGGCATTTTGATCGGATTGAAAGCATGTCATTGTTGTTCCGAGAAAGTAGTTAATGTCAAAAGGTAAGTGTCTCATTCTTTTTGTATGTTTTTGAAGACCTAAGAAAAATATTTCAGTACTTATTTTAAGTGAACAGTGTAAATAAATAATTTTACAGTTGAATAACTTTGAGGTACTTGAGGTACAAGTATCGACAGCACACTGGGGTTGTTTTTCGTTATATTTCAGCGTCATTACTATACTGTAATAGAGACATTTTTTGGCACACCTTTTCAGTTTGTTTATTTGTCAGGATAGCGTTTATTTGGTAATAGGTATTGTGTGTTTTTTCACCTCAGATCCGCTAAGTTATAATATAAATATTATCATTGTTAGTGTTTAAGTTAAGATCTTAATAAAGACATTTTAAGATCATGACAACACCTGGTTCTTCATTCAATCCCACACCTATAGATCATTAAGTTAACTTAGGAGTGAGGTATCACCTACGGGGGAATACTTCCCAAATCTAGTAAGGCAACTCTTACTTGCATTTTGGAATATAATTTTAATATTTTTGATTCCAATGTCTAATTTTCCTGAGTCAAATCTGAAATGTGAGATGTGACAATTTTGAATCTTGGAAATGACTTTTGTACATGGCTATGCAAAAGGAAGGAGTTACAGGTGACGTTAGTGGTTACAGATAAAAACTGATAGTTTTATATTTCCTTTCAGAAAAAGCATAGATCTTGTGTATTGGTTTTAGAACGTAACCAAAGTACATTCAAACTATCTTGACTCTTCATCAAACTGGAAGAAAAAAAATCTAGCTTTGTTTCAAAAGTATATCATTAATGCTTCAATGATGACTTCAAACTACATATTTTTATTTTATTTATTTATATTTATATATATATATATAACATTTCAAATGCATCATGTCATGTTGGAGGGCCAATATTATATTTGTGACGGCTCTCTCCGCGTCCTTCCAATAACAATTCCTCTTGGGAAATCTTCGATCTTTCAAAACTATTTTATTCGCAACGAACCCTTTGAAGACGAAAACATGATTATTTAAATTATACCTTCTATATATAGTATTGGCTTTCAAGCTTTAGAGAGAGAAAGTGAGGGAGCTAGGGTAGATTGCTAGTTATCAAGTATTAATAAAATTTATAGTATGATTCAGATATTGGAGAAGTGCAATAATTAAAGTGACGATTAGTCACTAGATTTTAAATAGAATTTAAATAGCTAAAAAAGTAAATTCAAACCGGAAGTAAGTGCTTTGGTATTTAAAGTATTCTCATACTTCGCGTATCTCGTTATTTATCCACATATTGCTTAAATTGGGCGTATCTCTTATTTAAGATTACTTGAACTTGTGTTGTTGGTTGTATGTCAAATAAATATTTTTGGATATGGATAGTTTTTCTTCCTTTTCTCATACATATCTAGGCGTGAAAGAGAGAATCTCACAGAGTTAGTAACCTTCTTTTTAAAAATATATACCATATTCTGTTTCCTTAATATAAAGTATGTTGATACACAATGAAAAAATATTTACCCCCATTATTGAAAAGGGCAAGATTTAAGGGGTTGTATGGAGTCGTATCTATTTTACTCAGATTCAGCTACTGTCTTTACTTATATTTATGGTGGACTCAAATCCCCTCACGTAACAATAATTCCTCTTATGAATGCAAAATAATTTTCGTTATTTTGAAAACCATATTTTATACGCAACTAACATTTGACTTAATAAACCCCAATTTTTTTTTTAGTAGTTGTTTAAGAAACTTGTGGAGGAAGCCATCGATGAAGATTTTGCTACTCTAGATGAGGATATTTCCAAAAAAAATTGTTATATTAAAAGTCAATCCCTACATATAAAAAGATTTATAAGTAAAATAAAATTAAATGCATATGTATTCGAAGAAATCTATTTGAAGTTTATACTAAAACGTTGTTGCGACATTCAAAGGGAAAATATAGCTAAGTATTTAATAAGCTAAAATATTTAAATAAAAAACGTCTCTTTTTCAAAATAACTTAATTTTTTTTATAAATATTACATATTATCATATTTAATAACAGGAATATTGGATCAAACTCTTACTGTTGGCTTTTGCATAAGAGATAATGGAAAAGGAAATTGGGAAGTAAATGTCACAATGTCTTTGTTAGGAAAATATAGAAATGAAACACAAATTATGAAAACTTAGAAATGTGGAAGTTACTAATTTAATAAGAAACATGAAAAAAAAGAAAATTTTAGCGCATAGAAAATGAAAAAAACCTAATAAATAAGTGTTGCACTATTTGTAAAATTTTAAGAATATTGCATCCGCATAGAATATGATATCACCTTGTCTAGTAATATTATATATTCAAAAATTATATAAATAACTAAGAATGCATTTTTAAATATTAAATGAGATACATGTAAGGTGAAAAAACTGGAATGAATAATAATACAAAAGTAATAAATCCTAAGGAAAATATTCAAAAGGCCAAACACAATATATTTTATTTCCCCCCATAAAATACGTTCGAACTCATTGTGTGAAAGAATCGTTCCCATTAAAATTAGAAATTGAAATAATATATCTTGCTAAAAGGAAACTCTCATAGAAAAGGATTTTAGAAGCTGTAAGCAATTGCGCTCTCCAAGTCACAATGGAGCGTCTAATCTTGGGGCGATGAAAGATGCAAACAAATCTTCATCCTCAGGATAAAAAAGACGAGAGGTTATTCCTTTCTCGTACATTATCAACCTCTGAGAATTTTCTCGAAGGGAGTCTCTCTTAAGTAATATTTCGTAACTTCTTATGCTTCTGTCGAGGGAATTTATGGCACAAAACCTTCCAATTTATATAGAGCGGATATCTAGTCCTTATCAAAAAAGGTACATATATTCTCCTTTGAAATTCTATAAATAGAGAGAGATAGAAGGGGAGAAAGGAATGATATAAATAATGGTAAAGTTTTTTTTAATATTTTTTTCGTTTCAATGTCTGACTAGTTAAAGAGTAAATGCAGTTAAAAATAAATAAATTAAAAAACAAGTAATATAAAAAAGTGTTTAAGTTAATTCCTACTTAGTTCAACAAAGAAAAATTTATTTTAGCTACTTTTTATTAAATAATTACAATTAATAAAAATGTTTATATACCTATGACAGAGTCACAATATTAAGTAGTAATTAATGTTTATTCATTATCATTTAAGTATTGTATTGTCATCCAAAATAATCGTGTACATAAATTCCAGTTCAACTGAATACTTTAAAACGTGAGAAAAAATCTTTTAAAGTTTTGACAAAAGTTGCCAAAAATGATGCCAACGTGGTTGCATTTGTAATTCTTTTAAATAATTAGATTTAATCACATAATTATTATTATATTGTCATCCAAAATAATCCTGTATATAAAATTTCAGCTCAATTGAGCGCTTTAAAATGTATTTTATTAACGATTGAAATTCCACCAAGATAAATAAATAAATAAATAAATAAATAAATAAATATATAGAGATTGTGAGCTATTAGTAGGAATTGAAAAAAAACCCTTTTTTGTTTACTGTACATAAGTTTGTCAAAATTATAACTTATGTACTGGAAAACAATTAAGTATATTCTACTATGAAAACTCACCAAAAAAACTCTAAAAACTCACCAAATAAAATACTACCACCAATTTGCTATTTGTTAAATATTGTTTTGTGTGTGTGTGTGAATGTCTATTACCCTACACCCCTCAATTTCTTTTTCTGGAGAAGATAAAATTCTTTAAGTACTAGATTTTAATTTAAGAGATATCTTCCAGATAGTATATTAACGGTGTAAGGACTGCTTTTTTTCTCTTTGATTTAAGGCAATACTCGATGTGTTATGATGCGACGCTTGTTTAAACTTAATTGATTAACCTATTCCATAAACCCAATTTCAATTACCCAGGTTCTACTAACACGTCGCATCATAGCTTAAGTTAAAATTAAACACTAAATCCTCTAAAAACAATAAAACAGTACACTAAATTAAAAGGCCGTTCTTCAATTAACAATTAATTTATTTTGAATTAACATTTTCAAATAAAGAACGTTTAAAAATTTCAAGGGTATTTACTTATCTGGAATGAGAGGAGAGAGCGACGAGGGGTGACCTCGGGTAGCGAGTGCGCTTCCTGGCTGGAGGGTTTTTCTGGCAGACGTAAGAGGGAGTAAAAAGCCCCGAGAATTCGCGCGCCAACCCTTATAAAGGGGCGACCGCACCACTCGGAAAATCATCCGCTTCAAAATTCTCGCGGTAAATTTTACAATTCCGATTGGCCAACAAGCTGTGCAAGGATACAGCTTCGCCCGCCATAGAGTCCGTTGACCTGAGGCACCCCCAAATTCCTTGGAAATCCGTTTCCTGTAAACAGGGCAAATGTAAAAACTGCTATTGTATCTTGGGGACCGGCGGCCTCCCATCAGTTACATATTTTAAATAAATAGAATTGTAATTATCTTCTTATTTTTGCTACAATGCTGGCCTTTACAATTGTAAAACTAGTATGGAAATCAAATAACAAAACTCTACATATTGTAAGTATCCAAAAAATATAGTAGGAAAAATATTATTACATTTTTGGGCCAATTGAGAGGCATGCAGGGTCTAAAATTGGGGCACACAACTGCAGTCTCAAGTCGGGCTTGATAAGTCATTCCAAGTTTATTCTGATCTATGTCACACTTCATTAATCTCTTTAGCAGGAGATCATAGACGTCAGGACTCTATGATCAGATATTTTCAATGGGTAAGAGATTCGGAGATTTTTTTTTGCTAGCGTTGACCTACTAGCAGTAGGTCAAGACATGACGAACAATATTTGCTCTTACGCTATCAACTTAACGTTATCTAGTTACGCTATGTAGTCCTACGAGATTTGTATGGTCTTAAGATCAGAAAAATCTAACATAGGCTGTTCAGTTCACCGAATACTCGACTGAGAGGTGTTTGTGTGGTTTACCTACTAGCTGCAATACCTCTACTCTATGCCCAGTTCTTGTACGCCGATACTGAATTCAAGAAGGCAACATTTGTTCTCCGTACTTCTGGGCACTACTTTGTCAATAATGGAGCTGCACGTAGAACCGATATTCGTCTGAAAATACTACGTGGAGTTACTTTTATATCCAGTTTCCTCCTTCGATTACATCCTACTACATTTTACATTACCATTACTCAATAAATTATCCTCATTCTCTGGGTAGACTTATAAAACAAAGAAAAATTAAATTTGTTTTTGTATTATGTAAATTTTTAAAAAAAGACTAAGAAGTGTCCTTGTGTTGCAACTGCTTCGCTAATTTTGTCTGCGTGAAGTTGCTTAATTTTGATAAAGCATGTTTAATTTAATACAAAAGTTAATAATACAATTAATTTTATTCACTTCGATTTTAAGGAACACTTACATAAACATCATTTACGCGTAGTTTCACAGAAATATATATGTCCGATTGCAGATGAAATTTTTCTTTGTTTATTTTATTTTAATATAATTAATCAAATAACACAAATCATGTTCAATATTAATACTAAATATTTTTCTTCGTAATATTGTTACGTTGATCGGGGTCGAGGATTTATGCAAATCAGCCTCAATGAACAAGACAGTTCTTTCAGAGTGATGAGAGTTTATTATTGAAAATCCAATCATCGAAATACAATATTCAGCAGCAATATGCACGGAATAAATCTCAGAAGTTCTACACACCTTCAAAAGCACTCAGACACAATTAATAGTATCCAAAATACACATATGTAAGATTATTCACAAGAACAGCCAAGCTAATCAGTAAACACGGTCAAAACAAGTTTACTAATCGCTGGTTGAATCAAGACCGCTCTATTTATAGATCCAGTAGAAACTTCCAGAAAAAATTCCACTTGCGCCATAGAGCGTAAAATTAGTGTATTTCTCCACAAATTTCTAGAAGAATCCAGAGGGTCCCGAACTTGCCAAAGTCGCCAGATTGGCCGCGAACTCGGTCGCCAAAAATGATACCAACTTGGCTCTATCGTCAAGATTTCACCAAGTTCTCATTGAATCGCCAATTTTGCGTAAGGGATGGCATTGCTTGTGAATATTATAATTTTAACATAAAATAAATGTAACTTAGAATAACAAAGTTATTACACATCCAGATACAAATTATTTACACTATTTTCACAAAATTCTTAGCAATATAAATGCAGGTATTATAAACGCAATCTGCTTTTTTCACAATGATGTAATACACGTTTAATATGTTTAATATTATGTAGGATAGGAAAATGCTTGAACATAATTACTTTTAAATTTGTAAAAAATTCTGATATTATGATGACTAACTCATTTTCATTTACATAACCAAATACCAATTTCAGGATTTACAAGAGAGGTATATTTGTAAACGAAATTGCTGCTTATGATCAATAGCTGTCTTATTAGTATGTGTGTTGACAATAATCGTTGAATATTTGAATATATTACACGTTACAGTAAATTTCATCAAGGCCTTGATGAAATTGTCTGTATCAGACAAATTAATTAAGCATCGGATATTATGTAAATAATTTGAACTCCCTGCCGTCTACATATGAAACATTTTAATACATTTTGCATTATATATATTGCACAATATCCCAATTTTATTCGTATAGGAAAAGTAAATAAAAAAATTACTTTTAAAATTCAGATCCCGTTAAAAATAAGTTATTAGTTTTCAGCATCCTCATTTTCTTTAATTTTGAATTTGAATCCTTTGCTATCCAATTACAAGCCGAAGACATACTGTAATAAAATCCCTAAATTCTATTAAAAGCATCGCTCAAAATGTATAGATTGCATTTTATGGAATTACATTTTATGAAAAAGAGTAAAATGTAATAGGATTCAAAATTTTGGCAGAAGCTGTGATTTAAATAATTCCTATTTTCAAATATTTAAATCATTTAAATAAATATTATATGCATTATTTTATACTACACAATTAATTATAGTTTTTCTTAATTAATAATTAAATTGTTATGCTATTGCAAAAATTTAATTATATGTTATGATTGACATTTACAAAAAATCTTTTTTTAAATGTTTTTAAATAATCTGTTTCTAATTTCTGAATTGAATTGAATCAATTCACACACACACAGGCGAGCATATTATGCGACCATTTTACTGTGACAGCAGCTATTTTGCTGCATTTTTAAATACTAATTTAGATTTCAATTACATTAACAGCAAATTAGTGTACGATTAAATATGATATTCCGATGAGCTATTACATAGTGATCATCTGTTTAATATGAAATAGGGACAGCTTTCACTTTCAAAACCACCTGCACACATTGAACCATTGACTTGACTAGGTATTGGATAGGTAGTTTATAGTGTCTAGCACAGGTGCTCATCAACTGATCTAGAAACTTCGAAAAAATTCGAATTGTGGTGGCAAGAAATTAGTTTTCCTGGTAGAACTACAAATATTCGTTTGGATTCATGCCAAGTGAATTAAAAAACCAAGACCTATTTGGGAATTCTTCAAAATATTTCTTGATTTATACCTTATAAAAAGTGGTCTATTATACTTCTGGTAAACACCATCACACTCCCAGAACACTGTTGTCATAAAGGGTACACCTAGTCTGCAACGATATTCCAATGACACACTTTTGTCAGGGATTGTTCTGTGCAGATTATGCGTCATAATGTGCCAAGCGAAAGCATTACCCAAATCCTAATTTTGCCTTATTCTCTTTGTATGCGGTCAACTGTGCAATCGAGTGCACAGGAAGTGTTCTAGTGGGAAGAAAACATGATTCATCCAAATAGACGTCTTTCTTTCTTTCTTCAATGGTCCAATGCCGATACTCCATTACAAATGGTAGACACGGTTATGGATGACATGCTGTCAGTGCAGAGATGCGATTCGAATACGTATTGCATAAGCCTATACACAGCAATGTACGCTACACACTGTATGTTGAGAGAGTCTTCACTGCAGTAACTGCTAATGACATTGGTCATTGTAGCCCTTTAAACATGGTGAACAACGCCAAAGTTTCCGTTGTCTTTAATGTACACGCCGTGGCTGAAACTGGTAAACTATTAACAGGTCTCCCATCCATAAACCACTATGTATATGTGTATAAATTCAATTGGAGAGGAGAGTATCTTCAATATATATATATATATATATATATATATATATATATATATATATATATATATATATATATATATATATAATTCCTTTTATAGTCACTAATTATTGGAGTATCTGTTCTTCAGATTCATTTCTTTGTCTTATGCTATTTATTTTCTAGTGATGACATATGATCAAATGTTTTCATTATTACATGCCTCATGATTATTTTTGATTGAGTTAATGTTAGGTTTTCTAGAAATGTATTCTGTTGATGTTAGCCGAGTGGTTATGTTTGCCAATCGAATCTCGGGATTGAAACCTATTACCATTAAAGACATGCCACGTATAGGTGAGCTAATGCACACTAAATCAGTTGGAGATTGAAGGTCAGATGTCGATCTCTTCACCTAACCGTGGTTCAAAATTACAATGCTTCACTATAGCACTTGTTCGGCTTCAAAGTGTGACGTAAATTAAAAGTAGTCAATACTTACCCAGGAAAATATTCATTGTAGATGAATCTCTAATACGGTCTTTTTTAAAATAGTCACTCGTGCTTTGCTCAGCATTTTGTGTTGTTTATACAACCGTTGAATGAAAATTTGGCTATTAGATAAAATTTAGGTCTCTCCCTTGCAAGGAAGAAGTAAAACTGAACAGGGACACTCATTTATGGCAATAAATTGGCAATAAAAAACGCAGCAGTAAGGATTCCTCTTACAGATCTGTAATGTTTGTGTGAACAATTATTTCGGTCAATATAAATTGCGCTGCCAAAATAACATTTATATCATATTTAAAAATATTTTTTCTTATATGTATTACGCATTTTGATGTGAAAGCCTCTAACATAAGAACATATTTTAGTTAGATTTTTAAATTGGTGCAATTTTTTTCTATTTAGCATAATTTCTGATACATTTTTTCTACATAATTTTACAAGCATAAAGTACACCTATAACCTGAAAAGGCTTTTCATCCTACTTTTCTTCTCATTTAGGATTTAAAAGAGGCAAATTAAAGTCTCGTGATGTGTGTAAATTTTCGTGTTTGGTTACTCTTTCGCAAATATACCACTTTTGTAAAAAACGCCATACATCAAGCTTACAATAATATTTGGATTAGAACATTGATCGCACACAAGATTAAGGCATTCGAGTATTCCAGAAATCTTACTTAATGTCTATTTAGAATATTAGTGATGTTTCGACTTTAAGATGTTGACTCTAATGGATATGCTACTTCTGATGAAATCGAAATGTTCATTGGGGGAAGGGGGGGACCACAAGCTGAACCAAGTTACCAAAGCAAAAGCGCTTTTTGGTAGATAAGTCTTGATTTCATATATCTTTATCAGATGGTTGAGTTATCTATAACACCTCCTAATAGTGAACAAATAAACTTACATGAAAAGGCTTTTAAAAAAGTTGATAGAATAAAAAGAAAAAATTCGGAGTCAATTTTCCTGTAGAAAAGACAGAAAAATGGGTTTTTTCCTTTTTCTATAATAAGTGTAAGGGAGTTGGAATTCGAAGTATTCGATACAAACTTCCTGTGAAAAAGATTGAAACTATTTTCAAAAGTAAATGAAAAAAAAATATTTTTCTGTAGTAGAGTGCTCACATATTGAAAACATTTTGAGTTTAAAATTCTTTTTTTAAACACACCATCAAGCATTTGTGGTTATTCTTGCATGATGCAAATAAGATTATTATTATTTTATTGCAAACATATCACGCATTTGTTCACTAAAAACACATGGCTTTTCTTAAAAATAAAATTTCTTCACTAAACGGCGGTCTTCTATATCTCTACAGACAAGAAGTATGCTGGCGTACACGTTAAGTTCATCAACATAAGGTCATATAATGAACAATTATACTAGAATATTTTAGAACAAACTTTTCATTGATTCCGAGAAAAAATCATTTTTTTATTATCCAGGAGTTTCAAATAAAAATATTTCGATTTATTAACGTAATATAAATTGTTTTAAAAATTTCAGAACTTACCATTTCACTGCGATTTATATAAAACAGCCTTTTACACTTTGTAATATTTACTAAGACGAATATTAGTAGTATGTTCTTTATTAATAGCCATATCATATCCGCCATTTATTTACTTGCATGTTTTCCAAACCCTTTCTTCAGTCTTTACATTTGCATAAGCACTGGTTTTTAGACAATTTGAAAAAGTAATTTGAAGCTTTGATTAATTAAATTAAGACTCTAAGATATACTTCAATAATTCCTCTTTACTTTCTAATAATTTAGAATAATTCTATAACTTTTTCCCGAACATTGTGTAAGTTGAGTGAAAGTTAAAGTAAAATGATTTCTAAAATCTGTAACTATATTTCTACAACACTTTTAAAAAATTTTCGACAATTTCGACTTTGTGTGATAGATGTAAAACTTCATTCCATTTTAAGAAAATAAAGAGTGAAAATGTGGAGAAAAAAATAATGCCTGTAAATTCAAAGTATTTATTGCTGATACCAAAACCCCTCTATTTTAAAAATTTGCAATACTTTCTAATTTTATTCGACTTAACACTCACTTTTACTAGATAAAACATAAAAAAATAGAATACATACTATATACATGTAAAATATTTTAACAACGCGTATTTAAACACATTAACATATTATTAACCACAACTCTTAAAACTGTCTACTGTTTTTAATGAAATAAATTACTTTAAATTCAGATTTTTAAGAACAATTCGATATTAATCTTGAATGAATAAGCTTCTTGTGATGAATGTTTCTCTTGGTTCGTATCATATTTAATTCGAAATGCTTCTGTTTTAAGTTTGACGCAGCGTTTCACTGCTTTCATGTAATGAGGAAGTGTGTGTGTGTTTTTTAAACCTGTACCTGAGGTATGTTTTACACTATAACTTAATAAAACTTGTAAAGAAATCAGAGTTGTTCCTTGATCAAAGACTCAACGCATATATCTAATCAATGATGGTACTTTTAGGATGACTAAAGATGAATTTAGTTGGGATATAAGGAGGTAAAAAAATTAAAATTTGTGCGTAAAAAATGTAGATCGTATATGCAAAAAAAAAAAAAAAAAAATCCGAAAACACAATTTTTAAAAAAAAATATTTCATTTTTTTAAATTTAATTTTTTCTCAATATTAAGCAACATACTTAATGTATGTGAAAGCAGTTTTCATTTCCATTTTTTATTGCAGAGAAGGCTCCCTGAATTTATGTTTCTAAGAAATTTTGAACGTAATATAGGAATTGAAGGCAATATATTACAAGAATCTCAGGTACTTACGCCCATCTTTTTTTAAAGTAATTAGTAGTTAAGATGAGTCATAAACAGGTTCTATGGGAATGATTTAACCAATTCACAAAGCTATTTTTACTTTCAAAAAGACTTCGATAGATGGTAGTGTGACAATCAATTTCTCGATAAAATTTTTTTTTAGATTTCATATTCTTTTGAAAATTTCGTGTTACGTCAGAAAAAGATCAGAACAAAATATTGGGTATAATAAAATGTTAATTAGAAGGAATTTTATGTGCTCGAATGTTGAAAAATGGGACATTTTTCCAAATATGCTTCCTTCTCAAAAAGATGCCTCAATGTGCAGTTTCAAAGAATTATATGAGGCATCAATAAGCTCTAATAACAAATAAGTGTGTTTTCATAAAGTAGCTGAAACGTAGTTTAAAAAGTTAAACGCTTCTACAACATTGTCTCTATTGTAATATGTAAATTAACAATGATAAAACTAAAAAGTAAAAGGCTTCAAATCCATCAAAGATCTTCGAATGAAAATTTGGAGACTTACAAACCGAAACATTCTGACACTGAAAAAAACATAAAAAGGCGAAGATTCTGATACCTCAGACAATGAGGTGATCATTTCAAATTTCTATTTCTAGGTTTTATCTATGAATAATCAATATTTCTTAGACTGTTAAATGCCCCAATTTTGACTATTATTTTTATAAGAAACTAACTGAACGCGACAGACGTTGTTCTGGCAGTATTCCGTCTGTCATGTAGGTTGAATGTGGGTTATGTAGCCCTCAGAGTAAATCCTGCTGTTCTTGACAAATTCAAATATTCCCTGTCGTTATTCTAGGTCTGATAGTTCACCTCTAATCATACCATCAATGTGAGGGTGAACAATTTTTTCAACGAACTAAATTATGGTATAGACATGAGGTAAAACTCTTTTCTGCTATTCGATGGAACACATCCAGCAGCAAGTTTCTCTGGACATCTATCTTAGTGATGATATCCATAAAACGTATCAATTTTTGTTTGAAAATTCTCACTATGAGGTCATGCCGGTGCAATGACTGCTGTCCAGGCAAGAGTAGATCTTTAATTTCATCCCAGGATGGACTACATTTAAAAGTGATAAAAAGATCTGGACGTCCATATTTGTGAACAATTCTCAAAGATTCTTGAACATATTCGTGCATGTGTCTGATACTTCCAGTGTACTAAGCCGGACGTATAACCATTCGCCCAATTTCAAAAGCTTCTTTATGATTTGCGATTGTATCTCATAAATGAATATATTTTTCAACACTAAGTTTCAATTGATTGTTAGGAATGCAATTAAGTCACTCATTTTCAACTTAACTGTACATGTCAACATTGAATTGATGAAACGTTTGATGTCATTTCAGAATATGGTTGGACTGTTCAGCACGAATCCTGACACGGTATACATAAAAATCCCTACAGCTGACTTTTTTTGATGCTACAGCACCTGTAGTGGGGTTAATGTGATACAATTCAAGCTGATATCTATGGAAACCGTATTGAATATCGAAGTGCGTTGTACAACCGATGTGTTTTTAGCAGCAAGTTGCTTGGTTTGATCTTGCTTGTTGATAACAGTATCTCACCGGGTAATTTCTGTCCCGACAACTGCAGTTGCTACTTCAGGAGCCATTGGAGCGTTTCTCATGCTCATTTTATGGAACTTTACCTGCTCTGATAATGACTTCGAATCATCTGATCTCACATTCTCTAAATTGGATTTAAAATCTTTGACCAAACAATTGAGCGCGGAATATTAATCGTGATTCAGGAATAATTTCTCCATCTGTTGCCATACAGAACGTACACAGTGGTGTTATTATATCGAGTATTAAGTTAACAATTCATGATTGTTGAAATTACTCACTACTGTAGATATCGATACCGATTCATAAAACCATCATCATTGAAAACTATTCATTTTTTGATTATAAATTTTTCCAGTAAAAATAATGAAGTATGATGAAGTATGAAGTACTCTACCATACATTTTTATAATATTTTACACTTTCTAGGTTACTGCAAAGCACACCACTTTTAAGATTTACTTGATAAAAAAATGTTGAAAAATAACTTGAATTTACAGCTATGAATACAGCAATTACTTTCTTCGTGTTCAATAATAGAAAGATACCCATTTTCATAGGGATAAGTTAACTGATATAGAAGTTGGTAAGCTGCAGCACAATCTGGAGGAGAGTTGCAACAAATTGAACGAAGAAAACGAATTCTCAATGAAAAAATACATATATATACATGCCAATTTCCAAGGTGATTTGTAGAACGGTGCAGAAGTTGATAAGTTGTAGCGCCACCTGGTGGAAAGCTACGACAAAGCGAAGAGCATAAAAACCTTCCCCACAAAAAAATTTATATACAAGTCTATTTTTGTAGTGATCGGTTGAACTGTGTAGGAGTACAGCGAGTTCATATATATAAACATCCATTTATATAAAGTAAATCTGTTGAAGTTGCTACATATTTAAGGATTTTTCGATTAGTACATTAAAATTGAAGTAACAAGACCATGAAAAAATATACTTTATTTTTCAATATTTAATTGGTTGTGCATACAAATTTATTATCTTCTTAGTAAGAAAATAGTAAGAAATTTAATGTTAAAAAACTCATTTAATTGGGGCATCTTCCTCATATATATGGTGAAGATGCCATCAGTCATGGAGTAAGATGCAACTACACCACAGTAAATAAAAAATAGGACAAAAATTACCAAATTAGATGTGAAATAACAATAACAATAGAAAAACAGAAACAAATTAAATTATTTCATAATTAGTTTGCTAAAAACAAATTTTCCTGCAGAACGGTCTACAGTAGGCAGAAGTAGTAGTCGACTTGCCATTCTCGCCCTAAGAAGATCTCCTATGTCTTCCTCACAGCTTAATTATTAATTGTAGTTGTATTGTATACGATAATATACAGTGTTATAAAATAATAATAATAATAAACTAAGTTCATTTCCTTTATTTCTGAACCATGTGACATCTTCCCCCAAGTATAGGGGTCAGATCCCACGCACGCCTATTTCCTTATTGCTGCAGTTTCTGCATGCATCGTATATGTAACCGAATGCGTAACTTATTTATAATGGCAATATGCCATTTAAAATAACAAGTACATTTATAAACTTTAAATATGAGGAACGAAATATTGTAAAAGCTGTACTAACCTGTTTAAATGCTCACAAGATAGAAAAATAAGGCCGAATAAAAAGATGATTAATTCATATAAATTCACAAACAACACTCAATACCGGGGCAGACTCTTCATTCAAGTGGGTCAAAATTGCTATCTATCGATGCATAAAAGTACGATTTACAAATTGGCATCTTCCCCCGAATTACCTCATGTATATAAATTATTTTCAGGATTCGTAATCAGAGAGAATAGATGCATGTTCAGACTTTTTTATTAGTCACATTTCCCAGGATATGAATAGCATGTTTTAAGTGATTTCCATATTAATTAAAAATACTGTCGATAGATCAAAAGGAATTGTTGTTAAAGATCTAGATGACGAGGTGTTGGATAATGTGTAAATAAAAAAGATGCACCAAAACGGACACCAATCACACATTTTAAGGCATTGAAAGCAATACTGATATTACTGATCTGCATGTGAATTGTACTGCATGTAAATGAGTAATTCTAATGAATTATAAAAGACACTTTAAGTAATAAAAAAGTGAAACAGCATTGGTCACCGTATATATATAACAACGATAATTAAATACATTAGAAATCTCTTAGATGTAGAGCTATGCTCGCAATGATAAGTAAAGTTACAATTTTATGGTGTTTCAACCTTTCTATATATACTTATGCATATTTGAAAGTTTGAATATTTGAAAAACATGAAAATGTGTGTGGGTGTTCTTACCTTCGAAATTCGTACATTTGTATGGAGAGAAACACCAATCGTACATTTGGTTTGAGCTTTCATTCCCGAGAAATTTCCCTTAAAATAAGAATTTCCTTATTTTGGACACAGTGCAGCACATACTCTACTTGAAAATCATTTTATTTACGAAAGTTTTCTCATTGAAATTACTATAAAATTTACCAGTATAATATGTAGTTCTCGTATACCGTATACTTTCCAGCTGAACAGTTTTAGCTATATCCTTCATTTTTAAATAATCAGTCGATGTTATATGTTAGACAAAAATCTTCTTTGGATTTAAATATTGTCTTATTTTAAAGATATTTCCAATGGTTGTGAGAAATTTTTCAGAAAACTTACCTATAATTGCTGTAACATCTTTACAAGGTTGAAACTAATTTTGTTTAATAACGCACTAACAATGCAAGATCACGAAAATTCGGAATATTAAATATGCACTAATGGCGTCATTGATATTTCGGATAAGCATTAAAGCTGAAGAACAAAACTTGAAACTCAAATTCTATCTATTTTAGTTGGTTTTAATACTATATCTAAACGTTTGACGCTACACATAATCTTCACACACAGTTTTAGTTTAAATATTTCTTTACAAAAAGTGAATTAAAAATGAAAGAAAAATTATAAATATATGCGAGTAATGTTGTAATTATTTTATACTCCTCAATTCTATCAAGTATAATTATAAATTTTCTATGACAGTTTCAAAATATATTTAATGTTTTAAAACGTACATGTCTGTATTCTCTATTAACAATCACATTCCATAATTGCATGCAGGATTGAATTGCCCAATGATTTTATAATATAACGAATTGAATTACTTATCTCTAAATATACATAACGTTATTATTATTTTTCCTTAAAAATCATGTTATAACATTAGTTAGAAGTTCTTTATAGTCAAATGAAATACATAGTATTACTTATGATACAAACTGTAAAATAATTAACAAGATAATCGACTTAACATCATAGTTGGTAAAAGTGAAAGAGACAGAGGAATAAATGCAAGCTTATAATAATTTTCACTTGCAACAGTTATTGAATTAATTAATTTAAATGAAGTGATGTGTGTAACATTTAGTTTAAAAAATTAATGTCTTTATTATATAATTTAGCTAATTTAACGAGGGCATGGTTAATTTGATTTCCTTTATAACTAAGCATAAATTGCGATCAGCTTTGCATTTCTTTAGCTCAAAATTAACAAAATTTTCGATGCAGTTTAACATTATTATAATTTATTGTACATAAGAATACAAATTATATAGCAATTTAATAGTTAGTAGGGTTCGACAAGCATATTGAATAGCATAAGTTTCATCACAAGTTTATTTCTCTTTTTCAATAATTTTCCCTTATTCAATGAAACTCCTTTTAAAGTAATTTTGCTTAGAATTTGGAAATAAGCGATGCAGTTTTGTTATGTTTAGAGCCCGAAACCCGTAAAAAATGTTCTATGCAGAATAAACAAAATCTACAAGAGCATAAATTATAGCTTTTGACAAAGATGTATATTCGTAGATAAACCATACTGACTTTAGATTTCGATTTTTGTAAAATAATGTAACAAACCATGAAACAATAGAAACATATGTTCGATATATTTCTAAAGAAAGAAAATAATGTAGACCGGAAAAGTTACACGAAAAATAAACACTCCACGTAACTGATGAAAGGAGAACATGAAAAATGTAGGCTTCCGAACGTAAAATTGTATTTCGGGGCAGCACTAAGCGGCAATAAGCAGTGAATGTAAGAAAAAGAACGTGGTTTATTTCTCGACTAAGATAAAGAAACACTGCTATTACCATCAATTCAAAACAAATACAGGCAACTGAAAGTTTCTGTCGACGATAACGAGATTGAAAAAAAAGCTTCTCGCTTCCCACTGATAAAAGGAGAGAATAAATTCTTCCGATGAGGGAATTGAAAGCTGAGGAAGGAAAGATAAATTGTTGACTTAACGGTGGTAGCATGTCAATCGCATTCTATACGAGATAAGTTAATTCGCAAGTTAATAAGGATCTAGACAGGGTGGAGGTGCATGTTTCCTGAATGTTCTTTTAAAAACAAAAGTAAGAACTGTCACACGTATAGTCTCAGTGATTAAATATTTATATCCAGAGTTCTTAATATAATGTAACAAAGATATGTGTAGTACAATACTAATGTGTCTTTTTCATGATGAAGTAGACTGGAATCGTTTTATAAAAGCTGAGGATATATGCCTTGATATTTTAAACAAAAACGAAATGAAAGTGGAAAAACCGAAGAATTTTTAAACAAAAAACATAAGCGAGTCTTGTATAACATAAGCGTTTGTTTTTCATATTCATAACAATGCTAATATATTTGGTAACAGAAGAAAGTCATTTTTATTTACTCGGTAAATTATCTATAATTCTGGGTCTGATAAGAAATGCATTATTGAACTATAATGGATTTAATTATTGGATCCTGTACACATATAGATGTTTCTTTTCTTCTTTCAATAATTTCTTTTTCTGAAATTTCCAGTTATTTCATTCGGAATATAAAGTAAGCTTTGTTAAAAGTTTAGGTACTAAGATAGGAATTTTAACAGTTTATTACTTTCAACGAATACATTTTTTTAAGTTAAATTATTTTCGTTTCATGTATCATTATAAAGATATATAATTTAATGAACAGTTTACTTAAGATAAAATATATTTAAACTTTAATGTAAATCTTTATTTTAATGAAAATTACTTTCTCATTTATTAAAAGATTTAAAGTTTTTTTGTTTAAAGTTTGAATTGTCATCTTGCCCTGGTACTGAAACAAAATAATAAATTGATTTTAAAGCTTAATTCCTAATTGTGTTTTTTTTTCAAGAAATTTTTACCCAACTCTTAATTTTTACAATCTTTTTTCGGCATGTGTTTACATTTCTTAGCATCAGCAATCTTACATTTTCATGGAAACATTTTTTTTTCTTAAAAAAAAATTCGATTCCACAATGTTTTTTTTCTCCTATTTACCAATTTTCTCATTAAAAATATTTCTAAATACACTCTGTAACAAAAAAAAAAAAAATTGATGCTCCAAGAAGGAACTGTCCGATTGTAATGAAATTAAGCCTGCAAAGAGGCATTTAGACCGAACACGCAAGTGATAAATTTCAGTGAACAATGAATCAATAGCGGTAGCTCAATAGCATCAGAAATGCGCTTTCAGCCTGTGTATATCAGGAGAAAATCTCAATTTCATTGCCAAACGTTTGTCCGAGCTTCGATTTATATATCTTACATTGGCTATAACAATGTCTTACCGAAGGATTCGTGCATAATACGAGATGATGTCAAAATTTGAAAATCTTTCAATTGTATTGAAAGAGGCTGGTTGGACGAATAGAAGAATCGCTCGACATCTGGGTTGAAGTAACGAGGCGATTAGATGATGCTGGCAAGAATGGGTCAATATCAGCTTCAGAACGGGAGCGGTCGACAAAGGGCAAAAACAGAGAATGAAGGCACATCGATTGTCAGAGCAACTATCACAGCACCGGATACTACTTAAACAACTATCCCCGAGTGTGGATCGTACATTTGATGACACAAAGAGCAGAATTTAAGTTCGAGTTGATCGTTACGCCACTTAATCCACATGCTCGAACACCATCAAATCCCATTGCAGTGGTGTCAGATTTGATCAAAGTGGAACTTCACTTACTGTGGACACATAGTTTTTTCTGACGAGTCTCGTTTTCAGCTGTGTCCCGAGAACAACCTGATCCCCACGCTGCCATTGACGTCTCCAGACAACGTGGTAACATGCTATTACTATCGCATACCCCAAAGACCAACAGCAGGGTGTTATGGTCTGGGATGCCATCCAGTTTCGTAGCTGAATCCCTTTTCGTAGTTATTTCTGACACACTGACAGCTCAGCGGTACATTGACGACATCCTGCGACCGGTTGAGTTACCGTTCCTTTTGCGGCACCCAAGACTTACTTTTCAACAAGATAAACCCCGGCCTCACACGGCACATTTTGGTATGAATTGTCTTCAAGTTTCCCCATACTTCTTTGGTCACCAAATTCACCTGATCTCTCTCCCACGGAATACATTAAAGACGTTATGGGAAGGCAATTACCACCCCCTGGAATGTTGATGATTTAGCCTAACAGTTGGAGACAGCTTGGCACGAAATTCCACTGGACACCATCCGAGAAATTTATCAGACTATACTACGTCTGGTGCAACTTGCATCCAGGCTAAATGTGGACCAACGCCTTGTTGATTTCCTCTCTTTCTAATAATCGAACTCTGAAAGAATCCCTTAATTATTTTTTTGAAAATTTTAACCATTTTTTTTAAAGTAGGTTCTTTATATCCACCAATTTTTATCGCAATTGGACCACTCCTTCTCGGTGCATCGTGTTTTTGTTTCAGGATGATAAAAAATGAAATAACTTGTGTTTTATTCTTAACAAAGTTTTCCTCAAATGAATTACAAGAAGTAGACTCCAAAAATTCTGGAAATTTACATATAAATTATTTGTCTTGACACATTTAAATAATACATGTGGCTTAGAATTATTTATTTTAATATCCACATAGTGTTGCCATTGAGGATTTCTAGCACTGTAGCATAAACACACCGAAATAAATATTTATTTTTATAACAAAAAATATTTGTAAATGTCCATCAATTGAACGAGAATGTTGCTTGCATGTTCTTCAAACAGTTCGCATAAGTTACATAATCTAAGAATATATTTTCAAAGGACTCTTACTAAATATAATTTTAAAACAGCAGTTACCCATCTGATGAATCGAAAGACCACTTACGATTCATATAGAAAAATAATGGTGTAAAAATTTCTATAGAACATAATACAATCCTGCAATGATTTGTGGAATTCGTTAGACTTACAAGATAATTTACAAAAGCGTTTTCCAACTAAAGTTTCTGAAGAATTAGGGAAATGACACGTACGCCACAGAAAGGAAAACAATTCTTTCTTGATTCTATTCCGTACTCGATTTCTTGGAAGCGGTTATGACATTGCATGTGTATGCATTCGTGATGCAGTAAGTGTAGAGGCATGTGTGGTCGGTTAAATAGAACTCTAATGCGCATTTTTTTTATTTTAATGCTTTTAATACTTTGTTCAGATTTGTTCCTCAATTTTTTATTTCCATCTATATATTTTAGTAATGATAATGAGGTGATATTTGAAGAAATGTGTGAGGAAAATATAGAATCACATTTAAAGCTTAAAAAAGAACTAATAAAGAAAGAGTTTTTAAAAGGTTTGTCGTTACAATGAAACTTAGTTGTAAATGGGCTTTGCATGGACAGATGCTCTAGAACTTCCTGTTCCACTGCGCTTCGTTTGAGGCAAAAGCTTTTCGAACACATCAATGACTAGAACGAAATGAAGCAGAAAACATTTGCATGTCACTTGCATTAAAAGTTTTATTTTTGATATTAGAATAAATAATACAATTGTTAATTAATTTAAAACTCGGTTAAAATGTCAAAATAAACAAACTGCAGCTTTTGCAACCTCATTTACAGTTAGTGAAAAAGCTCAAGACGGAATTTTTCGATCAGAGATTATTGCTTAGAAAAGGATAAGTTAAGGAAAATCCGATGACTCCCGCATATAATGCTACAGTGGATAAAAATCGGGAAAAGATGCAATAAAAGGAAAATTGAAAATATTTCCTTGCAGAATAGTACAAGTTCACGAGTCTATATGTAACATGACGATAAAAAATATTTTGGGACAAACTGAATAGACTTACTAAATAATATTTTTTTTATTCTAGTATTTGTAAAATTTGTTAATAAAAGAGAAATACTTTAAGACTTTAATATTTTATATTCATACCAAGAAAAAAATTATTCCTAGAAATAATTGCTTTGTCATTTATATAGATGATGCTGTTTTTCCACGATGGATTCCATCAAAGATTGTCTGACTGTTGTAAAATACCATGCCGTTTCTACACAATATTTGCGAAGTGCTGATGTAAAATTCTCTCTGTGATCAATTACCGAACATATTTGGGTACTTTTCCGTTTCGCCGGCATAGGAGATAAATTCACTTAGAAAGATTCAACGATGCAAAAGGAAAATTTCCCGCTGGTAACCTTTGCAAATCCCAATTTCAGAACAAATTGTGTTGTTTTCTTATCTCAGTAATGTATTTTTCCCAATATATCAAAAATGGAATAAAAAAATGGCAACTAACATTTATTAACATTTTTTATATGTATAATGCGTGTTGTTGCCTATAAAGTTTACTTCGTGAGATTTGCATCGACGAAAAGGAAAAATACTGATATTTGTGATGTTATCAAAGAGAGGAACTTCATTAAAAAATAAAGCCACTTCACCCCAGAATTTAAAAAAAAAGCTGAACAGGTATTCTAAGTAGGAAGAGAAAGATATCACACATTTTTCACAAAAAGACAAGTAAGAGTCTACTAAAGGATTTAAGAATAAAATGGGGATGCAGATGCTGGCTTATTTTGCCACAATTTTCATTACTTGAATCAACAGAACAAGTTACTGTAATGTGAAAGAGAAAATATACTACTCCAAGAGACAAAATTCTTAGATTTAAAAGAAAGTTAAACATATGAAAATATTATGTCGTAAAAGGAACAAAATCTTGATACATATGTGAATTAATGGTGGTACTAAAAACGAAGACGAATTCCAACAAATTTCAAGTATTCCACCTAGAAGAGGTTTCGAAGAAAATTTATTTTTATTTTCTTTCCCTGTCAACAAAACTATACGATTAGAAGAGGAATCCAGTGCATTTCTAGCACTTTCATTTATCTTTAAAATCTAACTTTAAAAGAACTTTGTTCTATAAGTTAAATAAGAGCTCGTTGAAAATGAAATTTAATGATATGTGTTTTATTTATTTTTTTTATTGAAGACAGATAAAATAATTCCCGGGCATCGAATACACATCACAAAGGACGTACAGAAGTATATAAAACAAATTGAGGCAAATAAAATGAAGACAAATAGCAAAAAAAAGCCTAAGAAACAAATGAATTCATAATCTGTCTGAATTGTAGACAAATTAAAAATTTCCTTTAAAAAATCAGTGCCAAATAATTTATAGGAAAACAGTTATTATACTACTGCAGTTTTCACACATTATAAGAAGGAATTAACTTTTTCATGTTCAATAAATATTAAGAATGTGAATTGAAATTTTGTTCTTTCTGTGGAAGAAGAAATCCTCGCATGTATATCGAAAATCAAATTGAATATTTATTACATTATAAAGAATGTAGAAAATTTCGCATTAATACTTATTATTATGTTTAGACCTAGCATATTTTAAATGAGGGAAAATATTTTTTTGGTGGTTCGATTTTTCTAATAATATAGTCAACAGTATAAATTCTAGGATAAAAAAATTATTTTTATAAGTAGTACTGTTACGTTGAGCGGTACATATATGTGCACTTCAGGTCTTATTTATAGCAGTATAAAAATCCAATTTTTTCCAATTGATTCTTAAATTCCTCTATTTCTTTCCACGTTGAATATTCTTAATCAGAATAACAGTAATTCTAATAAGTTTCTAAAGATATATGTGTATAAATGATAAAACTTAGATTAAAAAAAACTTAATTTATGGATAGTTATAAATAAACCAAATCAATCTGGAATTTCTTCGAAATATATTACAAGATAAAAACAAATTCCTATATAAATTTTGTGTATTTCTAAATTCTCCTTAAATTTTTGACTAGAACATAAACATCATGATATATATATATATATATATATATATATATATTATTATTATTATTATTACTTAAGGAGTGTATAACTATAAATCGGCAAAACAAGCATATCATCGTCATAAAAAATATCATTAAATACAAAATTTCAATTTGAATCTCATGTGCACACTATAACAAGCTGAGGTGCGCAAATGTGCTTCTCAAAGGTTACGTCTAATTAGAATACTACAACTGTTATAAAAGTGTGACAATTATATGACCTATCAACTCTTGGAAATCATCTACATCAAATGGAAAAGATAAAGTTCAAAGGTTTTAATTATACATTAGAAAAATAGTATAGTTCACTTTGTCCGTTTCTTGTCGAGTCGTCTATTGCTACTTCGTGTGTTGAAAACTTCCAGGAAAATAAATACAAATATCTCCATTTGGTGATAAAACTGAAAAGCAAGAAGGTGGCCTTCTTTCTCAATGTACTGTTTTCATCCTTTAATAAGAAACGAAGAGAAAACCGCAGGTTCATATATATTTACCTTGAGTCTGAAAAGGTTACAGGCAATTGCTTTATTAAAGAAATTCATTATATATTAATATATAACTATTACTATGCTATTTACGGGCAATTGCACTATCTTATTTTAATAAACGAGATGTATGAGAGTCATGTTTTTCTTCCTATTTTCGAACATAAAAAATAAAAAAAAGAAAATTTATTGCGACATAAACACTGAAGCTCCGTAGAACATAAACATTAGTATATGGGTTCTTCAAGAGTTGAAGGCTGGGAAACGTTTCTTTGTTTTGTTTTTTGAGTGAAGTTATTTTTGTATATATACCTTTCAGTTTTTCATTATTTACAATTTTTACTAAAGTTATATAATACAGTTTAAGATTTTGAAAGAATAATAAAGTCGGACAACTACTGCAGCTAAGCGAGGCAAAAAAATGACCTTCGCTGCATTTTATAATTAATATCAAAACAATTTTTAATTTTTTTTCCATAGAATACACTTTTTATATTAAAATACGTGCTTTGTTCTATCATCTAAAGAGAACTTAACTTAGAATTCAAATGAGATAATTATCTAGCTAATAATTAAGCGCGGAATTTATGTTTCAAAGCGCATTCAGAAAATTCCCATAATTGCTCCTTTAGCGGCAATTACAGGAAAAGCTTCTTGCGTGCATTATTTTCTATCTGGCAGTGATAAAAAAATAAGCCTAGAAATATTTATCTAAACGTGAAACAAAGTGCCGCTCTGAAAATAGATATAACCTTAATCGAAATGTTATAGAAAATAAAAAAACAAAAATGAATTAGGAACACGTATTTGAAGCCATTTAATTAACACAATTTCCTGATGAAATGTTGTTGCCACTCGTAAATCTTATGTACTTCGGATGTTCTAAGAAGTCAGTTTACTAAGAAACCAATTAGTATCTGATCAGAGTGATGAATTTAATTTGTTTATTTATTATTTTATGCTGTATACATGAAAATCTTTCGTTTATTTAGCTGGATATATGTTTTTATTTCTCTTCAGCTTGATTGTCAAACATACAAGATTGGGAGACGTTTCATACAATGGACAGGATATTTTAACTTCGATTAACAATGTATAAATATTTGCAGGAAATTATCATTTTATATTAGAAAGAAAAAACATAATATTTTTTTTGTGTGTATTAATATTATGTTATAGTTAATATTGATAAAATGAAGTTAATGTTATAGTTAATACTAAAAAAATGAATAGTATTTATCTGCGTATAAAGCACTATTATGTGCTTAGATATTTGTAGATTATTTGCTCTTGTATTTAAAACCGTATTGTGATAGGGGGAAAATATTGCAATAAATAAATAATTCTTCGCAAATATTTTGAAAATAGTATGCTGCTAACATTATATAAAGATATTAATTGTGCCCTTGATACCATTTTTTTTAAAATTTTCAGCTTTTTGTTTATTTTTAGAACAAATTACATTACTCGAGGTCTGATTTTTAGATGTATTTTGCCAATGCATAATTTTGTGTTTTTTCACTCAAATTTCAGAAATTATATGACTGTTGAATGCAAATATTAAAAAAATACAGAATATCTAACAGATAAAATCAATTGGCAACATATACACTTCTTTTTTAAATTCGATAGAAAAGCATAAAAATCTTTAAAAAATTCCTAGAACATTTTATGAACAAACTATGAAAATCAAACATTACCAGAAAGAAGCAATATTAATGTGAAAAGAATCATAAATAAAAATATTGATTACCAAAAAATAAAGGTTTAAAAAAACCTTCTATAGCTAAATGCACAGGTGAACATTTTTACAAGCGAAATTTTGTTCCAAAATGGTGCCCTAAAACCTCACAATTGAACAGAAGGACATTTGAAAATGCAAGTGTCTTGATCTTCTTGATAGAATCACTAATGAGCAAGATTTCTTTTGTTATTTGATCACAGGTGATGAATCATTGATTTTTTAAATACGATCCTATGACCAATAAGCAAAGTGAGGAGTGGCATACTGCAAACTCTCTTTGATAAAAAAAACTCATAGGAGAAAAACGAAGATCAAATCAATGCTGATCACAAAGAATTTTGTCCTCCAGGATAAACTGTAAAACAAGTTTTTATTGAAAGGTGGAGAAAAAGGGTCATTCGCGTGAGACCAGACATTGCAGACAATTGGATGCTCCACCATGACAACGCCCTACCTCTACTGCCCTCTCCATAACAAAATTTTTGACCTCAAAAAAATACTGTGGTTACCCAGCCCCCTGTTCACTTAACCTTGTTTTTGTGACTTTTTCCTAAACTGAAAAATATCCTCAAATGGCGTCATTTCGGGACAATAAAATCATCTAAAAGAGTGTGACAGACATATTGAAGACCATACCGGTCGAAGAATTCCAGTGTTGATACCAACAATGGGAACAATGTCTCCATCGGTGTGTAGCTGCCCAAAGGAACTACTTTGAAGAGGATAACAATGATGCTTAGAAAAAAAATCTTTGTCAAAGAAGAAATCAGTCTCAGTTTTTTCTGCCACACCTCGTACATCCAGTCCGTAATCCAGTTCATTCCATACATTTTGTATTATTACTCTATTAATAGTTTTTAATGCTTCACAAATGCTTACTTGTCGTCTTTTATTTTTTGTGTCTATTTTCAATAATCTGGCTAGAAATTTAATTTTCTTCTTAAAGTTTTCCATAACTTTTTCTGGGTTATTTCAAGTTTACTGCTGATAGTTTTCGAAGATTTCCGTGGACTTTGAACAAACTCTGCCTCCCTCTCTCCACTGCTTCTTCCAAGACGCTTAGATAGCCGCTGCTTTTGTGGCCCCAGAAGCAACCTACTCCCTTAAATTGATGATGTTACCATAGAGTGCTTCTTTTTCGTAGTGATTTCTAAAGGCACGTTGCACTGAAATAACTGAAAAAACCGGCACAACCTTTAACCCCTTCAGGACCAGAGGAAGGAGAAAGAAGTTCTTTCCCACGCCCGTACGTTCGGAGAGGATATGCACGCACGGGACCGGCCGAATTTCCCTGCTAAGCCTAATTTCCCTTAAAAATTCATATAAAGTTTTAAATGCAATCAAATAAGCTAAAACTTGCAATTTACCATCATTGATAATATTTGAACATGGATTATAAAAAATTTCGCTATATTAAAAAAAAAAACTGCGAATTTTAAAGAAAATGTTTTCATTTTAATAAAAAAAAAATTGCATCCACTTACAAAAAATTGACAAAAATCCATTGCATTTAAGTGCGAATATAGAAAACATTAGAAAACTAAACCAACTTTTTTTTCAAAATATAAACAGAAATCCATAGAGCAATAGATCACGAACCTCTAAATGTCCGATTCTCTCGAAAAATAAACATTCGTAGTTGTTTATATACATAAATATCTCGGATCGAATTAAAAAAAAACACGAAGCCGAAAGCACATATTGAAGTTCCAAGTTTTATGAAACATTATTCGAAAAAAAAGCCGTTTTAACCGCCATCTAGTGCTTTTAAAAATTATTAATATAAAAACGTTTCTAACTGTGATCCCACTGGTGGAATCATGGACCTACAAGCAGGGAAAACTCAATCACATATATGATACTGTGGCGTGAATGGAGAAAAGCGTGATCACATATATGTGATCATGGTTTTAAACGGATTTAAACGAAAAAACTCTTCTCTGTCATCGTTGTCATACTTGGATTTCAATCACATTTACCTTGAATGTTTTGTTAATCATTGGTAGAAAAGAATAACTTTGTATATTTCTTTTGCATCCAGATATTAATTATTAAAATATATGCATTAGTTTCGAAAACATGATTTTTTGAAATCTGGCGCATCATTTGTACTCACCCTGTATTAAGAACCAGAAATAAAGTTTTCTTCTTACAATTTATTTTATTTTTTAAAAATAATGGGGTCATGAGAATCAATTATTTAATAAAAATTGCTTAAAGCACCATTATGTGAATTTATTAAAATATGGTTTTATTCAATACTTGACTAATTAACACCAGTTGATACCATTACAAATAAATCAAACTGTCAGACGACCTTAATTGGGTTTTTATTTCCTTGGCATATTATACTCGAATACCTTCAAGACGTTTTCTAAACATGTAATTAAGCTCACTTCTCGAAGGGTTTTTTTAAAATGTGACATTATTTTATGAAAATGAGATGGTGCTCAATCTTAAGAAACTTTAATCATTTCCAAAAAGGTTCGATTTGCCGTGTCACATAAAGGAAGACGAACTTCAATATATTGATACGAAATTGCCTTTTTTTCTTAATTTTTGCTCAGTTTTACCTCAGAAATTTTTCTTAAATACTGAAAATAGTATCTCCATTGTTAAAATCAATGAAAAGCTCTTCAGGAATTTATTGATTTTAATATTTTTATCGTTTTTGTTGTTAACAAAAATCGTTTCTTATTTCAATTATTTCGTATTTGTTTTGATTGACAAAAGTTCTCTCATAATATGAATAATTTACCCTTTTACATTTAGTTCCACCTATAAAAATTGATAGAATTTCCCAGTTTAAGTAGTCTATGTAAATTTAAATATCTCACAAAGCTTTAAATAAAGATTACAAAAAGTTAATGAATCTTTATTTACTTTTCATTCACCCCATATATTCCACTACATGTTTCAAGGATTTTTATTGAGAGAGAAAAAAAAAGAAATCTTCTTTAATTAGAGATAGTTATTTTAAAAAAAAGCCATTGGCTTTTTTTTGGGGGAATTTTACATTTTACAAAATAACATTTTAATGAATTAAACATACACTGGTTTATAACTCAATGATTTTGTCCATGCTTATATTTAACTGGGAAAACTCTGAAGGAAATCTAAAAAAAAATAATTTTTAACTATACATTAATTGAAAACGTATTACTTATTTTTATGTGTTACTTACTTCGAAAGTAATTAATCAAAAATTCTGGGTACCCAAATATGATTCTTCCAAGTACTTCCAGGAGTAAGGAATTGTTTAAAAAGACTATTTTCCAAGAAATGTGTAAAACATCCTAATGGATCTTCTTTTTCCTTATCAATAACTATTTTAAGAAAAAATAAGTTAAACAGAAAATATATTATTTATATGCAATAAAACAAACATTGTGGACCTTAAAAGAGTGCAAAGTTTTCTTATGTTTGACGCTTGAAACTAGATGGGGTTAACTTTGATATTATTACAAATTTGAATTATCAACCTAAAGAAAGGCAATATGTATGAATCAATTCGAAGAAGAGAGTTGAAGATTGTACATAGTAGTTGAGATTTAGTAGAGATATTAGTAGAGAGTTCTCGTAGAGGGAGAGATAGTAGATAGTAGTAGAAAGTGAAATATAGTATATAGAGTTAAGATAGTAGTAGAGAGAGTGAAATATATTCAGTACAGTGAGTTAAGATAGTAGTATAGAGTGAAATATATTAGAGAGTTAAGATAGTAGATATATATAGTAGTAGAGAGTGAAATATATAGTAGAGTTAAGATAGTAGATAGTAATAGAGAGTTAGTAGAGAGAGAGGGAGAATATAGTAGATAGTAATAGAGATATTAGTAGAAAGTGAAATATTGTAGAGAGAGTTAAGATAGTAGATTGTAATAGGGAGTTAGTAGAGAGAGTTAAGGTAGTAGATAGTAATAGGGAGTTAGTAGAGAGAGTTAAAATAGTAATAGAGAGTTAAAAGATAGTAGATAGTAATAGAGAGTTATTAGAGAAAGAGAATAGTAGACAGTAGAAAATAGTTAGTATATAGAGAGGAAGATATTAGATAGTAGTAGAGAAGGAGAGATATAGTAGAAAGGTAGTTGAGAAGGAGAGATATAGTAGATAGTAGTACAGAGTTAGTAGATAGTTGTAGAGATTTAGTAGAGAGAAATATAGTAGCGATAGTTAATATAGTAATAGTAAATAGTTGATAGTAAAGAGAGAGATAGTTAAGATAGTAATATAGTAAATAATTTTAAAAAAAAGTAGAAAGGCTATATGATGATTAGTTAACAATTAGTTTATTTTAATTAATTTTCTATATTCCTTTAGGAGAGGGACTCTCGAGTGGTTCTTTAAACAGAAGGAATAAAAATCTGTACTTGTAACGGTCGTTATTCTATTTTACTTGCATCCTGTTAACCCTGTTCTACGATTTATTTTTTTGGAAAAATATAATAATTTAGTTGTTTGTATAGCTCTTTCATCTATAATTATTTGATTGAATCTGAAGATTAATTAACTGAGAAAAGTTTTTTTTTTTGACATTTGTTTTGGTATGGCTGACACCAAAAACTGCGCTGGTTTCAATTGAAGACTTTCCGAGAAATAAATCTTTGGAATGATCAACACAGATTTTGGAGTGACCTTTTCAAATGTCACGTATCATATTTTTCACAGTAATTTTTAGATTAACTTATAATAAAAAGTTAATAATTAAAACCATTTCAATTTTTATACATGCTTTAAAGCCTAAAAAGGACTTTTATTAAAAATATTTTTTGGATTAAGCATTATTATATCGAATTACCCAATAAAAATAAACCCAATTTGTCAGTTTAGTCTCTTTAAATAAACACTGGAATTATTGAAATATTAAAAATGATGTATCAGATGCTGATTTTTATTTTAAATTATCGAAACTTTTAAAATATAATTTCATTTTCTATGAAATATTAATAACATTTTCTGATGAGATTCAAGAAAACCTGCATAAGACATTACATGCATGTTTTAAGTATATTATTGAATTCATTTAATGTTGTTTCTTATAAAAAGTGTTTAAAAATAAAACAGCAAATGGCTACAATTTCAAACATTTAAGATTTATAAACTACTCAATATTAACCACAACAAAATTTAAAGTTGCTTGAATAAGAGATTGTCAATAAATAAGCCATAAAAATCTCAAAACTTGAAATTTTGTAAAAAAAAAAAATCTAAAGCTTCAGGTGTTATATACAAATAACATAAAAACGAATATTTACAAACATTTTTGGGTATGTGTTAATAAAATAAGTCGATAATTAATAAAAATTAAAACACTTGAAATTAAAAAAAAATTCTACTTTAAATACGAAACCAATTATCGTACTAAGAAAATACTTTTCTACATCGAAAAGTGTTACGCAGTGCACAAAGTGAGTCATTTAATCTCTAAATAGTTTTAATTTTTTTCTTAATTTTCGAAGGATGATTTTAAAATTTCAAGATATTTCTTTCCAAATATATCTTATTAACACAAGAAAAATAGTTCTTAAGATTTTAGATCTTCTGCAAAGAGATATAAGAAAATAAAATATAAAAGTTCTTAGTCTCGATAACAAAATGCCATGAGTCAGCATTTCCTTTTCCCTTTGAAACTGATTCTATTCTTCAAGTAATTTTACAAGAGCAATATTTCTTTAATATACCAGCAGTCTTTTATTATCTTCTGCAAAATCTATAATTTAAAGCAAACTTTTGTTACTTCTAAGTTTGACAAAAGAGAGGAAGAAGAGAAAGTTAAACTCATACCTTTTTACTTTCTGTCTGGCTTAAGTCAACTTGCTTTAAGTTGATAGTTCAAACAGTTAATTTTGAAGAGATTTCGGAAGTCATTTAATAAAGGTTATTCTCTCTTCTGTGATGCAAATTTCTTCGTATATAAAGTAAAGTTCCTTTTTCAGGCAAGGCGACAAAACTGATTACAGAACTGCATAATTTCGATCTTTTGAATAACCCCCATCCATTCCACTCAAAATTAGCTCTTTCCTTGGTTAATATAGTTATTTCCCTGGTTAATATAGTTATTTCCTCGTCTTTTTTTGTATTATTTTAGGTTTGTTTCTTGGAATACGCTTTGGGCAAATAAATTGCAAAATTAAGTATAAGTGTATTCTGAAATATCTTTTTAAATTCAGATTATCCCGCAAATGTTTACTTCGATTTCTTACAATTAAAACTTTTTGTATGTTCTATATCAAGGCTATTTTCACATAATATTGAGCAATTCGCAGTAAACCAGGGACATCTTTTTAAGTAGAATAATTGACCTATATTGATACTATATTTTGGTTTTATAATCCCAATTTTTTTAAAGGGGTTGCATATTGATATTTTTTACCATTGTAGACCTAGTACATTTCTCGGGACATGAATCACTTTTTAGTGCGACACCATATAGGTAGATACGAATTGCTGCAATGTAATTTGGACTCAAAGTTTCCTCCCTAGAGGGAGGCATCTGAGTTCTGTCGATGCCTCGTTTTGGGAAATGATGCCTTCCTTCTCTGATGATTTTATTTTACCGAGAGTGCCTAAGCCAAACAGGCACTCAAGGGACCTTTAACAGGCCGCATAATCATACGACATGGACACTGTCAATTTTTTCAGCATGAAAATCCACCGACTTTTGCCGGAGTTGAACCCGCAAACTCGGACATACAAGGCCAACGCCTAAACCAACTGCCAATCTGATATAAGGCAATATATTTTTAATACTATTATTTATTTGAATCTATTTACATGTATGTTTCCTGTATAAAACGTGATAATCCATATAATATGACGCTAAAAATGTTTAAATTTACTTATTAAAGAACAAAATTGTGAACCTATAAAACGCAAATAAAGTTTAACAGTGCTTTACTACAAATAGATAAACATGTTTCATCATGCGACTAATTTAAGTATAAAATCATTTTTCTTTAATAATGTATGTTCAAAGCTAAAAGACCATAAACCCGTAATACAGCTTAAAGTTTCCATTCAGATAGTTCTTTATTATTAAATCAATTCACAATATTAGTTTAGTCAATATTAATTTAATTAATTTTTCTTTAATATAAGGATAAATGCAAGTAATTTTCAAGAATATTATTTATGCTTGCATTTTGATTTCCAATCGTTGGAAATTATTGAGGTGTATAAGTATGATATATGAACAATAGAAAATATCATTAAATACTTCTTGAAGAACTGCCTAACAAGACTTAGTATGTACTTAATTTTTGTGTGAATGAGATTTAAAATTTGATAATTTTTAAATTACAGTTAATTTCTTTAATGAAGGATTTATCAGACATACGTAGCTGTTTTTCGTTGACTGTAAGAGATTGGGTACTGTATATTTTCAAATAATTTTCAACTCACATTTTCAAAATATCACTGAACATTATTTAGATTATAAATAGAAATTCCATTTATATGTAGCATAAAAATGTTTTATTATGTACTTTACTTACTATCTTAATAAAATACAATGCAGCACAATTACTTTATTCACTGTGTTAAAATATAGCAATGGGTTATACTTTAAATTTATATATAAAAATTACTTCAATCAACAAAAAAATCTAATATTTCTATGCAAAATATTGATTTATTAAAATATTATATTTAAAAAATATAATTTTCTGAAATTTTCTTTAATAATTATTTTTCAAACACATATAATACAAATAATTTATACGGAATTGATGCATACAGAGTTAGCTGCGCGAATGGGATTTAGTTCAGTTAATTAGTGAATTTATCTATAAAGTTTCCTACTTTTGATGTTTTATCACACACATTTTATCCTAAAAGAATAGGCTCTCAAACATTTATTAAATCATTCTCACACCGACATTTTTAATATTATTGAAGAATAAAAACACAATAATTCAATTACATTCAACCAAATACTCCCCAAAACAACTATGTTGGCATAAATATAAATTGTTCATGAATTAGTTATTACCTGTAATTTAGCACCATTATTTTCAGATTAAGTAATATTACTTCCTAAGAAATCCAAACTTTCAATCAAAATACTTTTTTGACAATTTTTACTTTATATATTTAAAAAAAAATCAATTTTTCAATTTTGTTACTTTATCATAACAAACTTATTAATATCTTTGATATAAGGTAAAATGAATGAAAAAAACAGTGTAACACTTTTTGTTCATTGACGAGATTTGTCATTGAAAAATATCACCGCATAAGATTCGAAAAGAAAACAGTAGACGAATCAATTTATTTTGTAAAAAAAATATGAATACGCAAAATATAATTTTCTCATGTCCAGTGATAGCATTTCTACAGTTTAAACAACGAATTCCAGTATTCATTATATACGTGGAATATTCTACATATAATGCACATGCTTTACTTAAGTATTCCATACGTATTGAAATTCATTTGATAGAGCATGTAGAAATTATTTTTAATGTTTTGTATGGAAGCTACTTTTTTGCATGAGCATTAATGTGCGTGTTTCTGAATGTTATCATAGGTAATTATTTGTTAATTTTAAACTGTAAAGAAAGTGAACTGCGTGTATGTATTATATTTGCTTTAATGATAAACATATATTTTTTTTTGAATGTGAACATTCATATAGGAAATATATTTGAAAATCTTTCTAGGCGTAACATTACTATTTTTTCGTTAATTTCAAAATCAAAAACGATGTCCATAACACTGCATTGTTTATTTATTCTTTTAAATTTCTGAAGATATACATTTTTTTTAAAAAAATTCAAGTAAAAAAGATATAGACAGAAAATTAATCAAAAAACATAAAACAAGAAATTAAAAAAAAAATTAAGCAACATTGTTTAACATATCGCCCGAACAAAGAAAACAAAATTTTGAAACAACCAATCACAAATTGCCTGAAAATTTCTGTATCAACATATTGGTTTTTTTGAACAGAATCTCTTTTTTTACATATGAAGTCGAAATGTAAATATGCGTTTTGCAATTTACGTGAGTATGCGATATCTTTGTTATTTAAATAAAGTTTGATAGAAAAAAGATTAAATTCTCATTACATCTACACATACATGGAAAAAGGTCGGATGTCTCGCTCAGAAACGATAAAAATAAATAAAAAGTGTTTGAGAGTGAGAGAGACGGGGATGTAACTCTAAGAATTCTGAGTTAAGAAAAGTCGCAGTCTGATCAGATGTTGCAAGACTGACTATCAAGTATCACATGTTTTGTATCACAGATGGCGTGTTTCTTCAAGATAAAAGCATGCAATTTCCTTGACTTTATTGAATTTCTTATTCTTTCTTCCTTGCACTTTGTTGTTTGTGTAGATCAAATACTATTGTATGGAGGAATCCTCTCATCTTACGGGGGCTAAAACTACTTTTTTCTTATTTTTGTTTTCTTTTATCTGTAGATACTCTAGCATGTAAAAATCGATTTTACACACAATGTGTTCAAGTTCTTTAATTAAAGTTGAATCCTGGAAATTCTTTTGGAAAATGGCCAATTCTTCTTTAGATTTTTTTTAAAATCGTATTTCATTAGATCTTGAAATTTGATTTCGAAATTCTTGTATTCTACAAAAATTTAGAATTCATTGCATCACACAGATTTACTGATTTATCTTTTCTTCTTGTAGTCAAGAAATTGTAAAAAGTAATGAGATATAATTAGGAAAAAGTTAAATAATGCTTGTTTCTTTCTTTTTCTTTGATGCTATTATTTTTGGGACAGAAAACGTTTATTAAGAAGCATATTAAAATAGTTCACATCTTTTAATACATATAAATGATGGATTAAACGCATCTATATTCGTCATCTTAACAATTATAGTGCAGAATAAAAAAAATTTGTAGACGCTAATGAACTGATGTTGTAATACCAGCACCATACACCATCTGCACTGAGGAACAGGTGAATTAGAAATAACTGGCTATTGGCAGATTTTCTCTATTGGATATCACGTAAATTTAAAACAAATGACCTAAGCATTTGTCTGACATGAAAAAGTGATGGATCAGGAATTAGTAATAGTTGAATAGATGATAGGGGGTAAGACGAAACATATCTTCGTATCAAATACTGATTAAATTGTTTAGTGTGGATTTTTCAATGTTGGGCGTCACTCTGTCTCAAAAATGGGTACACACACTAGGGCAAGTCATTTTATCTCAGTTGTACTCTGAACATATCGATTCAGGTAAAATCCTTCCAGTTAGGAGCAACTGCAATGTATAGCAGTATGTGGAGGAGAGGATTCATCGTTGGCTAGCTAGCATTGTGACAGAGGATATACGTATCTCAGAAAATAAATTCATTTGGAAATTCAACACCACTGCACAATAAAGGGTTTGTGGATTCAACATTTTGAACTATTTCGGAAATCCTCCTTCTACATCAGCACCTCTAATGACCGTTTAACACAATACAGAAATTATAACATAAAAATAGCGTTACGATTCCAGATATTTGGTGAAAAAAAACCTAGACCAGAATTGCATTAGTACAAGCCAGTCAGAGAACAAGCGAGGCAAAAAAAACTGGTTAATTTACGGAACCTCCATGCTGCCTTCAGACGGATTAGAGAGACTTTATGGTCTAATGACTGCTTAAATGATCTGAAATGGGACACCAGTCACAAGTTAAAGTTGTCACGATATCAAGTAATGGCCATATACTTCTTTTTCTGTGTATGCACTATCTAACTGGAAACCTAATCCTACAACAGACTGATGCGTTTTGCCATTTCTCCTGAATTGCATCCGAGAACTTCAATGAACACTCTTCGGACATGAACGTGTTTCTTTTATTATGTAGGTCTAAGGAAAACATTTGGTGCATGCCACGAAATGAGCTACTTAACCATCTGAACCTTTGTGACGTGCTTTCATCGTGATTTCTATTAATGTCCTGTTGGGGTTTTTTGGGGCCAGAATGCTAATTCTTTCCAACCAACTCGAGTAAAAGAATGTGACAATGGAAATTACGAATCTTATATATAGTAGAAATTTAGCATTCGCGGGGTGGCTATGTGAAGTTGCTATATGAGGTGTATGTTGATGATTAGAAGTGATTTAATAAAAGTTATAGGACATTACAAGTTCAGGAATTAACCTACCCGTACCTGTGCATTCAAACTAAAGGTGAATACCATTCCACAAGGAGTAAAGCCACGTTAGTTAGGACCAAGAGAACAGCTGTTACCTAGGATATAGTGGCCAAATTAGGATATAAGAAAACGGCGTGTATTAATGAGAATAGAGGTAATCAGTAAAGTTAGATATAGTGCTCAATTACGCGATTATTTGGCAATCCGAATTGTGTCTTCTCAGTCCAGATTTACTTAATTTGATCATTATTATTATTGTATATAATGTTTAAGTTAAGATCTTAATAAACAAATATTAAGATGACAGATTTGCGTGACTCTTCGTTCTTTCCTACAGATAATGTAGAAATGGGGCACCCAAGGGTCGGTGTCTCCCATCTTCTACATTAAATTTTTATAACTGTGGAAAATTTTTTGTTTCAAAATAGGGCCTCAAAGCTTGCAGTGTTTGATCCAGCCCCAGCCGAAATGAATCGGGGTCTTCATCTGGTTGAACCCTCATGTTACATAATAATCTTGTTAAATATCTCCATTCGTTTGATCTTCAGCATGATATGCATTACTTTTCCCGTAAACCCGTAACCGATTATTAATCTTTTGACCTAAATTACGAAATTATGTATGCAAATATATGTATTTCTTAATTGTTAATAATTTAGATTGCAATCGGAATGAATTAAATTTAAATAAAAGGACATTATTTGGCACCATCATCCCTTTAAAACAATTAACAGTTAATAGAAAAAAAATTGAAACAACTGTTAGCTGTTTTAACTTTTCCCCATTATGGCTAATATAGGTTTTTGGGGAAACCAACAATAATAATGTTATGACGTACATAAAAATTTTATACACAACCCAAGAGGTTTTAACGATATTGTGCTACTGAAATGTATGAAATTAGAATATATATATATATATATATATATATATATATATATATATATATATATATAATATGTGCAATGTATAGCTGTTTTCCTAAAATGGACGCATCTGATTAAAACTACTATTAATAATGATTATATTTATAAATGATACTTATCGACTGGAATAATTACGGCAGTGGAAGACCGAGTTGTATGAATAAGTGAATAAGTGACAAGATTGGTTGTGAAATCTGCAAATCTGTAATTATTCCAATCTCGTAATTGTCAACTGTAGTTGACTTCTGGGACAAAACGATCTCATTAATATTGGAACAGGTTAATTTTCCTCGCAAGACCTTGTACATAATACAATAACTTAACATGAGAAATCACTGTCTTTCAATTAAATTTCTCAAATACATCAGTTTAAGTGATTTTCATTTAAATAAATAAACTGTCATCCTTCATTGGCCTTTTTTCATAGCAATGATTAGTTCTAATCGGAACATCACTTATTAACCATTTAAGTGTCGTTGGCGTATATATCCGTCTCTCTCAAATGGTGTGTTACTTGCTCCGGACGTATATATGCGTCCTTCCGAAATACGATCCTTTACTTTGCGCAGCTATTAGTAAAACTATTCCAAAGGCTTTGTAATTTAATAAAATGATCTTTACAGTGTTTATAAAGGATTTACTTGTTACGGAGGAAAAATTGATTATTTGTGTCTTTTGTTTCTCCCAATTCCCCGCATACGCGAATATATGAGAAAAACAGTGGTATTGGGAATCGTCAGTTAAGGAGGTTAAAAGTCTTATAGTTTTTTACGTTTTTAGCAGTCATAATGATAGTAGTTATTTTATTCTCAATCTTTAAATAAATTATACTAAATGCAATGTAATTATCTGAATAAGATAAGAGAACTATACTTACAAGACAGCAAGATAAACTTTGATCTCAAAGTTATCTATTTGAGAACAAACGCATTTCTAAGAATATAAAATTAACGAATTAACTTAATATATTACTGATTAACTATAAGGAACAGAGATTTAAAACAAACAAAAAATCGAAGGAAGAAATATATTTTTGAAGTGATAAATTTTTTAGGCGCGTTTTGCTTAGAGTGAGCTTGAATGATGTTTTTTTAAAAAGCCAAGCAATCTTACCCACTGGTTTCTAACGCTCGTAACAAAGGTAAAAATACTACTCGTAACAATACTACTGAATTATTTGGGATTAATGAGTCATGAATCGGAGAAATTTGTGCAGTCAAATGTAGAGCAGAAAATGGACAAATAATTCTGATGGTTACTGTTTATATCTCATCAAATAAAAGTGTAGATAAAGTTATCGAACTCATTCACAAAAATTTAGTTGCCTACACTGAAGTCGGATTAAGTCTTCTGAACAAATTGCATGTTACCTTCAGTGGGGATTTTAATGTAGATTTTTCAAAAGACAAATTAAAGCCTTAAATAGATTTTTTAAAACCAAAATTCAATTTCATTATGCCACATGATCCAAATGAAAGCAAGACTAAGTACGGAACAAAGCTTGATGGAAGTTTTTTAGATATTTAAATAATTTTGAATCTAAAGTATTTATAACCTATTTCAGCTGCCATAAACCTATTGTTTCCTTCTTAGAGTACAATTTTAGTTCACAAATATATTTTCTATATTTCGCAAAAAATATTATTTTATGAGTACAGACTTGAATAAATAATTTTATATGACAATAATAATATCCCCTTGTTTTTTATTCACCCAACTAATCCCTGAAATAACATTGCGAAATTAAAAGTTATCACTTCTATCGTGTGGTTAAAAGCACAAAGCTTTTTTTTATTTTTAATGAACTTTTAAGTTTCTTATTATATTTTCAATCATTTTGCTACTTATTTACCTACCTTAGCATATACATATATATCGTATTTAATAAATGAGTTGGAAATAATACAAATACTGTGTCACAAATGTAATAATCTGCATTATTTAGGTAGGAATTATTGATTGACATAACAAACAAAACTCCTGGATTTATGATACACGTTTAGATATTTCTCTTAAAAGTCTAATTTTAGAACAATTCTACATATATTACATTTTGTAAGCTATTAGCTCTTTTGAACACCTAAGTACTTGCTACATGTTTCAAAGGAGCTTCAACTGTATGTATAAATACCAGTCCTATCTTATCTGTCTGCATAATGGTCGACAGTAATTCCGCAGTTAACATGTCCGTAATTGCTCTTCCAGCTTTACATGTTTGAAATAAAGCTTTGCGTAATAAAGCACTAAGAATGTAAGATCAAGATAATTAGCGACATTACGGTGTCGTTAACATCCAGCTTTTAACGTCCTTTAAACATAGGTATTTTAAATTTGGCGAATAAACAGACTTATTTGGTTCCATTTCTCATTTCGCTTGCATAAAGGTTTTTAAAAATGTAATCTCTCTCTCTCTCTTTCTCTCTCTGCGGTTATATTATGTTTAAATAAATACCTTTTTCGCATAATATTTTTCAGAATTGTTGATTAATAAAATTGCGCACATCAACCATTCAACTGTCAGCGTGTATATACGTTTTACTCAATCGGGGCTTAATGTGTCATGGACGTATATCCGTCTTTCCGTAATACAATTATTTTCTTTGCGCTGCTAGCATTACAGCTAATCCGACTTTAGAAGTCAATAAAATGAACTTTACCGTGTTTACGCAGGATTTACGTTATTTCAAAGAAAAATTTATTTATTTTAGCCTTTTCTTCCCCCTACCCTTAAAATGCATTGAATATACATGTCTGTGTGAAATATGGTGGCATTAAGAAGTTAATCGCTGAATTGATGTTAAAATATTATGTGCAATGAAAAAAATTATTTAAATGAGTTTTGACAGAAATGTTTAAAATACAGTTGATATTCAAAATTGTGTGCAGCTTTAAATATCCAACATGAACCACACTCAAGTCTTTGGATTACCAGTGAGGTTTTAATACATCAATAATAACTTCATTTGTAATGTCACAGTTAGTTCCCAATGCTTACGTGCAAAATAAAAAGAAACAATACACAATATATATTGTATTTAAACAACTTTTAACGAAATTTTGACTCGGTTTATTGAATTTTTGTTTTAATGCTTTCTTTTCTGCTTCATATATTATTTCACTTGATTACATATTAATTTTCTGAAAAAAAAAGTAATTTTTATTTAAGGTTAAATTTTTAAATGCAAAATAAATACTTTTCAGTTAATTTTGAATCGATTTAAAAGTTTTAAAAATTTGAATGAACGACAACCTTTAGTATTATATTTATTAGCTAAATAACAATGAAATCATTTATAATTATTATCAGGATCGGTTTTAGTACAATGTTATGAAATCAAGAAGAGAAACACATTAAAATTTTTCGAATTTGCAACATTCAAAATCATTACATATATATTCAATTTAGTTACTTAAAAGAAAAATTCTTATACAATTGCTTACTGCAATAAATTTGAATGCAATTTATGTAGTAGTAATTAAATCTCCCCAAAATACGTCTATTAACAATTTGTGATTTAGGAATCCCATCTTAAATACAATTGGCTTTTACAACTTCACACATTAAATTATATATTTATATCCTTTAAAATAAAACATAATATTTATATAAATAACGCTATAATACACATATTTATTTATCTTTCTCTAAGAAAAATAAAAATAGAATAGGATATTTACATACATACTACAATATATTATTTATTTCAAAAAATATCTTTTATATTACGCCTGAAAAAGATGGAAACAACAGAAAACGTGTACATATTTGAAAGAAAAATAATCGAAGGAGACATGAAATGATACAAGGAAAATAACTACTCGAATTGATAAGAACATAAATTTACAGGAGAAATTTTGGCTTCGAAACACAATATAGTTCGAGAAAGATCTAAGTGAAGGTGAGTTTTAAAAGTGACACAGAATAAAAAAAAATACTTATTTTATAGATAAAAAAAAGAATCTGCCATTGCCAACAATTCCAAACAAATACTGTCACCCGAGTTTCATTCGGCAATAATGAAACTGAAAGTAAAGAAAACATTCGTATATTCTCGTATATTTTGAAACAACAAAATGACTTAGGTCTACAATGGCTATACAAAATAAAATTTTTAATCAAATGAATCCTGTTTACAAATGAGAAATTCTATATTACCCCAAAAAAACAATCTTAAAAAGGAAAGAAAAAAATCATTTTTTAAGAACAACTTTTTATTAAGTTTTTTTTTTATTTTGATTCAAACGTAACAATTCATGCTACAATTTAATAACCTCATGTATTTTAAATAAATTAAGAACTTTAAAATTTTTAGTTTTCGTGTTATTGCTAAGGATTTCTTTTTGTAAAAAAAATATGAAATATTTTGTCTGATAATGCAAAAAGTTTTTTAACATAAAACTGATCAAATTTAAATGGCTAGGCACTTTTATATATATATATATATATATATATATATAAATTCAATGAAAGGACATTTTTTCCCCATAAAGGCGCTTACCCGCGTTTTCTTGAAGTAAATAGAGATCAAGAAATGTACTAATTAAATTGATTGCTCCAATTACACACATAATTACCCAAACTATTTAAAATATTAAAATTAAATTTGTGAAACTAATTTTTTTAAAAAAATAATTGATTAATTTAAATCCATTTTTTTATATCTCAAATACATATTTCATATTTTTAAGTAAAATATTTAGAAGTACTTTAGTAATTAGGAAAATAAAAAAAAAGTTTAAAATATATGCTGTACGAAAATAACAGGATATGGATCGCCACAACTAAATGTGGTATTGCGAGGGTGCAATGAATTCTACATATTTTAAAAGCACGTGTGCTTACTTGAGTGGCCCTTTTTTAGTTTTTTTCAATGTTAAGCCCCATCGCAAATTTGACAATACAGATTGTTTAGATTCCAGGTAGCCTGGATTTACTAGACTGGATGTCATTGGTAGCTGCACAATCCAATGAACCCTCTTCCATCAGATAAAGTAAGCTTATGTATTTTTTAACTAATTAAATATGTATTGTTTAAAACTAATTAAAGAGGACTATTGTTATTCCTATTTAATAGAAAATTGCATTATCAAGTGTAGATTCATACATTTTAGTTAAAATTGTCTGAGTGAGCTAAAACGTGTGTTGGTTAATCACTTTTGGTGATCGTCGCTGGAAGATTCTTAATAATTTAATTTAATTGACCAGCGTTTCTCAAACTGTAGGGCGCGCCCCCTAGGTAGGCGTGATAACCCTAAAGAGGGGCGTGATCATAAGGAAAGCTCGAAATTAAAAAAAAATATTTAAAAATATTAGTAAATTACTTGAAGGAAGCAAAACAAAATACAATGAAGTGCCACTGAATAAGGATGCCTACCTATTAAAGAGAGATTCTCAATAGGATTTAAGTTTGGGCTTCTGGGTGTCCAATTTATGACAGAGAAATCAGAGGAATGCTCATACAACTAGCCAGTAGCCAAACGGGAATTGTGAGAGGTACAGTTGTGTCTTGCTGGAAAACTTTATTACCGTGAGGATAACAGAACAGTATAAACGGATAAGAGGTGATCACCCAGCAACTCTACGTACCGAATTGCATTGAGGGAGGTTGGTACATGCACCAAAGATACAAACAGTGCCACGATAAAACACCCCAGACCATGATTAAGCCACTATGCCCGTTTACAGTTCCAACTTGGCAAGCAGGTTCACGCACCTACGATTTGTCTGTGATCGAAGGTGTCCAAATCAGGCAATTTACCCATACTGATAATTACAACAACTAAATCAGCCTCATTACGTGCTATATATACAGTTACCACAGCGCCCTCACTTACGAGTAAATGATACACACAAATTTGTATAGTTTTTCTTATCCCTAATTCAATGGCACTTCAGTGTACATTCTGGCGAAAAATAAAATAAAATACACATATTTACACTGATATAATGCACTTAAAATATACCTGTACTGCACAATGTATTTGACAATTAGTTTAACAATACTAAGTTAGAGAAATTTTAATGATCACCACTGACCCTATGTGAGTTTGTCATATAATAAAATTTTATAATTATCTTGATAATTTGTACGGTTTATAATTAAAGTCGTATTCTAACTTTAACGTCAAAATACATTGCTATTGAATTCAATACATTGTTTTGTTTGTAGAGGGTGGGTGGGGGTTGCGATAAAAGTTATGATTGAAAACTGTGTCACAAATACTGAAAACTTGAGAAGCACAGGAATAAAACCTTTTTATAAATGAAAAAAGTTAAAAAATTTAATTTTTAATCCACTGGCCTCAAAAAGTTAAGGTACAACATGTTTTTCGAAGCTCACCATAAAAAAAATGGCGGTAACAATAAAATGCATAGTTTACATGAATGATAATAACGAACTTAAAAAACATTAATGCTAAAACGATTGCTACCACTTTTATTTTATAGAAAAGAACGTATATTTATGAGTGAGAGAAAAATATGCAAATATCAAGCTTTCGTACTTTTGTGTGTAAGTTGTGTTGATTTTCAACAGTTGGCAGTTTCGGTGACAATAGTCAATAGAGTTTAGAAAATGTCTCAGAGACGTCGTTTACCCAATTCGTTAAGGTGGCGGGCAGTTGGATGGATGGAAATGGGATTGTCGCAGGCTGATGCTGCTAAACGTCTCAATGTGTCTCGTAGTGTTGTTCAGCGACTTTGGGATCAATACCAATCCGAAGATTCTGTGTCCAGAAGACCTGTTCCAGGCCGACCACGAGCTACAACACCTGCAGAAGACCGTTTTCTAGCTCTTTCAGCACGAAGGAGAAGAACCACTACTGTGCCGCAGCTCGTTGCAGACCACTTTCAAGCATCAGGAAGAAGAATCTCCGCTACTACGGTGCGAAATCGTCTTCACAATGCAGGTCTGTATGCAAGAAGACCAGTTGTGTGCGTTCCCTCAACGGACGACAGCGAAGGAACCGCTTATGCTGGGCAAGAGAACATGTTTCTTGGACGCAGCAACAATGGGCTTCTGTGCTGTTCACAGACGAGTCCAGATTTACAATGGAGAGTGATTCAGGGCGTCTACTGATCTGGAGGAACAGCGCACTAGATACCATCAATCCAACACTGTTGAAAGACACAGTTATAGAGGTGGTGGAATCCTGGTTTGGGCAGGGATCTCGCTCAGTGACCACACTGACCTGCATGTGTTCCATGGAGGAACCGTAACTGGTCTTAGATATCGGGATGAGATCCTTGATCCATATGTCCGCCCATATGCTGCTGCTATTGGTAACGACTTCATTCTGATGGATGATAATGCACGAGACCTCACCGAGCTCGGATTGTTGAGGAGTATCTGGAGGATCACGGTTTGGAACGAATGGAATGGCCAGCTCGATCTCCAGACCTGAATCCGATAGAACATATTTGGGTCTATTTTGGCAGAGAGGTTGCTGCTTTAAATCCTCCTCCAAGGTCGTTACATCAGCTGAAACAAGGCTTACTCTGTGTCTGGTCTTCGCTTCCTATTCCGGTATCCGACAACTTAATAAACAGCATGGGAAATCGATGCCGCCAATGCATTAAAGTTAGGGGTGGCCACATTCCTTATTAGAACCTATTTTTGTATTGTTTTTATGCCATTTTACCACATAACACTGTGATGTGCTGTTTTCTCCAAGAATGGACTTTTCCGCAGAGATTGCTTTTTTTGTTATAAATCGTTTTTGCAATACACTTATACAAATTTCTATGACGCATTCAATAAAAAAACTATTTAATGCACATATCCTCCAAATTTTTTGTTTCTACATTCATTCATTTGCAAATTAGACACAAAACCCCGGTTGTACCTTAACTTTTTGAGGCCAGTGTAATATATATATATATATGTCATGATTTTGAAGACATAATCAGATTAAAGTTAGAAAAGTCAAAGACGACCTTTATTCGTTCATTTGTACATCTGTTCTGATTGTGAGCAGGGAGGAAAAAGCACGCCATGGTGGGGGTTCCAAGTCGATAACACTTGAAAAACATCTGGTAAGTATCGCTGCTTTGAAGAAGGTGCTTGCAAGTTAATGCTGACATATGTTGACTATTAAATCTAACGATTTGGAATTAGACATGTTTATTGGCTAGGCCATATGTTCGGAAGAAGTAAATGGGTGATTAGTTTGAAACTTGACGATGGGGATTGAGACAGATGATTTAAGTGCTAGATAGGGATTTTATTTTTAATCTAATTTAATTATCCTTACATTTGCCCCCAATTTTAAAAGGGAGTTATGGCGCGGTTCTTTTCTCTCTTTACAAACTTAATCACTTTTCAATAAACACAAAACAATGCATAACATTATTTAGAAAGACATATTAACACAGTAGAAATATTTAAGCAATAGGAATACTAAAATCAAAATGCAATATAATAAACGAAACTATAACAGCAAACACAGTAAGGACACTTCCAACGTATCAATTGATAAACATGACTTTCTATACATATAAATGAAGATTAGCTTGTTCAAATCTATTCGACATCTAGAATAAGAGCTCGCGTTTCCTCCTATTCCTTCATAATAATAGATTCGTATTATAGCTGGTAGATATTTTCAAAAAATTATGTTGGAAAATAATATATCAAACAATAAGATAGTAAATATAAAAATACATGAAATCATACAAATGTTAAAATAATAATTTTGTATAAAAATCTACTCTGGCGCCATCGTAGTAATACCTTATACTGTTACACATATTTTGCATATATGAAATACATTTTTAAAAAGATAAAAAAAATATAGACACTAATAAAATGAAATTATTAATAATATGAAAACAGTGTACAACACACAACTTATATGCACTATTCAACACAATAAACAATATTTTATTTCATATGCGTTATAAAACATAAAAATTATAAGAATATAGGAATAAAAGAATACAAGAGAATATAAGAGCACTTTTTTAATATTTTTTGAGTCGGAAAAGTGGACTCACTTCAATAATAACTTTTAGTATGTATGAAAATTTTCTCAATATTCACTGTAACTCAACAATATCGCATACAATATTTTGAATCTTTCCGTAACCTTCTCAAAATACGTTTCATAGACAAAAATTCTTGAGTTTCTCTTGCATCACACATTCACTAATAAAACTGTATCACCTTACTTAATTTTGAACACATCTCTCTGAGAAATCTGCGTCATCAACTCACAGATGTTCAGGGATGCTGATAAGAAACAATGAGAGGTGTACATATCAAACTAAACAAGTTTGTCCTCTTAATGTTTCGAGACATATACAAAATTATAATGATTGTATTCTCCCTTATCCACAGTATAATATCCAAAAATAAGCTTCAAGTTATTAAATTAATTTTAATTTTAGATAAGGAAAATTTCGAGAAATAGTGAATCCTGATATATGGCCAGTATATCAAAACACACAATTTCAAAATAAAAAAATTAAATGACATGCAATAAGATTACTGCTGAATAAAATAATTAACAAAACAATTGAATTCAATGGAGAAAAAAGAATACAGCTTGACTTTACTTTTGTTTCTTATAACAATCAATATCTCTAGTATTAGTTCTCTCATTAGTCATTTTTCTAAAAACTTAATTTATAATTTTCACTTTAAAACACCAATTTCTATCATAGCTCTTAACTCATTCGACATCTTCAGATAAAATTATGAGAAGTATATTAAAATTTCTCAAAATTTTGTATGATTAAACCTATATACTTTGTTTTCTCAATTAAAATATAAAGAAAATATCTCATTTATAACACAACTATATTATAAAAATTAAATACCATATCATATCATATATTATTCTTTTTCGTAACGTTCTGTTCAGCAAAACTCAGTTATTTCAATGTTACTAAAATTGGAAGTATACAATTTAACTGACCTGCACTTTGCAGCGCCAGAAACCCTTCGTGATCGGTAATCCAGATGCTGTTGTCACGTTATTTCACTAGTAAAAATTTAATTTTTTTCCAATGTTGTTGCTTCACTATTTCACAGTATTACCGTGCAGACTTTCCGGCGAAAAAGATTTTTTTTTTTCTTTCTGGTACTGTTGGTTCTTCCATCATTGTATCACTGGGTTGGGGAATTCACGCTTCTCTTTTTGTTTTGTTTCTTTTTTCGTCATTCGAAAGTTGGTTCTTTCATGGCAAATTTGCTGGTCTCTTCAGCAACGGTAGAAACATCGTTAGGCGGTAAACAGTGCATTCTTCTCGATGTTCAGAGTGATGTTCTTTCGGGGATTTTTTTTTACTAGCGCGTTTTTTTTTTTTTTTTTTTTTTTTTTTTTTTTTTTTTTTCCGTACCATTTTTTATTCCGGAAATGCGACGTCTTCAGCATATTAGCATATGGTGCATTCGGTGGTCCGTTAAATTCTCCATATCAGTTATTATGGTCGCTGGCTTTAGTTTTTATCTTAAAATTATTTTATAAAAAAGATTAGTTTTTTACGTTAAGATTTGAAAGTTAATGGCAAATAAGATCCTGCCGGCTTTAATTCTGTCATGATTTTTAAGACAGAATCAGATTAAAGATAGAAAAGTCAAAAGACGACCTTTATTCGTTCATTTGTACATCTGTTCTGATTGTGAGCAGGGAGGAAAAAGCACGCCATGGTGGGGGTTCCAAGTCGATAACACTTGAAAAACATCTGGTAAGTATCGCTGCTTTGAAGAAGGTGCTTGCAAGTTAATGCTGACATATGTTGACTATTAAATCTAACGATCTGGAATTAGACATGTTTATTGGCTAGGCCATATGTTCGGAAGAAGTAAATGGGTGATTAGTTTGATACTTGACGATGGGGACTGAGACAGATGAGTTAAGTGCTAGATAGGGATTTTATTTTTAATCTAATTTAATTATCCTTTCATATATATATATATATATATATATATATATATATATATTTAAAACGTGTGTTATGATTTTATCTAATTTATTTAAGAGACTTTGTTTGGAAACATAAACACTGTATTAGCCATCAAATTACTTCCTTAAAGAAAATATATAACAAATTCAAATATTTTCGACATATAACACGAAGCAAAAGAGGGAAAATAGTACTCTGCAATAAGCTTCAAATTTAAATAAAAACGGGGTTTTAATGAGTCAATAGTGTATGTCAATTTTTGTTACTTCCACATCTTGCAAAAATGAAAAGGATAGTATAAGAAGTATTCATTTGAGGGTTATAGGCTAAAAATGAGTACACTTGATCAATAAAACCAACACATGCTTTTTATGAAGAGATCTTAAAATCACGCCAGCCGCGTTAGTATTGGAGAAACAGTAAGCTATATAAACAACAAAAGTAATGTCATGTGTATTCAGGTACTTTCTCTCTGAAATTCAGGGATCCATGGAAGGAGAAAGAAATAATACATGTGTATTCTAGTCACCATACCGTTCTGCTGCAAGAAAATTATGAATAAAAATCAAGGAGTTCAGATTAAATGAAAGACCTCTTTCCCATATCATAACTCATTATTATCGAACCTTTTTAGAACCAATAATCGGGCGAGAGAGTCCCACCAATATACTAGAAGTACACAGATACATGTTCTCTGATAATCGGTGCTCAGTTTGAGGTCATTACAACTGCATCTGGCAGGGCGCAACGGCGAAAGCGAGTCAGGTCAATAATTTCCGTGATTTCAGCCGCTGCTCGTTGCAACAAAGACACTCCAAAGCTGCCATTTTCTTTTTAAAAATATAAAGTGATTTCAGGCAACTATCATATATTACTTAGAATACGAGCTAAATCACTATTTGACAGTATTTAAATGATCTATAACAAACCTAGCTTTTAACTACAATGAAGTGTACTTACATCTTGAAGTCATAACCACATCAAGTGCTAGTGATAACGAGCAAGCAATTTCCGGCATAAGAAAATTCGTTTTTTTTTGTGTGAAAAAAAGATGCTTTAAAGTATTTTTTCTAATAACAAAAATAAAATGTTCTTCACTAAAGAATTTTTTTTCTCTAAAAATGTATATGTCTATGAAAACATTCGATACATTTTAGAAGGCATCACAGCTTTTGTTTATTTGATGGCAGTTATGAACAAGTCCTACCCTAGTGTGTGATGTCCACTGTCGTAGCGGTTACATGTCAGGTTGTTGATTAGAACACACAAGGAGATGTAAGTGACAATAGGGCTATCATTCTTTCTTCGCGCTGTAAAAGCTTGCAATTGACCGCTGACTTCTTGACACTCTGTACGGTTTTCATTCACTTCCTCCAACTTTGTCAAACGGTAGCATTCTCTTAACTTAGCTTTCTTTCTTTCATCTAACTGCTCTTCTTTTCGATTGGTGTCATCACACTTTTCGGGAGTCTGCTAGCATTGATACAGTTCCCATGCGTATGCAGAATCAGATTTGTATGGGGAAGCTAGGATTGAAATATCCTTTATTTTTTACATTCCATTTATATTACCCGTTGCAAGGTGTAAGCTATTAAGTTTGTGTGATGTCAAATTGTAATTATTTCTATATTTAAAGTAACGAGTATGGAATTTTTCTTTCCTTTCGAATAATTTTTTTTCTTGGCGAAATGCTTTTTTATATTTTATATTATATTACAGGGGGATATGTCTTGCTTTCATTAGTAGTCATTTAAATAAACGCAGTGAAATGTTTGCAGACGCAAAAAGTAAATACAACTAGTGAAAGTAGCTTTTCAGCAAGGCCACAGCTATCACCATATCATTGATAGGACCCCCTAGCTACAGGGTTCCCAGCATGTGTAATATTCACTTTCATAATAACACTTTCAAATAATCCTAGGATTTTGGTACAGAACTAGCTACGACAGCGCTTTTCAGAAATAAAAAATATATCTATTTTTGCGATTATTTCAAACATTTTGAGAAAATTTCAATTTATTTTTGTAAGTTTATGTATTTATTATGACACGAGTGTATAGATGGCGCTAATAATCATATTCTGTTTTACAGCTTGTATTATTATTGCTATATATGTTACCCATAAAGCATGACTTACCAAAGAGCGCTCAATGAATCCGCTTTTACTAACACAGTCTATTTTTCGTAGTCATTTGTTGATTAGACATTTTAAATTAACACAAAGCCAATCAACACAACGTTCAATTTCTAAATCCATCAATGTCTCCTCTTTCTACAGATACAACCGTAGGACAAATGGTTTTTATTAACCAATGAACTCACACAATTCAAAAGAATAAAAACCTCTTTGTTGACGAGAAAAACTTCAATATGTATGATTTGAAACCACTGATATGTGGATTTACTTGTATCTTACTGTTAAGGTATACTTTTATATATTAAGTGGAAGTTTTAGTCTAACAATCAGATTATTAAAATTTATTAGTAATTACAGTTAGCATTTCAAAAATCTTCAGTTTACAATATTACTCTAGTAAAAGAAATAACACATCAATATATCAATAACCGAAAATATTTTTTTGAAATCATCTCTCTCGCACAGTATCATTTTAAGATACTTTTTCCAATATTTAGGAGGACATCATCATCTTGAAAATTCTTGTTCTAAAACACTACGCAGACTTACAGATATTAATATTTTTATAGGTTTTTGTTACCCTATCAAGAAATGTCGTCATACCGATAGTTTCATATCGGTTTCAGTTAACTTTCCAATTAACCTACGCTCGAAATCTCAATAATTCATCTTTTCACGTTTAGTTTTCCTCATAAATGGGAATTGAATTTTCGAGTTTTACCGAGATTCGATTTTAGAGGCCTGAATAGCTGACACCGTGCTAAAGGTAATCATTTGGAAGGTTTTTTTTCCAAAACAAATGATTTCACGAAGGCTTTTTTACGCAGAAATTCGGAACTGCTTAAGAGAGATTGAATGATTAAGATCTAAAAAGATTTTACTTTTTAATATAGCGTGAGGAGAATAAAGATATTTTATCTTCCAAGTCTTTAATTTTACTTTAACACTACTGATAATTTTTTGAATATTGATTTTGACATTTCGATGCCAAACTGAAAATGAATCTCAAAAGCAATTAAAGAATAATTTGATAATTTATAATTTTTCCACAAATAAGTAAGATAATTGTTATGAAAAATAATTCAATTCCGAAAAGAACGTTAGCTATATTTTTTTCCAAGTGAATCCAGAAAATTTTCTGATAAATTTTTAGGTAACCCAAATAAAATATTTGACCTACTATAAATTTGTCTGGAATTAAAAATATTAAATTCATTTAAAAATACCATTAGTTATACTGAACATTTATTTTTTTAAAGATATATAATTCTGCATAGATTTATGCCTTTTGAAAAATTATCTTTGCGTTTCATTTTTTTTAACTTCGTAGAAAAAATTATTACATTTTCTTTGCTAATAAATATGAAAAAAGTAATTTTTCAAATTTCTGTACTGTAGAGCAAAGTGTGAACATTGAAATTTAGATGCAAATATCTCAAATGTAATTTGTTATTTCCTACTCTACTCCCTACACTCTCTACACAAAATATCAGTAAAATAAGTCCGACATTTTGAAATGCTGAAAATTCGTCACAAAATAAGTCAAGCAACAAAAGAAAAACCCTCTCGAATCATGTTATAGAAATAAACTGATAGTATATTAAAGCAAAATCCATAGATCAATTATTTTCAAGTTCTTCAAATCATATATAAAAGAAAAATCAAATAAATACACACGATATAGTGCGAAATATTGTACAAATTAGGACTGCCTCTAAAAATTCTCATTTGTAGCAAATAATTGGCATTTCAAAAATTTTAAACACTGCACTCACTGGAGTGAGTAATTATTAACGTCGCACTGCTCATCTCTGCCCTCACTGGAAAAAAAGCACTTGCATCATAATCTACATATATTTATAAGCAGCATTTTTCATTGTATTTAAACATTTATTTTGTATTTCATTTTCTTTATTCTTTGCTATATTTAATTCAGGAATTATGTATATTATTTAAAATATTAATATCTGGGAAGATATTCATAATAAGATTTTTTTACACCGATATGAGGTTAAAAAGGAATCTTAACAACCTTTTTCCTTTTTGGATCTAACAACATTCTGGAAGTAATCTTACAAGATCTAGACTTCATTACAGTATCCCAGTAGTCTTACATTAGCTTTTTCAACGCCCATAATTTAAAATGACTTCAGAAGTTTCTATGAGACAAAAAGAGGAGGAAAAGGAATTTTTATCTATAGCGTTATTCCTTCTTTTTGCTGTAAATCAACTAGCTTTGTAAGATAAGTTTCTAATAGTTAATTTCGAAGAGATCCCGAAAATCACGTTTTTAAAGGTATCCACTACTTTATGATGCAAATTGTATGGAAGTAAAATAAAATCGATGAACTTACTTTCTTTGGGTGAAGCAAGGAAAACTGATTAAAGAAATGTCCAATTCTGTGATCTAAGTAACGCCGTTTGTCTTGTTTAAAATTGAATCCAAGTTAATACAATACTTTTTCTTGGTTATACTCTTTTACTTCTTGGAATAAATTTACCACTAAGAAACTTTATCCAGTTAAGTTAGTTAGTGAGTCTGCTTGTGTGAGAAACCTGAAATCAGTTCAGTTCAATTTCCTATGTCAACATTTACTTTAGTTTTTCTAACTGCAATTTCTTTCAGTGAATTGGTACTGTAAATAGTTTTTGATGTTTGTATTAATCCTTAAGAGCTTAATTCTGTTATCATTTATCTTAATTATTTCCCCTTTTTATAGACTGTAGGTATTGAAGATTTTATTTTATATAGATTAAGTAAGATAAAAAAAATAATTGCTTAGAAATTTTAATGATTGTATTTTGAATATTATCTTTTAGAACCCATATAATTAATTCTAAAATAAAACATACTGTAAAGTATTTTATAAATTAAATTATATACTTTTATATAAGTTTCTTTTATATATAAATAAATTCATTTTAATATTAAGTATTTCACTTTTTCATTAATTCTTGATTAAAAAAAAGGCTTTGAAAGTTAAGGGCATCCAAAAAATAAAGACTATATAGATACTTCTCCTTTCCAAGCACTACAGCCGGTTACCGGACAAGACAGTCTCAGTCAGTTTACAACAAGGTTGTCAAATTGAAAGGCTTACTTGAGCAAAAAACAAGGTTTAACTTAAGGTGAACCGCAAAGAAAATCAAAATTCATAGAAACATTGATTTATTTAAAATAATACATTATAATAAACATATATAAAAAAACCAGAAACATTTAAGGTATCCGAGGTATCCATTTAACCCTTAACTTTACACTGCTGCATTTCTGTAACATATGGTTTGCTTTAATTTAACAGACTCAATATTTTTAATTACCTACAAATCACTTATCTGAGAAAAAAAAGATTACTGCAACGGAATACATGCTAATTTTGTCACTAGATGGAAGTACATTTTTTCCAGTAATTACAACAATTATAAAAATCACTGATGCCTCAAGAGCTGTGTTTTTGCTATATAAAAATAATCCATTATATTTTATGCTTCCTCTTGTTTATTGACGAAATAAATTACCAGGTAAGAAATTTAAACATTTTATGTTGAATAATAAAATTTTCATATAAAAAAAGTTTTATAATTTACAGCACTAAAATTGCTTAATTTTTTTCATGTTTCTCCCTATTGTTATTACTTGAGAACTAGCTGATATAATTTTTTCATAGAAATTTAAAAAATTCCGAAGTCAAGGGTTAAGGTTAGAGGCTCAACTAGAATTTATGAAATATATAACTTAGAAGTGGGTTTATCCATGTTTTACGACAGCGGATGGGAGAAATTTTAAGAAAAAAAGGCCGATGATAATTTCAATTGGTTGTAACTCTGAAAATAATGTGAATTTTTCAACCTCTTCAAGCCTTTATGCAGAGGTCTGAGCTATATACAGGCAAAATTTTCTTATAATAGAAGCATTTTTTTACAAAAGGAAAACATTTTGAATAAGGTTATTCTAAGTTAATTTTTGTTGGAAATGTTGTATTTAAATAATTTCGCCCTTAAAACAATTTTATACATGTATTCTAATCTAAGGGATACTAAATATCATGGAAACTATTCATTTATGCGCTTTTTTAAAATCACGGTTCCGAATATGTACGCCCTGACACACGACATTTCTTCTCTGTTACTATCTTTCCTACATTGGGAGTAATTTGGACATTCAATTATATATTATTAACTGGACTGCAAAAATGCTCATTGGGGACTACATGTGGCCCTTTGTGCCGCGAGTTTCACACCAATGGCTTACAGCATCACGATCTATTCGACGCTATGTTCTTCCATCGGTTAACTCAAGTTCTTCAACCCCTTTACTACTTTATCCATTCAATTTGTTCTCGGTCTTCCTCTTTTCCTTTTTCTTTCTAGAGATTGTTTTTCCGAGATTCCAGGTTGACTCCTTGTTGGCCGACAAGTGTAACACAAGACTTACAAACGTAAGTCAAAATTTAAACACTAGTGATAGGAAGACACATGTAGAAGGATATACGCACAAATGGGAAACAAGAGGGGGGATGAGAAAAAAAGTGGATGCAAATACAATAAACGGAAAAAAAAATACAAGGTCGCTCAGATGCAAACTGTGATAGTCAATAATTAAAATTATACAATGAGGAAGATAAGAAAACACGATAATAATAAAATTTTCAAAATACAAATTCATTAACCATATATACACACATAGGCACACATGTAGAAACACACACACACACATATATATACATATATACATACACAAATACATATGTACACTTATATACACATATACACATGTATATTTATGAACAGTAAATGTTAGAAAACACACTAAATGCTATTAATGTATGCACAAAACGATGCAAAAAATTATTTGCCTTTAACAAAGGCAGCTAAATAAGGAAGCCACGCTATATTGTTCTTTTATAGGCAATTCATAAGTGTACATCTTTCCGAAGAGAATTTAATACAAGCAAGTATTAGATGCTTGGGATTTTGGACTGTGTCACTGGAGCAAAAACACTAATCAGTAGGTGACAAATTGAAGCGCTTTAAATAGGTTTTAAAATTTCCATGCTCAGTTAAAAACTAGGTAAGTTTAAATTTAGGTTACAAGTGCTTAGCCTTAAAAGTTATTTTCTTATTAATATTTTTATCGTTATACCGAAATACATGTCCCAACTACCTTATTTGAGAAGCCTTGATAGCATTGACTCTGTTGGGTTTTCTGAATTTCAGTTGAAGTTCAAGGTTGTGTCGATTTCTTCAGATTCTGTTTTCTCTAATTGTACCAAAAATCTTTTTAAAGATTTTCCATATAGATATACGACATAAAAACACATTAATTATTAGGAAAATTTTTGTTGTCAAGCCGAAGCTTTTTTCACTTACTTTCATAATCACTTCCTACATTTAAACATGCATAGTATATATTCATAATCTTTCGAATTTTCAAGTTATACTCTTCTGGTGACAATGAATTAAATCAGATTATTACTGCATGTCAACTCATTACTTCTAAAAATGTTTTCTGCTCAGAAACTCTTTCAGCTTAAAGAAAATATTATTACGTAGATACGGGTTCAAGGATTTCATGCAAAACAGTCACAAGGAAAAATAACATTTCTTTAAGAGCGATGATAATTTTTTGACAAGAATACAATCCTTGAATTACAGGATTCAGCAGCAATATTCACAAAATAAATCTCATAAGATCTTTCCACCTTCTAAAGAACTCAAACACAATTATCAGTGTTTAAAATTACACGTTTGTAAAATATTATTCACAAGCACAGCCGAGCTAGTCCCTAGTCAAAACAATACTCACTATTCACTGAATGAAATCAGACTGACTGGTTGCGGCTATCACCGCTCTATTTATAGAACCGGCGGAAACTTCTAGAAAAATCCGCACGCGTCATAGTTTGTGAAATTAGTGAAGAAATCTACTATTTTTTAGAAGAATCCAGAAGGGCAAAACTCGACAACATGACTGCCAATGACGCTAAATCGGCCGCGAACTTGGCCGCCAAAAATGATGCCAACTTGGCTCTATCACCAAGGTTTCACCAAGTTCTCACTGAATCACCATTATAGAGTAAGGGAGGGGGTTTACTTGTGAATAGTATAATTTTAAAATAAAATAAATGTAACAGAGTAATATAAATGCATTACACATCCAAATACAAATTATTTACACAAAATTCGTAACAATAGGGTAATTGTTTGGAGCTAGGTCAGAACTACAGGGCGGATGATCAAAAATTTCTCATGCACACTGATCCATTAATATTTGAGTTTTATCAATATGTAACGATACACTAGCCCCCTAGATAACACTCTTAATCTCCACTTTGGGATGGTGCACCGTAGTCTGTTAGAGTCTCATTATAACCATTTGCTTTGATCTAAGTGCCTTTTGGTACAAAATTTACCAAAAAGAGAACGCACTTACCATCCCAAAAGATGGTTGCAATGCCATTTGGTTTCGATAACGTCTGAACTTTCTGGGTTGATGATGACAATGAGTAACAATGCCACTCAAGCAATTAGCGATTGCTCATTGGGATGATGTGAGACTTCCAAGTCTCATATCCGTCACGAGTGTATTCCTTCAAGTGATATCGTACCATGAATGGCAATACTGGCTTGATTCACTGGTGGCAGAATAGCATAATATAGGAATTACTATGAAGTTCGAGAATAGATAAGATAAATGTAAGATGATTGTGTGTAGAAAAGTGAAGGAAGTTTCATATACGTAATAGATTTTTGAAAAAAAAATAATATAGTTTATTTATTTATTTTTATTTTTGTCAGAGAAAGACGAAGAATGTAGCAGAATTAACGTTACCCAGGGTGCACCAACGAGGAGTCCTGCTACACTACACCCCAAATCTTGCAAGCCCATCTGCTTATGGTTCGTCTGGTTGATGCACCGATCTGCCCTCTCTGTAAAACCGGGCCAATGACTGGGGAGCATCTATCCGATTGACCCGCTCTACTTCAAGTTCTCTGGCAACACAACTGTGGAGTTATCTTCCCTGCTGCAGCGAAATATGCTTTATATTGGACTGCAAGACGCCTTATGTCCGAGAGGACATTGGCGGGCATAATTTTTTAAAAAAATATTTTGTAATACTAAGCAATCCGTATATTTCGTATGACTTTCCTACTCAGATAAATTCCCTCGATTTAAAAGGTAGATTGCATTTAATATATCATATAGTGTTTGATACACACTAAAACATAAAATCAAAAATATTACAGTATGTAAAGATATAGTCCACAAACTTTATAAGACAGGGTTTATGAGCTATGCACAAGAAGTTAGTCTTCATACTTCATAAATATAAAAAAAAAGAATAAAATAAGCCAAAATTCCCCTGCTAAGAATATTAAGCATAAATTAAACAGTAATATTTAAAAACTGGTCTTGCAATAACTAAATCAAATACATATAAGTACTTTTGAGAAGAACTTTTGTCAATGCGTTTGTGAAAATATGATCTAAACATTACATAGATCTATATCTATCTGTATATATATATATATACATAGATATAGATCTATGTAATGTTTAGATCATAATGTTTAGATCGGATCAGGAATTTATTTTTTCTACCTTTACAACTATTTTAAAGATGGGTGCATCATCTTGGGAGTTTGAAGGTTCACTTATATTATGTACTAAATTGTTTTTAAATTTTAATATTGCAATATCTTTCGGAATGTGATGGCGAATAGTTTTATTTTTCAAGTATAATGATTTAATTTTAACTTTTTAATTTAAAGTATAATGGTTTAATTTTAACTTTTTAATTTTTAATTTCTTAATTTTTTTTTCTTCTGAAATTTGAAAATTTTCCAATTAACTTACCAAGTTGCAATAGGGGGAAGGTTGGCGCCATCAAACTAGTTTAACCCCACTTATCGGTCCTAAGTCCGAGATTGCACTTGGATATTTTATAAATTTTTATTTTATTTTATAATTTTTTAACTTTGTTTGAAAATGATGGAACATTATCTTTTATATTCGCCATTGATATTCTGAAGTGTTTTGGTATTTTGGGATTCACATATTTCAATTTTTAAATTGATAATTGTGATTGTTTTTATATATTTAAATATATATATATATATATATATATATATATATATATATATATATATATATATACCAAACCGATTAATATAAAGATATTTTACTAATGAAGAATATAAATTAATAAACCATAGTAAATGACTATTTCCTTTTATGAATACTTTCCACAATTCATCTTAGTTAACTTTTTAATAGCGAAAAATATATACTTATATAAATTAGTTATTGTATTATACCATTAACTTAAGTTAATTGTTTTTAAGTATAAAGATTTTTATTTTTACACAAAGAAAACCGCATGAAATATATTTAATTGCCCTGGAGTGAAATTCACCATTGCTTAATTGCTTCATCTTTAGTTTCTAATTAGTTGCTCAGTGTTTCTAAGAATACAGGGACAGTGAAACTGTGATGAAGGAGAAATAAATCCATTGGCAAGTGATGTTAATTAAAAGGTCCCATAAGACATGCTGGCCTAAGTGGTTCTTGTTCGCTAACACCCTTGATAAGTTTATAACTATTTTCAAAGCAAAGTAGTATTATATCTCATCTAACTATTTGTAAAGTAATGGCTGATGCAATTAGGATTGCTGCCAGGTGGAAAATAAGTTCACGTAAGCAATTCTGGTAATTGCTATTGTAGGAGCAATTATATGAATGCTATAGAAACACTTAAGGGTATAGAATCAAAACTGAGCTCTTAAATATACCAAGCTAATTATCTCATTAGAATTATCTTGCAGTTATATTATCACTTGAAAATAGTGAAACAAAAGATGCCTTAAATAAGCAAAAGCTGCATTCTGGGGAAATTTTGAAAATGTTGTGTTGTTTATTCATAGAAAATGCTTACGCTTTAATTTCACTTAATTTTTATTATTAAATACGATTTTCTTGCTCTAGCTTTAAATTTTCTTTAAATAATTTTTTTTCACATTGTTTACTTTTTAAATTTAAATAAGAGGTAGAATGAGTCGTTGATTTATACGAGTCTATATTTAAAAAAAAAAATGTATTATTTCCTTGTAATTTTTTTGTTTGTTTGAAGTAGAAACTGTTTGTGAATGTTCGCGAAATGTTTTATACATGATTAATATTTATTTACCATTACAATATATCACTAGTGAGGTATAACATGGTTGCAGTTGCTGAGTGGACATGGAACCAAATGCGTGGCCGACGTTGTTTCTGACAAATCCAGGGTTCTATTCCTGAATGTCACTAAACATTCGTCGTGTAAGGAAGTCCTTATGCTGGTATGATGTGGTAGTTTGGAGAATGAGGTAGCACATAAAATATCATTCTGATCAACAGGTTAAAAATTAAGATATCTACAACAATATTCCTAATGTTGCTTCGTAACGTGGCGTTAATGAACAATTTCTGAATGATATTGAAACTAATTCAATATATAAGTTAGTATGATAAATGAAAAACATGTGGCAATCCTATTTTATTCCATGTAAAAAAATTATGTTGTTTTTAATGCACAAATGTAAAAATGTGTTATTTTATGTTTAAGGTATCGACTACGCTCGGAAGGATGATTTTGCAAAAGCGTATAAATAGGTAATATTTATGGTATTTAGTGTCACCTAGATTAGAAAACGTATATAAAATTGTTTTAAGAATATTATTACAATAAAAAAATTATTTAAGTACAATATTTTGACAAAAAACGGACATAGAATGACCCATTTTCGAAACATTCTCCTTTTATGAAAAACGCTTCTATTATAAAAATATTTTGCCAGTATATAGCTGAGACCTCTGTACAGAGGCTGAACTACGATTTTTGAAATATACAAGTTAGAATTGGATGTATCCATATTTTACTACAACAGAGAGGAGAAATTTTATGGAAAAAACACCGATAATTATTTCAATTGGTAGTTACTCTGAAAATAATGTGAATTTTCCAAAAGTCCTTGTTCAGACTCTCTGAAGAAGTTTTTACTTTATGTAAGCAAAATATTATTATTATAGAAGCATTTTTTTTAAAAAAGGAAAGCATTTTGAAAAGAGATTATTCCAAGTTACTTTTTTGCCAAAATATTGTATTTAAATAATTTTTGTTGTCATAATGTTCTTAAGCCATTTTATACATGTATTATAATGTAAGTGACTCGAAATATCATGGAAATTATCCATTTCTGCGCTTTTTAAAAATCACGATTCCAAACGCAGGCGGATATACCTTAAGTTTTTTTTTAAAAGAACACCGTCACAAACAGCACTTAGAATAAGGACTATAACAATATGTGATGCTGAAATATTATACTGTTAATATCAAAATAATACTTTAATAAATTAAGATTTATTCCTTGCATATTTTTGTGAATATTTTCAATGAAGTTTCTTGGAAAAAAATGAGCGCTCTCTATGTTGCAAGATGAGCGAGAATGTTTAAAGCGTAACATATATATGAAGCACAATAAAATTTTAAGACAATTAGAAATCAGATAAAATAATAAATAAATCAAGAAAAAATCAATTAGTTAACAGATGAATCAGTACGATTCAAAAGTTTCTGAACTGAGCCTATAACGGGAAAACATTTTACCACAGAGCGACTACGATAACGTTTCTGTGTTAATGCGTTCTTCCCTTTTTCTAAATAAATTTTGTCCAAAACCGTGTGGTTGGGACCGACCACAACATCATATTTTGTAGGTGGATGCATTTAGTAACCAGTGATTGAAAGAAACTACGTTTGTTGAGCAGAAATGAATAGAATTTTTTTGTTTGCTTAGGAAAGAGTGCTACGGAGACTTACCAAATGCTGAAGGATGAGAAAGGCAGTGAATACATTACCGTGAACGCAAGCTTTTGAGTGTTATCGACGTTTCAAAGAAAGCATGGACAATGTCTAAGACGATTACCACTCTGGACGTCCGCAAACTTTCCGCAGTGCTGAAATAATCTGCGGTGGTACGCAAGGACAGTTTTTAAATAATAGCACAGATAGCAGAATTTATTGGGTAATCATTGGTCACATGTCAACGGATACTCAATAAGCATGGGATGTGTCAACCCATCGTTCCCCGTATGTTAAACTAATACCAAAAGGTATTCCAATGGAAATGGAGGTTGACTTAAATCTCACCTGTTGACAACGATCATTCTTCCTGTAGAAGAATTATTACTGGAATTATTACTAGAAATGGTGTTTTTATGTGACCCACACAATTCAAGACAGTATCGGCAACGGGAAAATCATCACAATCTCCATGCAAGCAAAAATTCCGCCAACATTATTCTAAAGATAAGGTAATACTAGAGGTGTTCTTCAACATTCAGGGCATTGCGCATCTAAAATTTATTTCTGAAGGACACACCGTGAACAAAGAACAAAATGTAGATTTCCTGAGTCGTTTCAGTGATGTCTACATATAGTTCTTTGCAGAAAGAAGAGACCAAAATATTGTGGCTTGAGCATTCATGGGAATTTTTCATGACAACGCTCCTGCGCATCGATCCATCCTCATCGCTGACTTTCTTTGCGAAAATGGAAACAACTGTTTTGCCACATACTCCTTACTCGCTTGATTTCGCCACCTGAGACTTCAACCTATTTCTTCAACTGGCCCGTTGCCTGCAGAGTCGTCGTTTCAATCTGCAGATGAAGTTAAAAGTGTATTGCATACTGAAATAAAGGATATGGCTAAAAATAGTTCCCAGAAATGTTTCAATGATCCTTACAAGCAATGGCAAAAGTGTGTTGTTGCTGAAGGGTCTTATTTCGAAGAAGGATGTGTTTCAGCAATTTAATTGATAATATTTTTTAAGTTATAAACTAAATCCGGGAACTTTTGAATCCTACTTTGTACAATTCATTTGCTGTAAGAAAATGCTTTCTTATATAAGAGATTGCTTTTGATAAAGAAAATAATTAATAAAAACCATGTTAAAGAAGAGAGCAAAGATTTAGAAAATAATTCTTATATTAGAGACATGACTAATTAACATATTTAGATCATGTTATATTTTCATGAAATGAGTAAAAATATTGTTGCTAATGTTGCGTAAATTTGCTCGGGCTTAGAAACAAAAAATATTTCAAATTTCTATTAATAAATTCCGCAATATTCATTCTTCTTTCATTTAATAGAATTTCAGAAGCTTCTTATTTACAAATAGTACAGTACAAATTGATTTCAAAGTATTTTTTTATCTGAAATTAAGTATTTATGTGTCTTGTATAACATGCTAGGCATTCGAATTAAAAAAAACAATTATGTACTATTTCAAACATTTGTTAAGTTAGTTTTTACTTATGAAATGCAAAAATATCTAAGAAAGAAAATTGCATGAATGTGTTTTAAAAAGTACAACATGACAATCTCAAGTTAATAATGAAATTATATCATTTAATTTTGTTATAAATAAAAACTGCTGGTAAATAATATAAATATATTTAATTTACACGTAATCCTATATTGTGTAAAGCAAAAATTGGTTCCTAACCGTAACTATTTCGGAAATATTGCAATATTTCGCAAGATGATTGCTCGAATTAAATTAAACACTTTTGTAATTCAAAAATCTGAGACAGAAGTAGTCTGTTAATTTTCAAAGATAGCTTTCTGCAATACTTTAAACTTAGTTACAATTTCCTGCGTATTTTAATTTTCAGGAAGAATGCTAAACTACATTAAATTTCAGAAAAGTAAACGGAGATGACAGGGAAGGTAATTATTAGAACAAATCTTAGCAAAATATTTTAAAATTTCCACATCCCTATTAGTAAATTGCTTAAAAAAATTTCTTGAAAAAACCTTATATCTTTCTTAACTTTCATTTTGTTGTAAAAAAATGATTAGCATTTTTCGTCAGGTAAATCAATAATTTAACTTTTTTTCTTTTCTATTTTAATTTTTTTCCCTTGAAGATTCTATTTTATCTTTAGATCAGTAGAAATACGACGTTTTTCCTTATTTGTGTAATCCCATTCATTGTCAAAAAACATTCTCAGTTGCTTGTGTTTGTTTTGTGTTGGTAGAAAAGTTTTTTTATTTATCTTGGAGAAGAAATATTCTAGATTCTTTTCATAGTCACTACTCACTAACTTTGAGAGCTTTCTTTGAATACAATATGAGTAGAAGAGCTGTTTTCTCATTCTTTTCTTTCACTTATCAGAGTGCATATTCTTCATATTTGTTTCCTTGTTCTTTGTCATTTACTTTTTCGGGATTATACATGATCAGATGCTTCTATTGTTCTTATGACTCACTATAATATTATATTTAGGTTCTCTTAAGTATTCCAGTAAGATATTGTGTCCAGCAGTAGCAGGGAGTCACCTTCAGGAACGTGGCTGACGTTTTCAAAACTCGAGTTCTAAACCCAGGCTCACTGAATACTCGTCTTGTAGAGGAGCTAATACACGATAAATCTGCCTAGGCTTGATTTTTCTCATTAGTGTGGTGCGAAATTTTGTTCTGAGTGGTGCCAACTCAGGTGCTATCCCAGTCATTTGTGCGTGAGTCAAATATACGAGGTTTGTCAGATGGTGATTTTGGCTCTTTTGAGCATTCCACCAATAGTTCTAGTGTTGCTTCACGGTAGAAGGTAAACTTAAGTTAAATCTAAAATAAAAATACGTTATGCATTTCTTAACCAAAAGAATAATGTTTTAAACTGCATTTATATAAACTGAACCCAGTGGTGCAACAGCCCATGAACGCCAAGGACTACTGTGCCCAACTCAGTTATCGTGACCTTATTCGCTGAGTTGTATGAACCGATGTTCCGATCAAATGGTCATCCTGACGTAAACCCCACAGGGTTTAGTTCCCAAGCAAGCTTGGTACTCATTTATCGAACTCCTGAAGAGAAGAAAGCAGGAATTACACAAATATATATATATATATATATATATATATATATATATATTTGTGTAATTCCTGCTATATTTGTGTATATCCTTGCTATGTATATATATATATATATATATATATATATATATATATATATATATATATATATATATATATATATATATATATATATATATATATATATATATATATATATATATATATATATATATATATATATATATATATGTGTGTGTGTGTGTGTGTGTGTGTGTGTGTGTGTGTGTGTGTGTGTATAAATTAGCTATGAAAAAATAATAGTTTTCAGTGTTTGGACAATTATAATTATAGAAAAGCGGTTTTTTTTCAATTTAATTCCCCAATAATAAAACAATATATTTTTAATATTTTACATAATTGTATAATTCTTTCGAAAAGTTGTATTGCATTCATCAGAAATTTCACGATGAAACTTCAATTTGTTAAATTTTTTATTCATTTTAAAGCTGCGTTGACTTTAACATGTATGAAACATTTTCCTGAAACATTTAATGACATGATTTTAAATACAAGCAGCAAATATAAACGTGCGCCACATGTCTTGGACTGTATATTTTTGATACTTTTCTATGATAATTATACATCAATTATTATTTATGTAAAACCTTTAAGAAATGGAAGCGATTTGATTCGACGTATATATATAAATTCGTATTTAACTCTAAATTACCTAAGGAAGTCATTTTGACTGCTTTTTATTTTCAATTAGAAAAACAATTACTTATATATTGCACAATTCCTTCGAATTTTTTAGAATATATTTTTTTCCAGGTGAAGAAATTTTTTTTTATTGTAAATATTTACTAACAACTTGTTTTATGACATTAAATGTAAAACATATTTAAAGTTACTTTTAAAAAACTTTCTTTACACATTAATCATTCTTCCACAATCCAGTCATTTTGACTGATTTGGGGCAATATAGGTATACTAGCCGTTACCCACCCGCTTCACAGGGTATTTAACGATGTTGTATAAATGTATACTGTTAACATATGTATAAATTATTGATATCTAGCACTAAGAATTCGATTGTATTGAAAAATAAATTTATAGCTGTAACTCTCGTCTTTTGAAGTAAAAATGACATAAATTAAACTATCTAATTTCTATTTATATCTAAAATAGAAGTAGAAAGATGCGCTCACTTAACCTAATAATCAAGTGGATTTCCACCAAAGAAACTTTCGGTGGATCTCTACTCCATAAAACAAACATGCGTGCTAAATTTCAAGTCTAAATCTAACAGAGCAAAAACGGAAATTTTATCATCAATACCTCGTTGAGAGCATTCTTAGCGGATTCCAATCCTACGAAAGAAGCATGCAAACCAAGTTTTATTATTATAGTCTTAGCACTTCCTAAACGGGAATTTTGTATATCAATACGCCCTAATAACTCTCCCCGCTTCCCCCCCTGGAGATGATTTCCTTAAAATCCATTCTTAGTGCAACTCTATTCAACTAAAGAAACGTGCTCAACAAATTTCAAGTAAATGGGTTAAATTCAAAAACAGGGATATTTCTATAACTCTCCTTAATCCCTCGCAATCCCACTCCTTTGAGGGTCCGTATTCGCAAAACTCTTTGTAAAAAGAACTCTATTCCATGAACGGAACATACCTTCTAATTGTCAAGCCGGTAGATCTATTATTTGAAAAGCGGAAATATTTATCTATTATGCCCCTTAATCCCCCTCAATGACCCTTGGGGATCAATTTCCCCCAAAACTATTTTGTAGCAGATCTGTACTCTATGAAAGGAATTCGCTTATCAAATTTCAAGACTGTACGTCTAATATTTTAAAAAAATGGAAGTAATTATCTATAACGTCCCTTAAGCCCCCGAAACGCCACTTAGGAAGGGATTTTCACAAAACCATCTTATAGCGGATCTCTACTCAATGGATGGAATCTGCTTACTCAATTTCGAGATTTTACGTCTAATAGTTTAAAAAAGTGACATTTGCCTGTAACGCCTCTTAATTCTCCACAACGCCACTTGGTGGTCGAGTTTCACAAAACCCATTTTGTATCGTATCTCTACTCCATGAAAGAAATCCGCTAATCAAATTTCAAGACTGCGCGTCTAATAGTTTAAAAAAGGAGTTTATTGCCAATAATGCCTCTTAATTCTTTCTGAACCACACTACTGGGGAGTCAATTTTGACAAAACCCATTTTGTAACGGATCTTTACTCAATGAATGGAATCTGCTTACTCAATTTCGAGATTTTACGTCTAATAGTTTAAAAAAGTGACATTTGCCTGTAACGCCTCTTAATTCTCCACAACGCCACTTGGTGGTCGAGTTTCACAAAACCCATTTTGTATCGTATCTCTACTCCATGAAAGAAATCCGCTAATCAAATTTCAAGACTGCGCGTCTAATAGTTTAAAAAAGGAGTTTATTGCCAATAATGCCTCTTAATTCTTTCTGAACAACACTACTGGGGAGTCAATTTTGACAAAACCCATTTTGTAACGGATCTTTACTCAATGAATGGAATCTGCTTACTCAATTTCGAGATTTTACGTCTAATAGTTTAAAAAAGGAGTTAATTGCCTATAACGTCCCTTTATTCTCTACAACGCCATTTGAGAGTCGATTGTGACAAAACCCATCTTGTAGCGGATCTCTACTCTATGAAAGGTATCCACTTACCAAATTTCAAGACTGTATGTATAATAGTTTAAAAATGGAAATAATTATGCATAATGCCCCTTAAGCGCTTTCAACGCCCCTTGGAGATCGATTTTTGTAAAAATCATTATGTAAGGAATCTCTACTTTATGAAAAAATCTGTGTACCAAGTTTCAAGATGTACATCTAATAGTTTAATAATGGAAATAATTACCTATAACTCCCCTTAAACCCCCGTAAAGCCCCTCGGGGTTCGATCTTTCCAAAATCCGTTCTTAGCAGATGTCTACTCCATGAAGGGAACCAACCTACCACATTTCAAATCTGTATGTTTAATAGTTCCGGAGATTTCGTGATTAGTCAGTGAGTGAGTCGCTTTTCTCCTTTATACATATACATATAAAGTTTCAGTCTTTCTAGTGTTAAACAACCCTCGAATGGAACTTTTATAAAAATTAAATTACAAATTTTTGATGGTAACTAAAGTTATTTTATGTGGCCGCGGTAGCCGAGTGATCAAGGTATCAGATCGTGGCTGGCCTTGTCACGAGCTCGAGCCCGATACCACCAAAGACTCGACGTGTAGGGGAGCGATGCAAGTTAAATCTGTCCAGAGCTCAAACGTCCTCCCGTTAGTGTGGTTGGTAGTTAGAAGAAGGGGGCAGCTCAGGTGTCGTCCACGTCACTTGACCATGGCTCAAAATTATGAGATCCGTTGCCAAAAGCACTCGTGTAGCTGAACAGTGCGACGTTAATATTCACTCATTCATAGTTATTTATACTAAATTTATTGAATATTGATATATATATATATAAATAGGTTTATATTTTATTTAAATCCAAAGGTTCTGATTTGGGCGAAACAAAAAGAAAAGAAAATTTCTTGAATATTTAATAGAGTCCAAAGTATATATAAAGGAGTACATGATTAATACATGTGTGTAATTGTAAGCAAATTTCTGTTTTACATGAATTAAAAAGTTGCTATTTTTATTATATAAAATATGAGCATTATTGCAATCGTTAATACAGAGAGAACGAGTTTTCTTTTCATTTTTTTTTATTTTCCATATTTCTTGAATTTGTAACTTAAAAACAGGAAAAAACTTAAATAATTAACAAAATAAGTACTTCATTATACATACTAAGAGTAAATAACATTGTAAGAAAATATATACTCTCCGCGCTTTTTTCTGATTTTTAAAATTGTATTGCAATTAATTATTGTTCAATAAAGGCACTTCTTTATTTTTAAATGTCTGTAATTATTCAAAATACTTTTTGATTGACATTTATTTATCAATAAATTAATGGAGGTTTTTCTTTATAAGGCATACAAAAAGCATTCAAATTAAAGTAAAGAAAACATATATAAACTGTTTGGAGATGTCGTAACTTAAGCGGGTATGTCTTTATATGTTTGTAAATATTTTGTTTAAATTCTATGCTTTTAATGAACGCAAAGTACACTTGATTTCAATGCCCCCCTTCTTCTTTAAAAGTATCATATACTGTGTCTGCTAATTTAATACATCACTAATGTTTGTAAACTTGCGACTAGGCTTCATTTTAAACTTATAAGAATAGTATGGTAGTACGGAACTACTTTTGGTGTTATATTGACATCGATAAGATAAGACGTATATTTATAAACGACAAGGTTACCTTTGAAACATTTAAAAATACTAAGTTATTCTCAGACAGTTAGAAAACTTACACGATATTCAGTAAATTATAGGATATTTACTAAATTAAAATTTTGTGTGGTGCTTCTGACCCAAAATATATTCGAATGTGTTATGTGAGTCGTATTACATGGAATATTAATCTAAATGCCGCAAGAAAAATGATGCAATTAGGAATTTCATAAAATTCCTAAGAGAGATGATCAATTGATGGGAGATGTTAAAATGACGTCTCTCTTCAAGGTCATTTTAACATCTCCCAGGGATTTGAACAAATCCTTGACATATGTCAGTGGAACGTTAAAATAATATTGTCAAGAGTTTAAAACTGTTTATTTAACAAATATGGTGCATTATTAAACGTAGAAGTAAGTAATACAACAATAGTCAATCAAGTACAAATTATTTATTTGAAACTATCAAATAATTAGAAAATTAGGCAGGTATTTTTTATGTGTAACATCTTTTCTCTCGGTCACTTGCACACTAAATTATCCATCCCTGTGATAGTCCTATGGTGTCATTGTTTAAGAATATGGGGTTTATATTTAGGGGAACAATAGTACTACCTGTATGGTTAGGAAGTACAAGGACGAGCCCCCCCAATTGTCTCTCCGACCCCCTTTGACAGCATTTTGCCAATGCAAATCCTGACTAGTTCATTTCACTGAAACATTTCAGGGTTTGATGAAATCACTTACTTTCATCATGGAAATGACCTTGAAGAGACGTTATTTTTACATCTTCCGTCTACCCTTTTTTCCATATAATTTAATTTCTTTCAAACCACTTATTTAGTTGCGTGTAATCATAATTAAAATATATGTACGTCTTTTTATGTATTTGTAAATTACATGTTAATGATTTTTTCCTTCTATTATTGGACAGATTCAAAAGGAAATTAGCCTTCATGTGTTCTTTTTCTGATAATATGCAGCAAGAGTGAATAAAAAAAAGTGAGTATTATACAGGTTTTTTTCATAAAAAATATACAATTTTTTACGAGGTGATAGTGCACTTTAAAACACACAAAAACAACTCCCATCGAATAATACATGGTTAGAATCAAAATAAAAAGGTGGTGGCACATTCAAAAATTTGGCTTATGCGAATGTTGATGTAAAATCATGTAAAAAACCAAGTAAATACATTTGCCACTTATTTAAAGGCTCCTCAGTGACGCTTTTTTATCAATGTTTTGCTTAAATCAGGGGTGTCCAATACGAGGACAACGCGCCGCATGTGGCCCGCCAGTACGTAAGTTGAGGCCCACCGACTATTTTTAAAAATTTTTAAATATCAGGTTTTTTAATGTTTTTTTCATTTTGAAATTTATTTGAGGGGAAATTATACATAATGTATTTGCCTGTTACCTGTTCTGTTTTAAAATAAATTCTTTTTGATACTAGAAACGTCCTTTACATTAAAATAGACTTATATTTTATCAAACAATTACATTTGATTGTACTAAAATAAATTACTTTTTTAATAAATTCTGAATTGCATTATGCATATACTTTACTATGAATGGTACATGATTCTCTCTGTGTGAGACTTTCTTTTCTCCTCTTCCTTTTCTGTTTGGAGTGACCAAAAAGCAAGAAACAATCATAGATGCTTAAAGTTTAAAAAAAAATATTCAGAACGGTTAAGATAAAGGGCACTGTATATTTAATCGTTTGCGAATGACAGTACAATCAAATTTCAACAATGAGTAACGAAAGATCAATGCGGAAGGAACACCGTAATTTTCAAGAAAATGGCAACTGTAATATTTCAAACATTATTTGATCATTAATTATATAAACATTATTATATTATCTATGTCTGTATACGTGAAAAATAATGAAAACAATAATAATAATTCATTCGGCTTTAAATTTTCACTCTAATAAAAGTTTTTTTGTTTCCAAATCTGATATAATGGTACATATTTTTATGTGCGGGGCGGGAGATTATAACGTTTTTCGAAGTGGCCCTCAAGGTCATTTGGGTCGGACTTCCCTGGCTTAAATAATAGGAGATCACCTACTCATATTCTTCTTTCAGACGATCTCACCATGGTGGTGGTGGTGGTGGGGTATTTCACATTTATTCAATAGGTGCTACCAGATATGTCAAATGGGATTCCCCCGAATTTCTGTCGGATGTTTTGTTTCAATAACTTAGAGCACCAACCCATTATGAGGGGTATGTGAAATATATAAAGTTTCCTTCCCAATGGATTGAATGATGTGGTTCTGTAGCATAGTTAACATGGTCGGCAGATCATCCGTATCTTGATTCCTTTAGGTGAAGACATCTCTAAGCTCTTATATATGAGACTCCCACTGGATCTGTGAACCAATTCGTCGCCAAACTTTCCCACTGTAGTAGGAATACGCGGTATGTATATTGTTTTTCACAAAGCTCACCAATCCTTTCTTCGACATTGTACCGCGTGCATGTTATAATCTCATGTTGTTGGAAGCTTTTGTAAATTAATTATTTTTTGTGTGTCTTGCCTCGTATAACAAGATCATTTTCGTTACTCAGTAACATTGTCTTGTTTGATTAAAGTCTTAATCAAAACTTATTGTATTACCCATCTTTTATAAAACACCTTGTTTATGAACATACAGATAGATAGATAGATAATTATGTAAAATTAGAATCATTACTGTTTTACATTACTGTTACTTGTTTTACATACTAAATAATAGAATCACATCTTTTTACATACGAACTTTTGCTAGCTCGAAACAAATTTTTTTCTGTTATATTTAATAAATATAGTGTAAAACAGTCAATGTATAACAATGTTTTCCGTATATGTTAACATTGTCCGTAATGTTAGCATTATTATATGTATTACATTATCTGTATGCATAGCTTTGCAATTTCTTTCTTATAATAATATTATATACTATCCCTCATTTTTTTGACAGTAAAAATGAAGGAGTTGAAATGAAATTTCTTTTTACATTTTAAGAGTGTTGGATATCAGATTACACACCTGATCAAATAACAATATTTTAAATATATAAGAAGCATTGACTGTTTCCCAGGAGGTCCTCCTGGACTAAGTTTTAATTGAAATACTTGACTATTTTCCATGAAATCCATTTCTGTTTTTATTTATATTTCCCCACTGTAACAAAATTAAGTGTAGAAAAAAAGTGTTTTTAAAATCCTACTTATATATATATATATATATATATATATATATATATATATATATATATATATATATATAAAAATAAAAAATTAAAACAACAATTGACTTGTGCAAGATACAACACACAAAAATAAAGAGTAAAAAATCAAATAAAGTAAAAGAAATTGTCTGCTTTTATCTTGAAGAAACGCGACATCTTTTTAAAAAAATATATATGTCATTCGATAGTAACACAATTCATAGCTGATGCAGTCTATATCTTCAGAAATATCAACTCTTGGAACTTATCTTGTATTTCTCTCTTATGGACTTTTCAATATTTCCTCTATAAGGACATATTTCTATCTTTAATTCATACATAAATGTTAAGAATATTAAAATTTTGAAATTTAATGTATTTTTAATACATTAAAAAAGGGTCATATACAGGATGAAATTTCCATACAAATTCATGAAATCTATGCTTAGTTTATGGAAGGAAAAATATAGAACATTTTTAATAAATCCCGTACATTTTCAATTAGAGTGTGATGATGAGAATTTTTCTATTTCTATTCTCAAATAAATTATTATGATTAAGCATATTTAAAATTTTTGGAGCGAATGGGATACAAAGAATGATTACTCAAATCACCTGTTATTTGAATTAATTCAAATATGTAATGCTATTGTTAACGCTTTTATCATGATATTTGTCGGAGTTTTCATTTTTTGAAAATAATTTATTTCCCTTTCCCTCCCTTTTAGTACACAATAAAACACTTGTTTCCGTCCGTGATTTTCAAAACAGAATGCACTTTTATTTAATTTGCCTATTTTAAAAAGACTCTAGAATCTTGCCATGCCTTTAACAACACTAATAAAAATATCGAATTCAAGATGGTGATTTATAAATACTCAACGTAAACGAATGATTTTACAAAGAAGTAATGTGAAAAGATTTATATATCATACAATTTGAAATAGTTTCTCTTTTACCTTTCATGTAGTTGCCAAATGATTGACTCAAAAGAGAAAATTAAGAATAAGATGGTGATTTTATTTAAATAAATTCTCTAACGCATCCCTTCAGTTCATATAGAATAGCAAATGCATTTGTTTGAGCTGAGGGAAAGCTGAATAAAATGAATCTATCATAGCTGGTACAGGAATCATATGATTGTTGCGACAGCAAATATAACTAAAGTTAAATCCAGATTCCGCGTACTTTTGTAAATATTAAAGACTACAACAATGAATTTTAAAATATTTCTCCACAGATATGAAAGTATATATACAATTAATTTTACCAATTCTACTAATTCAATGTTATATATGTATTATATATATTTATATATATATATATATATATATATATATACATAAATATATATATATATACATAAATATATATATATATACATACATATATATATATATATATACATAAATAAATATATATATATATATATATATTTAAATATATAAAAACAATCACAATTATCAATTTAAAAATTGAAATATATGAATCCCAAAATATTAAAACACTTCAGAATATCAATGGCGAATATAAAAGATAATGTTCCATCATTTTCAAACAAAGTTAAAAAATTATAAAATAAAATAAAAATTTATAAAATATCCAAGTGCAATATCGGACTTAGGACCGATAAGTGGGGTTAAACTAGTTTGATGGCGCCAACCTTCCCCCTATTGCAACTTGGTAAGTTAATTGGAAAATTTTCAAATTTCAGAAGAAAAAAAAATTAAGAAATTAAAAATTAAAAAGTTAAAACTAAACCATTATACTTTAAATTAAAAAGTTAAAATTAAATCATTATACTTGAAAAATAAAACTATTCGCCATAAAACTATTCTGAGCAGTTAGGAGACAGTCATAATGACACCAGAAGCTCTTTTTTAAATGTGATTATAGTACTTGGCAGACAATATGGCATATAATCTTATAATGTGACTATAATATTGGTTAGAAAAACATATATATATATATATATATATATATATATATATATATATATATATATATGTTCTTCTAACCAATATTATAGTCATATTATAAGATTATATGCCATATTGGCCAATATGGCATATAATCTTATGTATATGTGTGTGTAAATTTATATATATGTGTATGTATATGTATATGATTATATATTAAAAAATTCTTATATTGGATTATATATATATATATATATATATATATATGTTCTTCTAACCAATATTATAGTCATATTATAAGATTATATGCCATATTGTCTGCCAAGTACTATAATCACATTTAAAAAAGAGCTTCTGGTGTCATTGTAAAGATAAGTTTAATTTTGGTTAATATATTTCTGCATAAATTCTTTTATTAAATATAATATGTTTTATCAATTTATCTGGTTGTGATTAGTATTTTTTATTTAAATTTTCCAATACACTGAACTGTATAATATAAAGTAAAACTAATTTTTTTTTAAAACTCCCCAATAACATAATGACAAAAAAAAAAATATGGTCAGTGATGCACACTGGAATTTTTCTAGGTAGGGAGGGGGCCCAGGGTCAAAAGTCCACCATTCTCATATCATAGCCCCAAATGCCGCCAAACTTATTTTCATTTTGTCGATTGTCGAGGCACAAAAAGATTTAAAAAATAAATTATTAAATCAAATTTAATATTAATTAATCCAGAGTTAATTATTCGTAACAAATAATGAATTATAAATTTCACGTACTACTCAATCGAAAAAAAATCTAGACCAATTGGGAGGGCGATCCCAAGGAAGCCCTCTTGTGTGAGCCACTGAATATAATTCATATGAATATCCATTCGATAAATTGGTGCAGGTTTAATTTTTTATTTTAAGAAAATTACATTTCTTAAATAGTGGTTGGAAAAAATTATTAGCATCGCACTTGTTGAAAATTATATTATTTTTTAATGCTTGTTGATCTTCTTCAACTGTCATTTGTAAGGTGGTATGACCATGGTAAGGTCTGTGGTATAAGCAATTAAGATTCTGAGCAGTTAGGAGACAGTCATAAAACTTCAGCGCTATAAAGCATCTTTAAGGCTTCTCGTGGGTAGGTCGACAGATTCTGGCGTCAATTTGAATCTATAAGCTCTGTATTAGCAAGACTGGTTGCAGGCCACTAACAGACTACGAGGCTTGAGAAAGATCGCAAGTTAGTTCTTTTAGCCAGAAAGAAGTATATCATTGTATTCCAGCTCTTTTCAGGTCACTGTGCCTTATTAGAGACGACAATACTCATTTGTTACTTATGGACATCTTAAATCAATAACTCCAAGCAATATGTCCCTTATGTATCTACTTTATAATAAAACGCAAGTGTATTCACTTATATTCAAAGAAAGATTTTCTTTTAATTAATATACAAAAATTCATTACAGGTTATGCATTTTGAGTGATGTTTCAATTGAAGGCCTTTTTAAAGCACTGTATCCTGAGGTAGGAAATACTGTATTCTCTAAACATGAATTACTGCACCTTGAGTCTTGATTGGTCTCGTGACCATCAGAAAACTCCAGCAGGTTATTTGATGGGACTTTTTCATCTGAAATTTCTTCAGATAGTAAATCACTATTTTCAGATGGTAAACTGTAAGAAATCGGAAGTCTCTTTTGTGTGAAAATGGTGCTTCTTTTTTCCATATATTCTAAGAGGAAAAAAAATTAGTACCTTGGAAATCTCGTATTATTGTTAAATCTCAGCTGCACACAAAGCAATTGAAATGTTAATTTTTGATATAGAATAGATATTTCATTTAATTATGTGGTAAAAAAAGCAATATACTGACTCTTTTCACATGCCTAGTTCCTGATTAATATTACACAAACCACCCCAAACTAAGTCAGTTTAAATCATGATCATTTGGATGCTTGCCTTTTGGTCTAATAAGATAAAGTTTTCCTCTTTATTCACTGCGGAACATGATGAGTGGGCTCTTATACTTCTTGAATATCTATGAATGACTTGTAGTGAATTTGTGAAAACACTCCTTTCCCCCACCCAACAGTATGAAACAACTGTCATTTCTATAAAAAAACCATTATTTCATTGAGGAATTTTCAAGAACTGAGTCAACATGAATCATTAAGATATAAGTGTAGGAAAATGTCCGTAAAAATAGCTTTGAAATTTCCTATGTAAATGCATCTTAATTTATAGAAATATTTCTTAGCAAATCTTAACAGTTACCAAACTTTTCTGAGCTCCCCTTATTTTGAACCAAAAAAAATTATCTACAGTGAAAAAAAATCTTTTTTTTGTACAATGCAAGATTTTATAATCCATACTAAAGTAATTTATTAATCTGTTATATTCGACTCTCTTCATACATGTTATTTTAATGATTATATGCTAATAATTCCTACATTTAAAAAAACATATTAATTGGAACTTTTAATCGTTTTATTAAGTATTCTGTCATCAATGTCAATCGGAGAAAAAAAAGATCAATTTACCAATATTTGAAAATGTTTCCACTGCCATAGCTTCAGAAACATCTCAGAATATTCTTGTCAATAATTAGGATGACTTCATCACCTTTAAAATTACGTTCTGAAATTCACAGAAAACTTAGAATATTAATATTTCTATCGGTTTTTGTTACTTCATCATGAGTTCTCTCATATCGATAATTTTCTATTCGTTTCAGTTAACTTTTCAATTAAGCCTCGCTCGAAATCGCTTTAATTCATCTTTTCCAATTTAGTTTTGGTGATGTATGGTAATTCAATTTTCTAACATTTTTTCTGACCAAAATCGAGTTTTGTGAATTGTTTAAGTATCAGTAAAGAAGATATTTTTAGCTTTTGAAAAGCAAAGGACTCATTAAGCTCCCCTTTCAAAAACAGGGCTATAATAAACTTTTAGAATTATTTATATTTAATTTATCAACGTCCTTATTATTATATATAGATTTCTGTGTAGCTATAATTTGATTGAAAAACGATATTAATATGTTATAAAGATAGTATTCGATATCTCTACAAGCTTAATAAAATAATTAGATTAAAATATTTGAATTCATGATTGGATAACTACATTAAAGCTATAGTAATTTATTTATCAAAAACACTGTTTGAGTAATTCTGTTTTTTAAATGTTTTAATTTATTTTTATAATTGATTATAAGAAAATTATTTAATCATTAAAGTTACTTGTACAACTATAAAAAAGGTAGCCTTTGAAGATTTTGAGATCGTACATAAAATAAGCTCATGAAATAATAAGGTTTTGCATTTTATTTTCTTCTTTTTTGGATTTGGTGATCTAGGCGCGGCCTTAAGAAATTGTTAAAACCATTGTGGAGGGATCTTAACCACTTCTTAGCAAAATAGCAAAAAAAACGTGCAGGCGTAAACAGAAGTTGGCGTATAAGTCGGTACGAACTTAAATTTTGTTCTATCAGCCCGTCTGTTAATGGTCATGGTGGACACTCGTGTGCGTGTAGTATGTCTGGTGATTAATAACGATAAATCAGACGATGTGACAAGTAATTTGACAATCAATCTATCCTCCCAATCTGTTGTGGCCTTAGGTCAACCGCTACCATCATGAGGCTGAAATCTGGTATTTTGCACCCATTTTTGCCACCATCTTCTAAAGGCCGCATCGCTTCGACCCATATGACGAGCGTTTCTCCTGTTTGCCCAACTTGCCGCTTTTCGTTCAATGATACGACCTCTTTCAAACTCTGACAGTTGCTCGTATGAGCTAGACTCTCTCGGCGAGGCATTTTTTCAATCTTTAAAAGGTATCCTAAATTGCAATGCAACCGAAAATTTGACCATCAGACTGATAATCGCTTCTTATAGACACTGCTGAGTGCGCAGCTCCGATGCGCTGTAGTTCCCGCTATTCACTCATTAGACACCAAATTTTAATCATTTGCATCTTCGGTACAAATGTCTTTGCATTCGAAATTTCATTATAATCGGGCAACTCCTTCTTGGTGCGTCGTTTTTTCGTTTGTTATAGATTGCATTACACAGCACTCTAAAAATTTACACAAATATGATGATACTTCTAATAAATCAAGAATTTACTTCAAAAATAAATTTTAAAATAAAACAAATAGTAATTTGGCAAGTTCAAAATGATATAAATGTTTAGTTACTAGAGCACTTTTTACTAAAATCATTTATCAGAGTTATGCATTATAAAAGTTTGAATAATTCAATTTATACTTAATATTTGACTGCTATCAAATAAAAAATAATTTGTCAGCATTACCTTTATTCATATAATTATTTTATCAAAAATATAAAAAGGTTTCTTTTTTGAGTTATAAGGACAGTAAAAAAATCTTAAATGATGTTTAAACCGTGCTGTGGTAAAATAGCTCTTTTTTATTTTGTGAGATTAGAAAACAAGCCATTTCTTTTCTTCTGCTTCATAATAACGTGTTTATTTTTTTGTTTGGATTCTCCCTTTTTAAGGATTCAATCACCTTTGATTCGTTACTTACCAATTTAAATCCATTCTTCTTCTCTAACCATCACGTTTTCAAATCGCTTTCCTTTCATTCTGTGAAATTAAACTTATAACAAACGTTTCGATAAAATACTATACTGAGAAATGAAGATCACTGAAAACTGAAAAAATATGTATATATATATATAAATATAATTATAAAAATGTTTTTTTTTTTAAAAAAAAGCACTATTAGTAAATTATTACACTATGTAATCAAAAGCTATTCAGAGAAAAATAAAATTGAATGCAAAACAAGTTTAACATTTGAATGGTAAGTTATTTAGCGTACATTGACGCGTAAATATATAAAAGAGTGTTTTTTTAGAGGTATAGAACTTTAAGTTGCAATAAAACAACGATGTATTATTCGATTGACATGAATTTTTTTTATTCGAAAGATAATCTTGTGGCATTACATTTTAAATATGATTTCTGGCCTAGGACTGCCACGGCTGGCTCGGATGTAGTCCAATCTGGATGCTCAATTTTCGATGACTTTTCCCAACATTTGTGACCGTATATCGGCAATAACACGGCGAATGTTGTCTTCCAAATGGTCAAGCGTTTGTGGCTTAGCCGCATAGACCAATGACTTTACATAGCCCCACAGAAAATAGTCTAGCGGTGTTAAATCACAAGATCTTGGAGGCCAATTCACAGGTCCAAAACGTGAAATTAGGCGGTCACCAAACGTGTCTTTCAATAAATCGATTGTGGCACGAGCTGTGTGACATGTTGCGCCGTCTTGTTGGAACCACAGCTCCTGGACATCATGATTGTTCAATTCAGGAATGAAAAAGTTAGTAATCATGGCTCTATACCGATCACCATTGACTGTAAGGTTGTGGCCTTCATCGTTTTTGAAGAAGGATTCCACCAGCCCATAAAGCGCACCAAACAGTCAGTTTTCTGGATGTAACGGTGTTTCGACATCCACTTGTAGATTAGCTTCACTCCAAATGCGGCAGTCTTGTTTGTTGACGTAGCTATTCAACCAGAAGTGCGCTTCATCGCTAAACAAAATTCGCTTATGAAAATCGGGAACAACGGCAATCTCGTTTTGGGCCCATTCGATGAATCTACGCCTCGCTTGATCATATTTAAAATGTAATGCCACAAGATTATCTTTCAAATAAAAAAAATCATCTCAATCGAATAATAAATCGTTGTTTTATTGCAATTTAAAGTTCTATACCTCTAAAAAAACACCCTATATATCAGTGCAGGAAATCAATAGTGAAATCAATATTGCTTGCTTTTTATTTCTTGGCGTTATTTTCAAGACACATTTTATATAATACGTAAATATAATACTGTTCACAAACGTCCCGAAATGTAAATTTTCAGTCTGTTTTAAGGAATAGTAAGATTATCTTATAAGAAGTCTTATAAGATGATCAGCAACTTTTGAAATATATTTTCAGTTTTCTTTTTAAACACTTCAGAAGTTCTCACTCACTAATTATTATTACATTTGTATTTGGCTATACGAATGCCAACAACAGCTACGCAATTACAAATGGATTTTGTAGTAACTGTGTTATCTCCACGAATTCGAAAAGAAAACTTTATAAAAAAGCAGTTTAAATGTATGATTATGAGATGAGTTATAGCAAGATAGTACTGGTCTCTAACACATTATTTTTACTTATAATTTAAATCGTCATTTAAATGTTGAGGACAGAACAAAAAGTTCGGATATTTTCCAAGCTATTTAAATCTAATTCCAAACTAAATCTTGTATGAAGTCACATGATATTAAAAATGAATGATAATTTGAATTTGTTTTATTTAGATTTTCATAAAGAATGAGTTTCTTATAGAAAACAAAGAAACCGACCATGAATGTTTGAAAAGAATAATTGGTGATTGTATGAACATGGAATGTTTTAAAAGTCTTCTATAAACTTCGTTGTTTTCAATAACGCAAAAATCGGAATAACGTTGTATGAAGCAAACAAACAAAAAATGGAATTTGCTTACAAGGAACTGCATCTAACAATAATGGCGAGAAATAATAAAATGTAGTATTTTTTTTTTTTTTTGAAATAAAAATGAAACTAGTCATCGTTCAAATAGCAGTTTGATTTACACTTGTATTTTAATCAGTTCGTTTAAAATTTAAATAAATTAATTAATTAAAGCTACTTTATAACTAACGTTTAATATGTCTAACATTTGAATAAATGTACAAAAAAAGTCATTATTATTATAACTCATATATCTAAACATTTTCTTTTCAAAATAATCACTAAAACGTACTACTGACACTTAAAATATTTATTTAATGAATTCAATAAATGTATATTCTAATCATACGCGATATCAACTTGTTTTTCTTGAAAAATAACAGTTAATTTGCATGTTGTAATCAAATATCAAGGATTAATAGTTTTCCATTGTTGTCTTGAAAATTTGATCAGACCTATGATTCAAGATATGTTTTTTTCATTTATGGAAGATTAAAGTAATGGTTTGCATTTCGAAAATATATACATTGCTGGACAATTGCTAAGGACGGATCACAAATTGCTATGTAGCATAACATTAAGCGAGACATGAGGCCTAGTAGGATAAAATATAGTTGCCACACTGTTCAGACATTAGAATAAAGAATATTTATTGTTCTGGAAAGTACAAAAGCTGTGAAACATCTGAAAGAAAAAAAATATTCATTTGATCTGCGTACGGAGAAATGGAACAATGCATCTGAAAGTCAGCAGGCACCTTAAAGAAAGGTATCAGTACGGGATATGTCCACCGTGGAGTGTGATGCAATATTCCACACGTCGTACCATACTTTGCACAACATTATCCGGCAGCTGTTGAGGCAATTTATCCCATTGCTCTGTGAGTGCACGGATGAGGGTGTTCTTGTTTGTCGGAGGATAGTTTCGACCAGCAACTTGCCTCCCCAAAGCATCCCACACATTTTCAATGGGGTTTAGATCTGGAGAACGCGCTGGCCATACGAGACGTTGAATACCCTCGCTGTCTAGACAATCCTGAACAGAGAGTGTTCGATGACATATTGCGTTGTCGTCCATAAAAACAAACTTATCATCGACAGCACCACGGAAAAGACGAACATGAGGAAGTAGAACTTCATCAATGTATCGTTGGCGCGTCATAGTCCCATTCGGAACCACATGTAGGCGCGTGCGGCCATTGATCATGATGTCGGACCACACCATGATACTGCATGTCGGATATCGGTCCTTTTCCTGGATATTTTCTGGACGATAAGCAGTACCACTCTCGCGCCAGATCAGTTGACGTCTACAAACCGATGACAGACTGAACCTACTCTTATCTGAGAAGAGTACGCATGCCCAGTCCTGTTCAGTCCAATTGTGATGCTCACGACACCATTGCAAACGGGCAGTACGGTGCTGTCTGGTCAATGGGACACACACAACAGGTCTGCATGCGTATAGTCCTCCTCCCCTCAAACGTCTGGCAACAGTTTTTCGGGAGATCTGCTTTCCTGAGGCAGTAAGAAACTGATTTGCCACCTGCTGAGCTGTGGTGCGCCTGTTCCTTTTTGCTGATAGGACGATATATCTGTCTTCTGCAGGCGTCGTACTTCTAACACGACCTCTCCCGTGCCGTCTACTACACATTCCAGTAGTTTTAAATGACTTCCACAGCCGTGAAACAACGCTGTGAGCGATGTCGAACTCCCTGGCAACATCTGTTATTTTTCGCCCTTCTTCGATCTTACCAATAATTCGGCCACGCATAAAAACATCTATGTGATGTCGGGAAGACATGCCAAAAATTTTAAGTTCGTCTATTAAATCTTTTCTGTAAAACTTTGACTTGAAACAACAACTGTCCACACGCGTCAAAACCTTTAAAGCTCTTATGAACGCTATCACGTGATGAACAGACGTGGAAAACAAATTTGCATACTTATACTTCTTCTTACTAATATCCCGCACTTATTCTAATTTTCCACATTTTGCTTCCTTTCATTTTGTGGTTGCTATGGATGATAGTGTTATCCGTCCTTAGCAATTGCCCAGCAGTGTATGTAGTTAAAATGTTTTTTTTATAAACTAAGTGATTCAAGTGTTCTTTTAAAAACTTCTTAAGCGTAAAGCATTATTTTGATTTAAAAAGAAAACCTTGGTGTTCTCTGTTGTTTCTGATTTATATATGATGACACATCTGATTATTCATAACATTAAATTCAGTCTTAATGCAGTGATTTTTTGATACGTAAATTTCAGATAAATACTTTGCCAGATTTCGAAACATAAATAATTTGATAATTTTCTTAAGATAGTTGGAATACAGTTTTACAATTTAACTATTTAAAATTGTACATAACTAATAATCATACCTATCGTATTATTAGAAAGTACAGGTCTTTAACAAATACACAGAACTATTTAACAAAATTCCAATGAGTTAGATTAGTAAAGAAGCAACCAATAAGACCTCGTAATAGATTTATTTTAAAAATGAAGAAAGATGTAGAGAAACAAGAAAGCTGAAACAGAAATTATTTTTCTCGTGTGATAAAAGAAACTGCATGAAAAATGTGAATCTCTACACACAAAATTGTATTCTGAGAAATCCCTTAGAGTTTGGATTATGTGAATGAGAAAAGAAAAAGAGAATAGTTTATTTCTAGACAATCATATATTAACACTACTATTATCGTTAATTCAAAACAAATACAAGCAACAGAAAATTTCTCCAGGCGATAACCAGATTGAAAATAAGAAAAATTTATTCAATACAGCTGATAAAATGATGGAATAAATTCTTCCCATGATAGAATTGAAAGCAAAGTAAGGAAAGATAAATCGCAGACTGAACAACAGAAGCATGTCAATCGCTTCGGATACGAACAAATAAATTAATTGCAATGGAATATGACTGCAGGTAAATGGAACTGTGATGTAAGATGATGAAATATTATCCTAAACGTAAACCGAGATGAATGGAGATAAATATTTGTGATGGTAGAATATGATATATAATACAGGGTAAGAGTCAAAATGAAAATAGCGATTACAACCGGCTATAGCTATTCAACGGAAAAAATTTTTTCGATAAGATTTACTCTGAATGTAGATGGCACTTCAAAAATTTGTATGCATACGTCATAGATGTTTTATGTGACGTCTCTTGGCCACACGGACAACAGCTAGGCTGTACTACATTTCACGGCATACATTCTGAAGCATACGTGCAGTCATCGAAGTAAGCGTGTTACAAATGTATTATTTCAGTTCTGCAATTGTTTAGGGCGTGGAAAGGACAAAAAATAATACAAAAATCGAACGGTGTCAAGAACGGCGATTTCGGTGGCCAAGATCTGAAGACGACATCCCCAGAATATCCCCTTCGCAAATCCAAAGTTTTAGAATATGTTCCATTAAAAATGTGTGACTCTCCATACCCTGTGACGTATTGAGTACGAAAACTCACAGTCAGGCTAGGGATATAAATATGTATAATTTATTTACAGAACATTCTAAAAAACAATCTTACATCCAGAGTACGTTTATGCCTTCTGCCTGTAGTCGGGGTCCTCAAAACCGGTCCTCCGCATGCCCTTTCCAGACGAGTCTATCTGGAACGTAGAGGAACGGGATTCTAGGAAACCCTTCTCCCCCACTTCCTCAGGCAGCAACACCATTCGCTTCTGGTCCTGGAACAACATTCGCCACAACTCCTCCTTCCTCTTGAGAGAACTTTTTCTGATGAAGGAAAAGTTCTGCTCTTTGAAGATCAACTAAAATCACTTAAATTGTCAACAGGAGATATCACTTAAAAAAAGTTCTAGATAACACTACATTGTTAACAGTGTACGATTCCCTTCTGGTCAGAATGACATACTACAATACAATTAACATATAAAAATTCAAAATAAACGAGAAAATCACAACTTATTAGATATTTACAAATTACACTTATCTAGTGAATAACTCAAATCAATAACACAATCATATTTACTCAAATCTCATATTTATGAACAAAAACACATCAAACACTTTACATATCTTACACACAGTCTACTTTAGAATCATTCTAATGAAATGATTACATCACCATATTAGAAATATATAGTTTTTAAAAATAAGAAATTTTTTTTGAATCAGAAATGTGTTTCAAGAATCTTTCTGAATCACACAACTATTTTAAATATTGAGATATATGCACAACATTCAGTATTATTATCATAATAAATCACTACTCATAAAAAACGCTTATATTCAAAAATTGGTCATGCCTATAGTATGCATGTTTAAAAAGATACGAATATCATTTTAATTGTATAAGAAAATAGTATACCTAATAAGCAATATTTTTCACAAAATGGTTTTTTTAAACTACATAAACATTCTAGCTTTCAATCAGAGAAAATACTTTGAACACATTAAAATGTGAAGATTTTTTTTCCTTCACAAAACTTTCTCAGCACATTCATACACATAGATTGATAAGGTTTTATTTTAAAAGAGAAATCTGGACCAGAAACAAATCCAATTTAGCAGCATCTAAGGTGCACATATTGCTTTAATAAGAGCTACATTTACGATTCCACTTATGACTAATTAATCCTTGACAATGAATATTATTACCAATTACAACCTGATTCACAACCTTAATAGTATATGAAACTTTATTTTGCACACTTGGATGTGTGCAAAATTAAATATTATATTATTTAATATATCAATCTCAATCACTTAATTATAAAATTTTAGCATGTATCCCTGGTCAAACCTTATGATACATATTAATGGAACTAGATTTTTTTTTCAGGCGATTGAGTATCATACATTTTTTTTTATAAACCGAAATTAAGTTAAAGTTTATGATCTTCATACAAAAAAAATAAAATTGTTTCGGGTTGAAAAATAAATCGTTTCGTGAAATCAGGGGCGTATAAAACTGAATTAGTCGACAGATTTTCTTCCAATTGCTTGAAGAACTCTGGACATTCAGAAGTCCATTTAATGTCACCTTTCTTTGGTTTTCTTTTTAACCTTTCTGTCACTGCCTGGTGGCACCTCGGTGACATAGACATGTCAGGTGAATTATGTTTGCCCCTAGTAGGTGCAATAGGAAGGGGCTCTATTGTATGAATATATAACTCATGTCTTACAGGCACTAATTGTATGGATGCTTCTTCCTGATCACTTGCCTCATCACTCGCGCCATTCTCTGCCCCCCGAATCAAAGGGGCTGATTCTTCACTCCTCAGCTGTGCTTCCATAACCTCAAAATCCCTAATTTTTACCAAATTCCCATTGTCCGTGCCCTCCCCTGTAAACGAAGGCACAAAATCCTCCCCATTTTCAACTACACATTCTCTCAATCTAAATTGATCATTCTCATTTTCTAGGCGTGTGCTCTTTTCTGCTTTTTTTTTCGTTGTCTGCGAGTCTGAGTATCATTCCCTATTTCTGGTCTTGGTAGACCATTCTGTTCTAAATCTGCTTCCAGGAGTTCAATTGTTTGATCCTCCAAAAAATATTTTTCCCCATTCAAATGTCCCTGACTAACAATTGGCTTTGAGACCACGTGTATTGGCTCACACTCAGTTTTTCTTTCTGCGGGTTGCAAACAAGTTGTAGTATCATCATGAATATGTTTCACCAACCCTTGCTCACCTGTAAACATTTCTGGTGCAGCACATTTTTCAAAACATGTATCTAATGAGGGTCCTGTTTCTCTAAGGACAGGCATCACAACCCCATTCTCCTTAATTCTAATAGTACATGGATCCAGTGAAACGTTTTCGGACTTACTTTTTACTTTTTTTATATTACTGGAGTTGAGTTTCTTTAATTTAAGAAGTGTTTTTAATTCATTAGTGCTTAAAATAAATCTTTCATTTAAGTCAAAATATTAGCTGACACGAGACGTGCTAGCTTTTAACCTTTCTTGATTATCATATTTAACGTTTCTCTAACGAATTCTTCTTCGTAATTTGGGCTATTTACAATAAGATTTTTAAGGTCTATAATTTTAAGATCGTCGTTTACTTTTTCACCTAATTGTTGTGTCATATATCTTAGTTCTGCTATTCGACCTTTTCCTAAATAAGCCATTTTCAGCCAAAAAGTTTTTACAATAAAAATATTTTAAACCTCACAGTTAAAATGAATGTAGTATCACTTATACACTTTTTCTTAAGAAAATAATAATAAATAGTAAAATTCAAAATTGGTAATCATTAAAAAATAATTTTAAACAAATGTATGCGTATACTTAATTATTAATCGAAAAATTCCAATACGTATTTGATAACCTAATAATATTTGTAACACACATATACACCCTATTTATAGATATAAAAATACTTTTATCAAATGTTATAGGAGAAATTTTGCAATGAAAAAAACTAATTTTAATAAAAACAATAAATTGCAAAGTATCAAAAGCCAAACTTTAAAAAAAACTTCTATTCTTCATACAAAATAGCTTAAAATAACTATTTAATATTCATTGTTTTTAAAAACAAGAATTTTGTGAAATACTTATAGATTTTATATGAAACCTTTCTCCAAGTAACTTGCGTAATGTTAACTAAAACACACTGGAAATGCAATGAATAAAATACACAGTATTACTTAATCATGCTATTCGCAAAAAAAAGAAATATATATGTTTAACTATACAATTTCTCTGCTATCACAGGATGTGACTCATGCAATTTAAATATATATATATATATATATATATACATATATATTCTCCAGTAGACAATTAGCTTCCCTAAATTATATGCTTATAAATAGAGAACCAATTAGAATAACATGAGAACAATTAAATCTCAATGCATAGGATATGTAATACAGTTTAGTCACCTAAATTTAATACTTCAAAGCACAAACAAATTTTACAAAATGCGCAAGATTTGATTTAAATTGTTTGGTCAGGTAGAAAGGAAATCGTACCTGAAATATATTTTCGTTGATCCGCACTACGTAGTTAAGCTTTTTAGTTTCCGAGCGGCGCTTCCAAGACCAGGTTGATCTTATCTCTTTTTCTTTCCTATTTCAGGAATTCTTTGTAGACGGGGCGCCGTTTCTTTTAAGACCGGGATGGTCTAAATACTTTTTTCTATGACAGGAATTGTCGTTGGCCGGGTTGGCACTTGTTTCAAGACCACGGTAGTCTAAATTCTTTTTCTTATGACAGGAAATGTCATTTGCCGGTGTGGCACTTGTTTCAAGACCAGGGTGGTCTATATACTTCTTCTATGAGCAGAACTTCTTGCGTGCTTGGACGGCTCGTTGATCTCTTCTAAGATGGTGTGATTTTTATGGCCTACTTAATCTTAATTAATCGATTATATCTCTAGCCAAAAAGTACATTTGAGTAATTATTTATTTCCGTCGGTGCCTCCATAAAATAGACTGTGACGTATTGAATACGAAAAACTCACAGCCAGGCTAGAGATATAAATATGTATAATTTATTTACAGAACATTCTAAAAAACAATCTTACATCCAGAGCACGTTTATGCTTTCTGCCTCCAGCCGGGACCCTCAAAACCGGTCCTCCGCATGCCCTTTTCAGACCAGTCTATCCAGAACGTAGGGGAATGGGACTCTAGGAAACCCTTCTCCCCCACTTCCTCAGGCAGCAACACCATTCTCTTCTGGTCCTGGATTAGCATTCGCCACACCCCTAGTGCTGGGGTGCTCCATCTTTCTGAAATATGCAATCCATGGAATCAGAGTCTTGCTGTAGTATTTACCATAATTTAAGATATTATCAAGGTACACATTTAATGTAACACTTCATTCATAGAGGAAGAAAGTACTGTACATTTTATGTGATGAGGTCACAAGTACACATTAACTTTCTCTGAGTCATGTCAATGTCCAATTACAGTGAAAGGCCTCTCAGAACTCAATATTCGAGTGTTGTACTTGTTTACCTTCCGCTTATATTAATTGCTGATTAATAGCTACAAATGAGACGATCGACAATTGTTTCACTCTCCATGGTTTCCAGCATAAACGTAATTTGTACATTTGCCAGAGTCTTCTGATTTCAATTGCTGCACAAGTTGAATTACGTGTGGTGTCATTTTCAACCTGTGTCTGAGAAAACGCCATTCACTTTTTTGTGGCATTTCTAACTCTCAAATTCCTTCCTATGTTGATTTCCGTGGACTTCGTTCACACGTGTTGCGAATTCTTTCAATCTTTTCCGCTGAATTACGTGGCCTTCAGCTGCATTTCCCTACGCATAAGCATTCTATTTCTTGAAACATCAGATACCATCTGCATGTATTGTTCGCAATTAGAGATTCTTGATTGTAATGCTGGTGGAATTTTCTGTGAGGTGTAATAACAGAATGGAAATTGTTAAATTCTAGCACGCAAATTGCTCTATGCACGGAACTCACCAAGAAGAAAGCATCGGATTGAAATGAAATTTAATACACATAATGACACAGATGAGAGATTCACTTGATCTCAAAAAGAACACAATTAAATGAATACAGAGTGTGCAAAGACACAAATACAGGGAAACTATAATAGCGCGTTGGACCACCTCCAGCTGCAATGCATGCCACCACACGGTCCGGCATTGAGTTGATTAGACACCTTATCTTGTCCTGAGGCAGATGGGCCCATAAATCTTGAACAGAACACTCTAAATCATGTACAGAGTAACACGATGGCATCTGCCGTTTTAGCTGATCCCACACGTGCTCTACAGGGGACAAATCGGGGGAGCGGGTCGGCCATGGAAGAGTCTGAAAATGACATAGGAAGTCTTGAGCAACTCTTGCTGTATGCGGACGAGCATTATCTTACTGGAAAATTGCCCCTGGGAGACCATTTAGGAAAGGTCCTACATGGGGTCGAAGAATATAATCAACGTAACGTTGGCCCGTTAAGGCTCCACGCATCACAATTAAAGTGGACCGGCTATCTTAAGGTGTGGCCCTCCAGACCATTACACCAGCTGTGCGGGCAGTGTGACGTAGAACAGTGTGGGGGAAATTGTACCGCTCACCAGGGTGCCTCCACACCCGTACACGGTTATTATCTGTCCCCAAAACAAACCGGGATTCATCATTAAACACAACCTTTTGCCAATATGTGACATTCCTCATTGATCTGACCTGGCACCACTGTAGACGCAGTTGCTGATGTTCCGGTGTTACAGGGAGTGCACGGAAAGGGCGCTTGGATTTAAGATTTGCTGCTGCAAGGTGTCTGGAAATTGTTTGTGGAACAATTGCTATGCCTACGTCTGCTCGTATCGTTGAACGGGTCACTGTGGGGTCCACAAGTGCTTTTCGCACGATCTTTCGATCCACTATCCTCGTGGTCTTCCTGGTTGCTCCAGACCCGGATTTCCGAGCTTGGGTACCTTTTCGTGTCCACTGCTGCCAACAATTTCTAACGGCACACTCCCAAAAATCCACCTGGCCAGCAACATGGTGCGTCAACTAGCCTGCAGTTTCCATCCCGATGATCAGGTCTCTCTCAAACTCGCTTACCTGTGAGAAATGTCTTCTAGCACGTTTACCTGGCATGTTTCGTTTATCAAAGTCTTCCTACAATCGGCGGATAATCGTCACGTTTATGAATCTTCGAATTTGCGCTGGCTTATATAGCACCCTCTTCCTGATTATAGCGCCACCTCGGCGTGTATGAGCATGCGTATTGGCACAAAACTTTGATCATTTGCATGTCACATTACGCTGTACTTATTTGCAAAGTTTCGAGATTGTACTTAGCTTCCTTCTTGGGTCGCTATTTTCAAAGTTTCTGAGTGTACTTTATAACTGAGATTATATGAAACCCCACAAACTCACATACAACTATGCAATGAAGCATGTATATTAATTTCGTGCATAACCAACTACGAATACTTATGTATATTAAGTATATGGTGGGTCCTATCTACGTTTTTCTATAATTATCTGGGGAAAATATTTATTAACTGTTGTATATTTATAAAATCGCATCCCGTGGAGAAACTATAATTTATGTAAAATTTCAGAGGTATTTTTAAACTCTAACAAAATGTGTATAAAAGTTAATGGTTAGGATGATACTAAATTTAGATGAGAAAAGTTACTATCTTAAGTCCTTGGAGTTTTTGAAGAGAGTTTTTAGTCAGGGATATACAGTTATACCGTGTGAGACCTGCCCAGTGCAGTTGCATTGGATTCAATGCGGATAAATGGCATGCTTATTTGTCCTGGATTTTTTGATAGGGATTAAATTGACTACTCCTTCAGTTTATAACGTTCTTGATAGTAAACTGATAGATCCATAAACTTGCTTATTTTTATGACAATGACTGATCATTCGGAGCTCCAAATTTCACCATCGACTGCAGGGTAGCGACAACTATAATGACGAGTCTGATGTATTCAGTACAACTAAAATAATTTATCTGTTTTTTGTTCCGAATCATTTTGTTTACAAACCAATGCATTCGTCACAACTTATAGGGCTAAAAAATAACAAAACTGGCTCCCATATTAAAATTTAATATATAATCTAATATTCAATATTATTCTTAATGATTTTATTATTCTTCAAACATCTATCTATATATACCGTATTATTCGAATCTAAGCTAACATAGATTCCCAGGAGCACCCCTAATTCTCAACAAATTTTTGGGAAAAATGAAAAATAGTGCAAAATGTTTTATCAATATCCAATTAATGCAAATTTAAAATGAGAACTAATACGAAGTTAATAATTAGTTATTTAACCAGTGTAATAAACTTTTAAATGCATGCATGTATCTGTAATTGTTCTAATTTCACCCAATTTTTAGTAGGATTAATATCGGAAAAAAGGCACGGCTTAGAGTCAAATAAATACGGTATATTTATATGTAGTATATATACATATATATATATATATATATATATAACATCTCTCTCTATATATGTATTTATATATTACTATTTTTCTAATAAATACACGCGATGATATTCTCTTTTACATTAAATTAATAGATGGATAGTTTAAAATTCAATTAGATCATGCTGATAATTTAAAGGAAAAGTATTTTATTTGAATCACGACCAAAAATTTGCAATTTGTATTTATAAGTAATTCTATGGCAATATATGTGCCTTGCTGCTGTACTTGGTAGTCCAATTAAGCATTCATACTGATTGCAAATAACATAAGTCAAGTGCCAATTAGATTGGTTTGATATATATAAAGTTATTGAGAGAGAAAATAAGAAGTTGAAAATCAATTTGATTACTTGTCATATCCTCCCTCATGAAAAAATTGCTTCATATTCAAATGATTCATAAACTGCCTCTACCACCATAGAATTAATACATCAAGTTTTAATAATGTTATTACTTTAAAACTAGTTTTTTAGCGTTAATATAAAGTGCTTTTCAAGAATTGCCTCAAATTCAAAAATTTGATAATTGATAAAAACATTTTAATCGTAGAAACATGGTATTTTGAAAAACATTTAGCAAAGTCAGACTTAAATCTTTTTGGTTAAAACATAATAACTTATTTTTTTGTTCATACATAGTGTGTTTCAGAAATGTTAGAATTTCTCAAAATCTATTAAATGCTAACATGTATGCAATTTGAACACCATATGCATTACAGCATATGAAAATAATATATTTATATAGTAAAAAAAAATCTTTTACAAACTACTAAATTCACAGTTTTATAAAAGTTCTAAAATTAAAACCTACCTTCGGGCTTTGAAAATTATTATTAACCATATATACACATATGCATATATATCTTATATATATATATATATATATATATATATATATATATATATATATATATATATATATATATATATATATATGTACATGTATATATTGATAAAGTGTATAAAACTTTGTTATTATGATAATGTTCAATATGGATATAACGAGCTTTCTGATACTAAAAAATATATTTACGAATTGTTGGCTTCCAACGTTCTAAAATGTATCAAAATATTCTTGAAATCGATTAATTTCTGAGATATGTTACACTGTGTCGTTTTAGGGTAAATGTAACGATTACGCTAATACCCAAATTACAAATGTGTAATAATTTTGTGTATCAAAATAACATCTAAATATTTCATGATCATATAAACTATTATATTAAAAATTATATTATCGGGGTAACTGATTATAAATTCCATAATGTTAAAATTGTAACCAGGATTTTAAAACCTGATAATAAATAATATTATAGTTCTTCTGAATCAAATATTCATTATACGTTTCATAACAATAATTATTTTCTTCCAATTTTAGTTATTCAAATATTCTTTTCTCGAGTCATAGTGGATAAATGTGACTACTTTTAAAATTAGAGGAAAGGAAAAATTTTACTGTTATATTTAAAAATAATGCCCATGTAGTTTTTTCCTTTATGTTTGAAATTAACTTAATATTGAAGTATTTTTTCCTTTAACCAAGATTCTTTAACTTCAAATGTGTCCATTACTTGCTGTCTATGCAGAATATTTTCTCGTAGCATGAAGAAAGTAAGCAGCATATTATTGACCGGAATATCTCATCATGTACCTCAATCCCAAGGTCATGAAAACTGAGATCAGCACAGTTGGCCTTGGCGCTGTATGAGCTGTTGCGTCACTAAGTTGGTTTAGATTATGTAAAATGATAAAAATTCAACTGAATAAAATTGTATGCAAACTAAGCTCGAGATAAGTATTTGACTTAATTTTTTTCATAAATTCACCATGGTATAAATGGCAGAAATTTGAGGTCAATTCTGCATCAGCTATACATGTAGAATTTAGAAGTTCTTTTAAAGTTAAGAGAGGGGTTGAAGCTGTTTTAGTGACTAAAAAACCTTTTCTCCTATTGAAATATATTTTAAACGGCGAGAAGAATGTCCGAATCTCTCCTAATTTTTAAGAATTAAGGTGACTTGGTACCCTAAAAATCACAAACCTATCGTTTTTTTATTTTCATTCAATCTTATTCTTTGCATAATTATCTTTAGATTGATATATCACTTGTGCATGTCGGAAAGTTAGAAGTTGAATAAAACTTCATTTGAAAACAAATTAGGCAATTCAGCCACACCCCCTTTTAGAAAAAAAAGCTAAAAATGCGTTATGATAAAAAATCTATTTTAGAAATAGAAATAATAACTATAAAAAAGAATGTGTAGTATTAAAAGCAGAATATTTCCGAGGCAATACAATAATGTAATTTTTCTTCCTTGTGAAATGTGTGCATGTAAAATTTTTAAATTAAGGCATTTTATATTAATAATTTTATAATTTCAGTTCTTATTCCTGATATATTTTTCATACAAATGTAATACTTTAATATTATAAGAAGAAAAACAGCTAAAATTTCTGTCGTGACAGAAAAAAATTTTTTTAAAGTTTTTCTTGAGTTTTCTTGTGCAATATTAGTACTCTCTAAAAGTTGATCATTTATAGAAATGTGTGGGTTGAAAACATATGAAAATGCAATTGTTTTAAAGAAAAACGTATAAGTAATATCTTAAAGTGGTATTTTAAGTTTAATTAAGCTTATAATAATTATTTTTTAAGAATTATAAACTTTAAAGTGGTTTTTCTCAGTTTGTGTTTTTCGAAACTTTAGTGCATTCAAAATGCTACTCCTTCGACAATTATTTACCAATCACTTCAATTTTTTCCTGCGTGTTAAAAATAAAGCATGTAATAAAATTAGGGATCCGTTTTGCTATAAACTGAATACTTTTTTTTAAAAAAAAATAAAATGTAAGACATGTTGGCTTTTTCGTTAATTTTTAGCCTGTATATCAACATTTTATTTGTTTTCTCGAAAACGAATGAAGTTATTCTAAAATCGATCCCTAAAGTTGTTAAGAACATCCATAAGAATATTATAAAAAAATTTCAGGTCAAAAAATTAATTTTTACAAAAGGAGTAGGATTTTAAAATTTTCCCAATTTTCTTCAAAAAATTTAAATTTTTAAAATTGTGTGAATAATATATGAAAATTTTTATCTGGTAACATTTTCTTGAATAGAAACATTGTATAAAATGTTAAAATATAATTTTTAAATACGTAAATAAAGAAGTTTGCTCAAAGGGTGCCAAGTCCCCTTAAATACAAAGCGTAGATTAAAAAATAATTCGAAAGTGTTAAAAACGGTGATGTTATTACTCAAAAAATACATTAAAAATATACAAACAGATAAATTTAAGTACTTAAAGTAATAAAGGGAAAATAGTTTGAGGAAAATTAACATTCGTAAATTTTTCTTTTTAATATGGGTTGTTGTTGGTATTTGTCTTGCCAATCGTATTATTCATAACATTTATCTCTTCTTCTTTTATATTAATATTTTTTGTTAATAATAGTCAGGGATTTTTGACCAGTTTAAAAAAAAGTATTTGAATAATGTTTAATTAGATTTTTTTAATATTATATACGTAAATATGATTTATCTAGAAAGTCAGGAATGTTTTTCTGTTCATCAAAACATCTTACCAGTTACACATAATTGACTATGTCAAATACTTGATCTGTTTTATATGTAACATCAGAGTACATTTTATTTAAAAAATACAGCACATGTTTGAGGAATGCTTATATATCTCTTAATAACATAGAGACGGTAAAAAAATAGGTACATATGAGACAAAATAGAAAAATATCATGTAAGAAATTTTAGTAACTGAGATATTTAAGTAAAAAATCAACGACACCAGATGTTCAGAAAGAAACTATGAAAGCTCTCATGTTTTGTAACGCAGATGGTGTTTTCTTCAAGACATGAAATTTCCTCCAATAACTGAATTTATTTTGCCTTTACTCTTGCACGTTGCTCCCCGTGTTGATCAAATATTGATGTGAGTGTAAGAATATTTTTTATTGAACGGATGTTAAGACTCCTCTTTTCGTGTTTCCATTTTTTGTTTCAACGTATTAGAATGTAAAAAGCAATTTCGAGGAAAATGTTCAAGTTTTTTAATTAAAATTGATTCCAGAAACATGATCTGGATAAGAGCCAATGTTCCTTTATGATTTTTTTAGCTTTTAATTTATTTGTTCTCAAGTAAATTCCAATTTCAGAGTTTAATCTTACAAGAATATAGGACAGATATTTTTGAATTGTATTATGTGTTTTATTTTTTTTAATGTACAAGAGCAATATTGTTTGTGTGTAGATTTTTAAATGAATTACCTTGCGATATATTTTTACGAACAAAAACTGAGTAAAATATTTCAAGTATGAAAGCAGTTAAAAATTTTGTAAGGCTGAAGCCAAAAAGCAAAAATTGTACAATTTAATTTTTTTAAAACATAACAAATTAAACTCAATAACAGCTGAAAAATATGTTCAAAGCAACTGGGGTAAATTTGTCTTTTAGAAAGCTTTAACAGACCAGTACAGAATTGTTTCCCTTCAAAGTTCACAGAATAACGTCATTATATTAATTAGAGTCAAGTTAATTGAACCACACCCTATATTTAATTTAATTTCATCACTGATTATTCAATACTATTAATTAACTGATAGAAGATTGAAAGCAGATTCGTATTCGTAAATGGTGAAGTATCAACGATATGAATTCATCTCAAGTTGCTCTAATCTGTGTGAAATAGTTACGATAAGGTGAGGAACTTCCGTGAGAAATCTATCTTGCCGCGTGCACTACGCATAAATATTTATTGTAAACTCCTAAGAATTAAATTGCATGACATGTCAGTTAATCATATAGTTTTAAATTTGTTATGTTATACTTGGATTATGTATTAAAATGTTGTGAATATGATAGATGTTCTAGTTGAGCTACGTCGTATAATGCTGTCCTTCCTTTTGAGATTCTTTTTAATTCCTCCCCACAATTTCGGAAATTAAAGCCACTTTGTGACGCTGAAATCCAGACTTCAACTTAAAACTATTGCAGAAAGGGAATTCATTAGCTTTTCATATATTTTTTTTTATTTCAGTAAAAAGTTTTTGAATAGTTTCGAGTAATCACTCAATATTCAGTATTATGGTTTATTTATTTCTAGAAGAGATTCACACATTTGCTGATATGATTCGTATTCAGAGAGTGCTAATATGCTTTTGGCAGTATGTATCTTATAATAAAATAATAGCAGTTTTTTGATAATCCAAGTGCATAAATAACACGCGCTTAGAATTATTAAACATATTTTAATGAAGAAACAGTTTCTAACATTTGTTTTAGACATAAATCTTGTTCTATACAATAAATCTAATTCAAACGTTTAACAATACACCCTAAAAATCGTAGGTTACAAGTAGTGGTTTAATTTAAAAAGAAAAATTTAAACTACTCACAACATTAATTCGTCATTATAATTTATATGTTATTTCGACGTTCAATGCACGATTCCTGGATTTCCCCCTCACAATAGTGGGCCATCTTCTTCACATGTGTGTGGTTCTGCCACGTATTAGATGGAACAAAAAGTTGAACAGTGGCTGAAACAGGTTGCTTATCTATAACCTGCTTTGAAGTAGAGGCCATATGGCTCGTCCATTCGCTAGCAGTGCTAAGGAAGAAAAGATATGGCGCTGGATAAGAAACGACGTTTCAAAGTACACTTTTCTATACGATAAATATTTTTTTGTCAAAATGACTCAACGCACAAGTTGACTCAAACCATGTATTCTAGAAGCACGTCCTTAGGTCAATTCGGTTACCGTAGCCATTGTATTTTGTCTTGCAAAAAATAAATAATAATAATTCCATTGTGACAAATAAGCAACGAAAAAATTCTACTTTAACCCTTTATCTACTGCATTATGATTTACTACAGCTTTTTCCATGCAATATTTTTTTTGAATTACTACATAGAAAATTAAGGGATATACATATAGAAAATACTCAACTTTGGGTTATTTAATTCATTACAGCAAATAAATTAAATAAAGGTATTCAACTGTAAAATTAATTATATGCCCTGTTCACTTAAAATAAGTAGTCAAATCGTTTTCCAAGGTCTTCATTGACATACAAAGAAATAATAAGACACTTAAATTTTGACATTAACTATTTTTCCGGGACAAAAATGATAATTTTCGCAATCCGCTCAAAACCCTGTCAGCTAAAAATGCAATTTATGCTATAAAACTATTCGCCTTCCCCGCTAAAATACTCATCATACAACCCATGCTGCCATATATCTTGAAAGAGTGGATTTCAAAGAATATTTCTGCTAAGTATCGTCAGAATGTTCGTAAAAATGGTTATTCTATGTAATTTTAAAGTAAGTGGTACTTATAAGTACCGTCGGTAGATAAAGGGTTAAATCTAATTCTTACTGACTCACTACTACTACTGCTGACTTAAATTAAAATTTTATAAAATATCAGGAAAGGAGATTATTTGTGGGATAAAAGCTGCAAAATCCTTAAGGAATTCTCTTAACAAACAACAAACGATCGCATGTTGCAAACGATTAACGAGTACAAAAGGATTTCTTAATCTTTAATTTCCGAATAGTCATTTAAAATGTAGTTGTACCTTGCGTGATTTAACCCTAACGTGCATGTTAAGGATTAATATTTTCCTCAATTTAACCATTGCACTTAGCATTTAATCATTCATTATAAGCCCATTTTCGCAGTAATGTATTTAATGATACACTCTAATTGTTCCACTGAGTGTTAAACATTCGGAACCTTTCTTCTTGGATAAATTATCCATGAAAGAGAAGACGTGATTTAATCTTGGTGGAGACGCGAATATCTTAAAAGAGGAAAAGTAATTTAGTTCGATGTTTAAAGCATTTCTCGATATTACTGGTCTCTGAAATTGGATTTTTACTTTTCAAGTTGGCTTTTAGCTGATGCAAGTTAATAACGTTTTGAAATGATTTAAATTAATTTGTTGGTTTAATTAAAATTTAATGATAAATTTTTGGATGAGGATTACAAAATATGTTCCACTGATTTACGTACTTAAGCTCGTGAAATTCTTGCATACTTTCTATGTGTGTAGCATTAGATGATGTATGTCTTAGTGGTATTATGAACACCATTAAGTAATTAATGGAAAATTTGTCTGCTAATGTATATCTGACAAATTATAATATGTTTTCGAATTAATAATATTTCTCGCCTTTTTTCAGGGAGAAATAATTCAAATACTTAAATTGATTTGATATTTTCTTAAAAATATGTAATGAGAGGTTTTATTTTCTTATTATTTAAGCACTTTATTGCTCAATACTTTAGGCATTTTCATGAAAGTGCCAATGAATTGTTCAATTTATAAATATTTACAAATGCTTACTTATTAATTAACATTTATAAACTTACTTACTGCTTACTAATTAATAAATTATTTCGTGAATATGTTTAACAAATAATAAAAGTTACTTGATAATTACTATTTAATTACCAATTATAAGAAAAAGAGAAAATTTATAATTACTGCATAAATTCAATTATTTTAGATAAATAGAACAGTTAAACCAGGGAAGGTAATGATTGTCGTTTAGATGAACATTAAGGTGAAATATCAAATATTTTCGTTTCCCGTCATTCTATGCAATTCGCATTTGAACAATACTCTCCCTTGATGTACCAGCGAAGGTCAAGGTAAATATACAAACTTGCATATATATTTATATATATACAAATAAAATGACGGGAAATTGAATTTTAATTCTTAAAAAAAACAAGTATAGATTTGCCTATGTAACTAGTCGATACTAGTTATCTTGGCAAAACATTTCTCTGGTTAATACATTAATTTGATGAAAACTTGAACGTCAGTCAAAGTATGCGAGAAAAGAGCCTTTAAATGTAAAATAGCAGCATAATAATGATCAATGCGGTTACTAAGTTTTTAAATGCAAACCTGGAAACGAGCATGGATTCGCCGTACATGCCTCGTAAAGTTATTTTGGGGAAAAGAGTTCCGTATTTATTGTACTTAACGCAGTGTTTCTCAAACTTTCAATATACTTACGACCCAATTTTCAATCATAATTTTCATGGCACCCCCTCCCTGCAATAATAATGTATTGAATTCAATAGTAATGCACTTTAACGCCAAATCTATATGCAACTTTAATTATAAACTGTACAAATTATCGACTTAAGTATTAAATTTTGCCTATAATTGTGTATATCATAAGCCCATGAAACCACTAGTTCTTAGTAGGGTCACTTGTTCCTAACTTAGTATTGATGAATTAATGATCAAATACATTGTGCATTACTGATGCATTTGTAAGTATATTATATATCATTGTAAATGTGTATTTTTTAAAAAAAATCTCGGAATGTATTTTTTTTATTCCTTTTAGTAAATTAATATATTTTGAAGTATTTTATTTTTGACTTTTCAAAATGCTCGCGCCCTCTGATAGGATTACCATGCCCTCTTGTTTAAGAAACGCTGATTTAAAGAGTTAAATCAACAATTTCAATTGATCTTTGCGTATTGTGTTGGAGCCTGCCATCATAGCTCATCAAGCAGGCATATTTCACGCCTTCTTGATGTGATGAAGATCTTGTATCGTTTTGGCCAAAGTAGCATGTTGACGCAATGTAGAGTATGTTGGGTAATAGCAACGATGGAAAGACTAGAATTGTTCTGTTTGAAATGCCCACTTATAAATACTGCTTATGAATAGCAACATAATCAGCTCAATCTATAGTTTGACGAATACATTTGTAGTCAAGTTGTTTTGGGATAAAGAGAGAACTGTCGTAAAATTTTTTTTCCAAACCATTACTCTTGGAAAAGGCCCATTGTGCTAACATTGCAGATATCTTGGTTCCAGATGCTCAACTGGCCACCTTCTAACACATATATATATATACGGCAAACATGACAAGATAGAAAAGGCTCTGTTTGGAGAACACAACAGAGCGTCAAATCTTTATAAGGTCATTATCGAAGCTACTAAAGTCTCAGATGGCTGTGGTTCGGAGTACAAGGAATATATGGTATAGGACGTCTGGCTGAAAGTTGTTCTTCAAGCAATAAAATCGCTACAATTTCTTCTGTATCGCTGGTGTCAACAAGAATTTTAATGCGGTACGATAAGTCAGTCGTTATGTTAATGTGGTGTTCTCTGTTCAGACGCGACCCGTCTGCAGCCGCACCACGGACTTCTTGATAGGGCAATTTCTCATGAAAGATAGTTCTAGCAGTCATATAGAGTAAACGCATCCTTTTAAAGTCTTTCCACAATATTCTAAGGAAAAATACCTTTCTTAAATCATTATTATACAACTCAGTAAGTGACTAATTCTGCCTTTTTTACATCATTAAGTTCATTCTTGACTCAAATCCAGTTCACAATTACTAAGCTAGAGGAATATTGGCTCTCACGAAGCTTACATGTGTACATTTAATAAAAATGTTATTTTCAAGTTCATAGGAGTGCTACCTAGTACATTTCTTATTCATCTAGTGGGAAACTTGAATAAACTTCCTCTTTTAGAAGTTTAAATGTGCCTCCTAAATTTTGTTTTAATGCTTATTCTTTTTCTTGGTGTAGGAATTTCCCCCATCTCTCTCTCTCCATGTGTTTATAAACGATCGATTGATTAAGGGACTATAAACTAGATTAAAAACGAATGCTATATTTGAAGAAACTTGTAATACTTTGAGTCACAAATAAGTGATAGGAGGCTTGCTCGAGTTAAGCCTCCTCTCCTAACATTCATATCAATCTCTTGTTTCATTTCTTTAAAAAAATTTTTTTTTGATGAAATGTATAAGTTTTCGTTTTACTTTCTGATTCTTAGGTGGTGGGGAAGGTTTATATTTATAAATTTATTTTATTTAATTTTTTAAGCGACAACATTCCGTTTAATAGAAAAACGCATTTGGATTTAAAGCTTATGGCAAACCACAGCGTAGTAGTTATAGTCTTGTTCTTCGTGGGTTGACTATTTTGGGTTGAACAAAGGGTTTGAATTCTGGCCAGGTTCAAATAAGATACTTGTATCATAGTGTAGATTAAATCAATTTAAGAACTTTAAATAAACTTGTCCTCACTTGACGCAGGGTTAAATGTGGTCGTGGTGTACTAGCCGTCAGAGTAATGGACTCGTCGCCAGAGTGTCAAGAGGTCGAGCCCAGTAATGCTAAAAGCCCACCATATAGAAGGGCTGATGTACGTTAAACCCATCGAGATTGAAACGTTTTCCCGTCGCGTGGTGTGGAAGTTAAGAAAGTGGCTGTCAGCTCAGGTGTCGTCCACTTCAATTAACAGTAGCTCAAAATTAGGATGTCCGTCGCCAAAAGCTCTCGTGTAGCTGAGTAAGGTGACGTTAATATTCACCCATTTATTCATGACGTTGGAGTTATGAGATATAAAGAGAACCTGAAGTACATAAATGGTCCCTTAATCGTATTTAAATTACTGGGTCTAGTACCAATACTATTCATATTACCATAAAGTGATGCAAATTTTCTTAAGGCATACGAACTTTTATATATATACTTTACCATTTTGTGTTTTATTTCCATATACGGTACAAAATGTTTTCTTATGAAATAGAAATTTAATTCATTAAGCATGAGTCTTTTAAAAAAATCAAATGTCTTTGAACAGTGCTTACATTCCTTCCACTGTCTGATTTCCGTTCTGTCGTTAAGAGAAATTGATGGTAATTTCCTATTTTTAAAAGATAGGCTAACAAGTTCTTACTCTTGTATTGCTATAGCTCTTTTTCGGCTATCACTTACGGAATTCTTGTTTACTGAACCATTTCCAAATAATTATGTCAAAATAAATCACATCGGATCAATCTCAGGCTATTCTTCCGTTAAATCGTCCGTGGGGAAAACCCTTCTTCAGACATTGCTAGTACAAACAGTTTTCTTATAGATGGAGCTCTGCATAAAAGAAACCTTCTCCCATGACCTTTAAAATTAATCTTTTATCTCCATATCAATAATATAGCACCATCCAAATAATGCAATCACTAGCAATATGATCAAGGCTCATTCATGCATTTCTTCTGTTAACTTGATGCAATTCTACATACAAATACATAATTTATCAATACTTTGAAATTTTTTTTCCAGATTTTACATAGGAAAGGTGGGTAATGCTTTCCGAGAAACTTTAATTTAAAAAAATATAACTTCAAAATTGTAAAAAGTACACTTTTACAGTTGTTAATATCTGTTTTGTGTATTTATATCTTTCATATAGTTCAAACTTGGTAACATTTCAATTTTGCATTGAATGCATTTGTTATATATTTTTCAAAAAATATATTTTAAACGGAAGGAAGGAATTAAATGGAAGGAATTTGGGTCATATATAAAAAAAGAAAAACAAATATTTTAATTTCCTATGCGTGAGAAAAATTTTTCAGTATCTCTAGCTTTATATATTGTAAATGTTTATAAAATAATTTTAAAATTTATTTTTTAAAATTTCTAAAGGGATATATTTAGTTAAGCCTACAATTTTAATTTTATAGCATTATTTTGCAAACAAACTGAACTTGGTTGATAGATAAAATAACGTACCCCCAGCACCGGAAGGATCAAGATCAATTATATACCATATTTTCACTCCTTCACTTCAAATTTAACAGCTAGAGCATGTGCAGACCACGAATTTAATTTCCACACCTTGTTTGTACACAGACTGGGGATGGAGTATTATGCTTTTTTTGGAGAATGTTCTCGTGGATTGATTCTGAGACCCTTAGTTTTTTGGTAGAAAGGACCGTTAAAGCTGTATATTATAAAGTTGTATATTATATTACATGAGCATTATTACGGATTATTTGCACCTATATATGGTGTTTGTCCCAACTGGAAGTAGAATCTTCCAGCATGACAGCATCTCATGTGAAAAAGCTAGAATTATGTTAGAAGGGTTCGAGGATCATAAAGTTGAATTCCAGTTTATATCCTGTCCAGCTAATTCGGTGGACTTTAATTAGATACAGTTTGTTTGTGTTTTCATGGAAAATCAGCTCAGAGATCAAATACCTTCCTATCGGGGAATATCTCGACTTTACGTTACCACTGCTTAGACAATTGGTACAATCTCTTTCCTGTCATTTTCCAAGAATTTGTTACGCCCATGCCAAGGCGAGTTGTAGCTGTTTTGAATGACATTTTAAATAATGTTTTTATATCGACGAATAAGTTTTTTTTTATCATGCAGTCTCTACCAACATGTCCAATAGAAGCATGTACTTCACATAAAATGAGGTAATATAACTTGAGCAATAAAATGTAACATCAGGTTTTTCATCTATTACTGATACAATTAACTTTTCTACTACTAGAACTTCAAGGATATTATGACACTGTAGTAACCAATAGTGTCATGGTACTTTTTTCTGTACTGTTTAAGCACTTTTTTACTTCTGCTATCAAAGTTAATAATTTTTCACGGGTAAGTGCAACACTGTATTCCTTTGTCTCACACTTATTTAACACAGATTCAAATCTCTCTTGCGTTAAATCTTTCTTATTTACAAGTTGGTCTCCCATTCCTGAATATTCATTGCTTAAAAACAGGTTGCGAAATTGTTTAATAATCACCCAAAATATATAAAACGCTAACATAAATACACCATCTATATTCTACGTTTAAAAGCAAGAGAATGCAGCGTACACATACACACACGTCATTATAAAGCAGCTATAAGCAGCTCAAAACGGACTAAAAGTAGCTGTAATCGATTCGAAGAACTTTTGAGTGCCATATTTTATGTTAGTGGTCAAGTAACCATTATTCTGCAGAATACCTAGCTAAATCGCAGAATTCAATAATTTTATATACTTAAGCTGACTTTTCTAGTTATTTCAAAAATACCTAGTTATTCTAGGAAATAACACACTCACACACATATATATATATATATACATATATATATATATATATATATATATATATATATATATATATATATATATATATATATATATATGTATGTGTGTGTGTGTGTGTGTGTGTGAAGTAGAAGGCACTATTGCAAGTTCCCGTAGCATCCCCCAGAGAGGGCAATGTCCCCGACGGGGGAAAGGAGAGACGAAGGAAGGAACATCAGAACTAGACAGAATCCGTTGGGACCGTAAGAGAGGCAGACGCGCATCGGCAGAGCAGTAATAACTCTTAAAAAATAATGAAAGCCAATTAGGCAACGACGCGCGTTTAAATGTTTCGCTCCATTCATTAATTGTTATTCTCCCTTTTATTTATTCTTGTTTTAAAAATAAACAGATTATTCTGGCAAATCCCAGTTTACGAATTCATCCCAGTAACAACATAACACACACACACACACACACACACACACACACACACATATATATATATATATATATATATATATATATATATATATCAACTTAACATGAAACAAATAAGCAATTAATTATTATTAATTAAATAGAAAAACAGAAAGAGAAGAAATTCTAAAAATTATAATCAAGAGCATGAGATATATTATAACAAGAAAAAGATACAATGGCTTAAACGCTGAATTATTAAGTACACGCATACAGTGTTTTGGTATTTTGAAGTTTGGTGTGTGTCAGCATTTCAATTCTTTAATGTCCAAAAACTTTAATGAAGAGTGAGTGAGAGACATGAATAGTCTCTGTTCTGTTTGTTCTTATGAAATAAATCATGTTTTTACCAATTTCTCGTCGTACAAGTTTAATTTTGATTAATATTTTTGTACCTTTGTATAATTATATTAATAGCTTGAAAAATGGAAATAATAATATATATACATAAATGCACATTCACACACACATATATACATACATATATATATAATTAAAGTCCACAGAAAGGAGAATTTGAAGCTTTATTGTTGATGGATTACACAAGCATCATCAAAAATATGAAGCACGTATCACAGAAAGCAAACAACATTTCTCGCAACTCATTTTGTATGTGTGCGTAACTTCTTAGTGAGGGTTACTTGTTTGTTCCTTTACAAGAACACCCCAAGCTTACTGAATCTTATTCTTTCTGGAATCTCCAGTAAGTTCTTAGATTGTCTGATGTGTTTTACTCCTGGGACTAAACCTTCAAGGAGTAACGTCACAATTACTACTTTCTTTCTTTTGTATAGTCGAAGCAAACTGAGTCTCCTATCCATGTGCTTCGAAAAAGGTAAAAGAACCCACTTAACCGTTGTCTGTGGGATAGAGAGAGCCAAGTACAACATAGTGAAACTCACGTAATCGTCAGTATTTCTTTTCTTCGTGTATATCCACTCCGTGTTCGCCTTTTCGCTGAGTCAATAGAAATAGTCTTTGTTCCATTTGGGCCAAAGCGCCTAAGACGGAAGCCCTGTTTTTCTTTCCCTTCCTAAACCTATTCAATTAATGCCTTGTATTCTATCCATGGTCAGCCAAAAAGGTTTGGGTGGCTAGGTTGCAATGGAAGCAGAGTAAATTTCATTTTGATCTTAAGAAAAAAAAAAGGGAAAAGTGATTACTTCAGATTTACTTTGAAACGAGCTGTGAAGAAAAGGTTTTAAGCTGATTAAACTGTAAATAATTAAATATTGGTGGTCAGCTTTTAATCTAATGATTCATTTTCGTTCTAAAAAATTTTAAAAAACCTTATTTGATTTCCTATTATCTGGGCTGTCTTAATTTCTCTTTCAAATGCGATAATCAATGTTTTAAAGAATTTTTATATAGAAATAAAAAAAAAAACCAGGCTTCCAAAAAATGTATGAATAATTAGACAAATACAATAAACATAAAAAAAGGTCCAAATGACCTGAAAACGTAATAATAATAATAATAATAGTATACCCCGCAAAATCCGGCGTATAATGCGCACCTATACTTTCAAGCTGCTATTTTCAGTTTTTAGGTATATTCGCCGTATAACGTGCACCCTCTTTTATACGAAGAAACCTGCTATGTGCGAACGCAATGCTCTTGTGTTCAGAAGTCTTTCATTAGAGGTAAAACCCCAAACTATAGAAAAAATACTACATTTCTAGAACTACAACCCTTTAAGTTCATAAGTAATGTCATTTTTTTAAAATAAGTAGTATTTTGATGTATGCAGAAGTCTAATGTGTTTCTATGCGCCAATTTTTTTATTTTTAAAACTCTCCTTTTTATACCCATAAATTTTGATCTTATTTTTGTGTTAAAAGGGCGTGCTGTACGCTGGAATTTACGGTATATATATGTTATTATTATTATTATTACTATTATACACTCACAGATACACACATATATATGTACATGTGTATGTTCTAAAGAACATACATAACTAAAACATCTTACAACATTTTTAATTTTAAAAATTGTCATTATTTATCCTGCTTATCTTAATTATTCTTTAGAGTTTAAAATTAAATTTACATACTCAATCATCTCATACTTAATAATAAACATGAAAATGGGATTTTGAACTGAGTCACTGAAAGAGAAAGTATTTTTGGAAATTGTCAGTGTAATTTTATTTTACACACACAGAATATAAAAATCTTCTACTAATTTATTTTAAGAAATTAATATCTAAATTATATATAAAAATAACTTAACCCGATATATGATTATTATTCAATTTAGGAAAAATACAATCTCTATAACATGTAGATTTCAAATAAAATTGAATTTAAAAGGAAATAATGAATGGAAAAGAAAAAATAATTTTGAAAAAAATGAATGCATGTGTGTCAGATGAAAAGTCATTATAAAGCAATTTTTACTCCCCCCCCACAAAAATTTGAATAATTATAGATATTTTTGTTTGAAACTTTTTTCTTTGCTAAAGATATATATAATTAGGCATATTTTAATTAAGCAGTTTTTTTATAAATTTAGCAATTATTTTCCCATGTTTATTTAATCTGAAACTCAAAAAACCATTTATATAAACATTAAACTTAGGTGGCATTGAACTATGAGTGTCAAATGTTTCAGTTAAAAGATGAATAATGTTGTTCATAAATCTTGAGAAAATAAATTTCGAATTAAAATCTAGTTTAGAATTCAACTACAAAATAAGTTTTGTAGCACGAATATAATATAGTATAATATAAAGTCAGTTTTTTCAATTGATTTGTAAAAACATAATTTTGAACTTTTTTGAACTTATAATTATTATTGATTTTTAAAACTATTATGTTCCCTTCTAGGGAGCAAAACGAAAATCAGCTTAGAAAAAACGAACAATGGGTCCGAAAAAATATGAAAAAAATATAAATGCTGAATATATCACAATAAAATTTGTTGAATATAAAAGCTAAATTTTGAGAAATTTGAAATTTTCCATGTATTCTGAGATGATTGTTTATATTTAACAAGCTTAAGTATTTCATTAGTTTATAAGCCGATTACATGTACTCCTTCACATATTATAAGTAATCACTTTTATTAAAAATATCATTTTTAACTCTAAAAGCATGACTAAGCTATTTTATTAAAAAAAATTAAATTTGCTGAAAATTAATCCAATAAAGGAAAGCCCATTGAATCCAATAAATATAAACCCAATGAAAATAAAAATCAATTCAGAATAAATGCATACAAAATAAACGAACAACAAACAAAGCACCAGTCAAGTGTTTTGCTGTATTGTTATTTTCAGTAAATAATAATAATGAAAAATATTTGGTAAATTGATAACGGCCTCAAAGAGAAAAATATCTTAATTAAATATGTGTATTGAATTCCAAATCTTCAATCACAATGCCAGTCTATATTTAAAAATGCAGAAATTTTAATTTGTTTACTTTGAAACAGAATTAAAGAGGAAAAAACAAGGGGCATATTACTTATTTAATTTTTATGTAATGTTACTTATTTAATTTTTATGTATGTTTTAATTTTTAACTAGCCTTATCTCAGATTTATATTTCTTAGAAGTTTGATAAATTATATTCCAGATTTTCAGTTTAATACCCAATAGAAATCCAGTTGAACTTAATTTAACGGAGAACTAACTGCTTTTTCTTAATCGATAAGATTACAGCACGAAAAATATGTCATATTTATTTGTCTAACAATTTATAAATAATTCACAAAATCAGTGTTTGAGCTGAACCTTTCTCTTTGGTTACGAAATTATTTCAAAAGCTGTACAACCCTAAGTAGAAAAACATGGAATGAAAAAAAATGAAAATGTGAAGGATTATATTTAAATATATAATTAAACTAATAAAAAGAAAACAAAACGCAAACGTATGTGCATATATATATATATATATATATATATATATATATATATATATTGTATCGGAGTCTTTTACATTGAACGGTTCATCATGCATAGAAATCTGTCAGTACCAATCATAAATTTATTTAGCACTTTTTCCATGATGAAAAATGATTTTAAAATTTCTAATTTTATTCTAGCCACGAAGTTAACTTTTTCAAAAGCGGCGTAATGTGCTTTTTAACAGACTTGTATCAAAAAATAAAAATAAAGAAATAGACGAAAAGAGAGACAAGCGTACGCTTCCAAAGATGCTGACTACTTAACAGCCATGAAGAAAATATCTAAACAGTACAAAAGTCTCATCTTAAGTATACAATTATAGAATATACACATTATCAGCATTCCATTAAAGAGATAAATCTTAAACACCTGTTGCACCACCAACAAATGTGTATAATGGCAGAATAGAACACCATTTGAATCGATATTTGCAAGAATTAACAATTGAACAATAGCACCGGTTTCATCAGGGGATTGATGACAGATATATATTTTGCGCATGACCATAATGCATTTTCCAGAAGCATCAGGATCTACTGTAAAACAGTTGATGCTCATAAATACCATTTGACATCATTTACACCACAGTAGTTAGTAAGTCATCTGATGCTGAGATTACATTTGTCTTGAAAACATTGATATTTGTAACAGCACCTTTAATGCTACAATGAATGACGTCCATGGACAACAAAATGAAATGACATTGTCTTTACAGACAAATCACACTTCTGCTTGCATTATCACCATGGCCGTTCAAGAAACCATTTCAGAAGGAAGCTTAACTTATCCATCGCCATACTGGTCCTACACCTTATACTATAATTTGAGTGGCATTGAATTTCTTTATGCATCCCCTTCTCAGTACGTATTGTCACTACGATGAATGAAGGAATTTGTCGTCTTCCCTTACCTTTATAAATTATATGGGGCTGCATTCCAACAGAACAATATGCCAATTACAAGCGGGAATCAGGGATTTGCCTATTTTTTAAGTTTATCGTTTACCATACACAACTACTTGAAAACTGGAGATCGCTATTTTTCACTCACCAGATCGCTACCCCAGATCAATATTGGCAATGTATGAGACAGTATAGGATTACACATTCTGCAATAAAATATTCAGACTTATTTCATTAATATCGAGACAAGTCACTACGTTTATGGTTAGATGCGGTGACAAAACTCGATGTCGATTTTATCCTCTTCTTTATCTCGTAGGGAATGTAATTATAATATTTTCTTCTTAGCACTGTGTGTTATCTCTCTAATAAATTAGGCTTTTACATCTCCTGCTCTTCTTGGCATTGCTTTTTTGGAAAGTCAGCAGTGTACTTTTATAACAGAATCTTTAACGGATTTCTGATCATTAAATAATTTTAGGATATTAACGGATAGCATAATCACAGTACAATTTCTTGTGTGTAGACTCTAAGAGGTGAAAGAAAAAATATTTTCTCTTTGATTCAAATGTGAAAATAAAAAAAATGATATTTTATTTTACATGAACTGATCTATAAAAGTTAATTTTAAATGCGTGAATAAAATGAATTTATTACATGGGTATAAAATTTAGTTGAAAATAATTAAATTTTTAAAGACATTGATTTTTGTGTAAATTATTAGATTGCATTAGAACCTTGAAGAGATTATAAGAGGTAATTTTATGTTGTGGATAAGGGTTTCAAATACTCAGAGTTAAGGTAAAACGAATTTGTAATGTTTTTTTAAATACGCTTCGAACTTTATGAATTATTAAATGCAAATGTTTAACAGCACGTTTTTTCTGGAATTGCATACGATTGCATAAGTGGTGAACATAAAGTGGAAAACTGCTCTAAAGTGGTTATGATAAACAGACAATTGGCTAAAATAGGGCTTAAAGATTGTAAATAAATAAATTTATTATGAAAACAATTATTATAAATATAAAACGAATTAAAAATGTCCAAGGTCACCATTTTCAATCATTTCTAAGAATTTTTTATGCAAAATTGAACGATGTATACTACAAAATGGCAAAAAATGGGCAATTATAAATTTCAAAGCTACGAGTTCACATTAACTATGTCATTGGATATTAGTTACTGGCTAAATTATAAAAAAATAATTAAATGTTCCTCGTATATGCAGTTTTTGCAATTTCGTCCATCTATGTGATCAGTTTTTGCAATATTTGTGCTTAAGTGACAACGCTATTATATTTGGAATATAACTAATGCATGTAACCAAATGAATTATATATATTCTTGTCTTAATACAAACGTAATGGTTGCGCTAATACAGATATTAACATTGAAGAATAAAACCTCAGTTTAACATTTTTGTTATGCAAATTCCTTGGGATTCTATTTTTTAGCAACACATTTAGTTAATTTCTAAAAATATCATTTTTTCTTACTAGTCTTCCTGTTGCATAAAAACAGCGTAAATAATAATAGAAAAACGTAGTCCTTTATCAGTATATAAAAATATACAAATTTAAAGATTCCTATTAAGGATTCCTATTAAAGATTCCTCTATTACAAAAAAAGTATTTAATATAACAGTAGCTAATTTCTCATAGTGCATTCCTTAATAAATCATAATTATAATAATATGAAAAATATTTAATCTTGAGAAGCAATAGCACAGTGACTACTTACTCTTATGAGCTAAAATTGATTTGTATTATACAATTTGAAAAATATCAAGCTTTGTCTAAGAATATTAAGAAGTGCGCCAATTAATTCTGCATTAATTAGGTAAAATGACATATTATTTAAGAGAAATAGCTCTTAATTACAGTCATATCACTTTCTGTGTATTACTTTTTTTAATTTATTTCCAGCCACTTTTCAGCTTCATGTTCAATCATGTATTAATTGCCATTTATAAAAAAAAAAATATTGTTTTTTAACAATGTTAACATTCAGTAATTGTATAACATTAATTATATTCATATCGTTAACACTGTTAATTAATTATAGATATACTAATTTAATGTTAAAATACTTTAATTGTTTGATTTAATTGATGTATTTGCAGTATGTAAAATTCTTCAAACTCTCCGAAGGTGTTGGTATGATGATTTATAGAAATAAGAGCTATAATTAAAAAATAAACTGTTTGTTTCGTAAACTTGCAAACATTATCATTGCTAACTTAAGTCGATAAATATCACAAGTCAGTTTCAATATATTCTAAATATATATGATATAGTGTACAAAAGTTAAAATTAGTTCGTAAAATGTGAAAGTCAGTAAATATTGGTCAAATTGTTCAAAATCATTTGTGAAGAATCATTATTGGAAGGTGAAACGGTGCTCATATGCAAAACATTTCAGTCGATGTCTGCTTGTGCAAAACATGCGTGCACACATCAGAATGAGTATAAAAGCAGTTCACATGCCATTTGAAGATCATATAGTTTCTGTTCAATTGCTGCTCTGAGGAGCGAACTAAACGACAATAAAAACCGAACGAATCGGACAAAGAGGCCAAATAGAAGTATTTTGAGGGGAAGAATCATTGGAATGTTGCTGGTGTGTGGTTCATCTCAAACCAAAGCATCTCACATTCTGATTGAATCAGTGTCATCTTAAGACTAGCAGATGTTTAAAAGTGCGAGAGATGTTACCCGCTGACCAGAAGAAGTTTGGTCAAAAGTAACAATAGTTCGCATGAGCAGCATTTGGCACTATATGCGTGATGTCAAAGGGATAGTTGTGCCAAGGAATTTGGCCTACCGCTCACAGTTACCAAAAGAGTACGAATTTCGAGGCACGCTGTTTGTGTGAGATTTGTAGAGACCAACCATTTATATTCCTCTTACGCTTGCGTGAAGTGCAATTTTCCTAACTAGAGTCTTTAACATCATCACTGGAATTTGCTACAATGAACCTTTGTAGGGTTCAGTGATCAATATCAATATGTAGAAATCGTGGAACACGTTTTCCCCCATGAAACACCAAGTAAAAATATAATTTTCCTTCCAAGAAGGTCATGATGTGGGCAGACATTATGGTGGTTGGCCATATAGACCCCCAATTCTTTTACACGGGGTATTTTACAGTCGAAAGACGAAAAGACGAAGTCTTTGAACTTTATTTTCTCTTGCTTTGTCAATCCTGTATTCATATTCATGGATGATAAAGCGTCTTGTTGAGGATTTCCTTGAAAGTGAAAATATAAGAGCACAATTTATTAAACGGCAAAATTATCTTTCTTATTGTGAGTGTTTTCCTTTAGTATATATAATTAGTTTGCGTTGTTTTCTCTTAAACAGTTACTTTTGATAATTAAAGCGATTGATATCATTGTTTGCTTTATTTTTTAAAGATATGTAACCATATTACATCCCCTTCTGACTTAGATTTTCTTGAACATACACATAAGCATTAATTACGGTTAACTTTTGGACATCAATATAAGTTAAATTACATTACTACGTTTTTACTAGCAATGCTCGGATATTTGTTGCAACTGTTGCAAAAGTATTCTATAATAAATTAGAAAGAAATATTAACATATCATGTAAACAAAAATATAAAAGATTAAATTTTCTGTGAATATGTTTAGTTTTGATTTGGAAACTTGCGGATTTTTCAAGAAATTGAATTTATAATAATTAGAAACATGTAAAATAAATTAGTGCATAATACTTAAATATACATTAAGAAATAACAAATAATTAGTATGCATTTATATTTTGTAGCTAAGAATAATTAATAGTAGTATTTCAATACCTAAAAAATATATGTTTTGAAATGAAATGTTCTTATTTAAAATACAATAGGATAGATTTGAATAGATTTGAATCTTTAGTAAAATTAGAGCAAACTACTCACGAAATTAAAAAATAATGGATTCTTCAATTTGGATTAATTGTTGTAGAAATTAAATAATCATTAATTTATTTCTGGAACTTATATTTATTTTAAAAGACTAAAAGTTATTTCACTGTGAATTTGATATTTTTATGAAGAGTTATATAGTATATATATATATATATATATATATATATATATATATATATATATATATATATATATATATATATATAACGATGAATTTAAAAAAAAGATTCAGTTGCGAATTAGTTGATTTCAGATAATCCGATAAAGCAAAATAAAGAAATAGGATTTTAAGAAGTAAAAAACATTAACTACTAAATATAACGGGACACAAAACATTCAAATTCACTAATTGAAACGGCATTTTTTTATATATATAAGAGGTTGTAGACTTGTTTCTGGGAAGATTTCAAGTAATTAAGAGCAAAATTTTCTCTGAAATATTCTTAGGAAATTAAATGACACTAAGCTGTAAATTGATTTTTAAAATGTTTTTAAAATTGTATATATAATAACGCTATGGTGCAAAAAAAAAGAGAATTTTTGGAAGTTGGTGCAAAAAGAAAGTAAAAGAAAATCTAGATGATTTGAAAATAACCTGTAATGAACCTTTTTTTTAAAAAAAATGAAATGTAAATATTATTTTTCTCAACGGATTAGCTATCCCCAAATAGCAAATATGCATAGCTATTAACTCTTTGAAATATATGACAAAATGATTGTATCGAAACATGCAGTGAAAATATTTATAATTAAACAACCTATTTTTTTAATTTTGTAAAAATTGATGTTGATTCTTTATTAATGCTGAATTAAATTCTGAAATATAAGCGAGTCTTAATTTTAGAATGCAAATACTAATTAAAATTACTATATACTTTTCTGACTTTTTGAGTTATGATAAAGAAGTCATTTGTTATATATTAAGTAGAAAATATCAATACCATAAGCACAAATTTTCAAATTTCCTCTAAAACTTTATAGAAATTCCCTTGTCAACGTTTTCCCTTTTATCTAAAAGAAAACATCTTTGTAATTAAAGATTAAATAAAGAAAGGAGAAACGGATTCAGCAGAAAATATTATTCATATTTTACGAACGACCTTATTAAATTTGCAAACAGCTGTCGTTATTTATTACTTGAGCGTCAAATACGTCAAATAATATTTTAGAAGGGAAAGAATTTTCTCAAGAGAAGAATAAATATTTTGTGAAAAATTGCTAATATATACATATTATTTCACAAGTTTTCGTCATAAATTTTTCAAATAAATCTTATGTTTTGATACCTCTACGAGGTTTACTGTAGAATGAGAAATTTCGGTAAGCACCTTTAAAAGTAAACATATGCTACAAATATATAATACTATGTGTTTATACTTTTGACAAAGATTTTAAAAATTCTCTTTAAGGTTTCTTTGTTAATATAAATATTCTTCATTCAGTGAGAATTCAGAAAATAAGCATAGAGAAATATATTTTTAAAATGACAAAATTATGTATTCAGAAATTCAAATTGTGGGCATAGCATTTCTATTTGAACAGTATAAGAATGTGTAGATTTTAGAATGATTAAAACTGTGGAATTTAGGGAAGAGGAGGGAAGGGAAATAAGTTAGAAAATGTGAAATGAAAATTAGGTAATGTAGAATTAGGTAAATGCAAATATCTTCCTAAAATAAGAAAAAAAGTATTTTGTTTTAAATGTTCGAATCCACTTTAGGTGTAAAAGTTATAACTAAAAGTTTATACTTTAAATGAAAACTTTATTGAGTTATAAAAATTTTGAAAGAATACAGATTTTCTTTTTTTTAAAAGAAACGCGACTCAAGTTATAATTTAAACTCAAATCTATAGCTACGACACTGTTACTTAAATCACGTTTTCCTTATGAAAAAATAAGAAAATTATATTTATTAATAATGATTTTAGCTTAACGTAGGCATAACTTTAATTAAATTTAATAACATTAGCAACCCTATAACTTATTAAAAATAATGCATAAGGTAATGTTTCTTAAAGTAAGTTGTAAAGCATAATGAGAGATCATTACTTATTTTAGATGGAAAGATAGAGAAAAATGATCAAAACAGATACCTCCTTTTGTACTTTTATATATAATTAATAAGGTTATTAAGAAATTTTTAAAATTTGTCCCCCCATCCTCTCTACTTTTTCCTCACTTGGATAAGAAACAATCCTTCAAGTTCTATACATTAAATTAAAACAAATATTTATAGATCAGTTAATATTCTTAAGTATATTTGAACTTCATAAAATAAGCATTTGATTCATAAAGCAAGATTTTATTAGAGTGAATTCACATAAGTAATGTGTACACAGAGAAAAATTATAACTACGTATAGGTTAATAAAATATAGTACATTAAGCAGGATTCATTCCAAACCTATCAATAAAATGAATAAAAAAGTAATTTATGAGCAACACACATTGTGAATGTAATAGTTAAAATGGATTTTATTAAGATATAATTTCAAGAAGTATTGTTACTTCACACAGAATCTTTTACACACATAAACATGCACATTATTTCGTGATAAACTTAATTAACATTACACTTTATTTAAGGGTGATTTATTTTATTATATTTTTACTTTGAAAATGATATGAATTTTTTAATAATGTATTTTTTAGCTTGACTATTATTTGTATTTAATTACATAGTAAGTCTACTAAATTTTATTTTACAGATATGTGCACTAAAGTCCATAGGATTGCTTTAAAATTCGTATCAAAGCTCACAAAAATCATGCTATAAATAAATTAATTAGAATATAAGTGAGAAGTTTATAAATCAACATTAAATTCTTCAACTGTCTCGCATTAAATCTATTTTCGAATCGGTAAAAGCTCAAGTAATTTGTAACATATTCTTGGCAGTAATAAAATTCTTTATATGAAAAAGAAAACATAGTTCATCAACTTCAGGCACTGTTAGGTTATATTAGTAAAAAATAAATAAAAAGAACAAAAAAAGTGTGTGCACTCGTGTTTTACAACTAACAATTATTTATTTTCATTTTGTCATTCGACGTGATACAGTTATTCATAAAAAAATGTTTAAAATAATTCTTATGATTTTAATTAAAAGTTCGCATGAATAAACAATCCATGAATTTTCTCTGAATTGTTAACACAATTATGGAAATTTTAATATACTTTAGAATGAAACAATTTTTTTTTATAGAAGCTCAGAATAAAAAAAAATATATTGAAGAATTTCCTTATAAAGCTAAAATTTCAGGAGTCTTTTGTTTTTATATTTGTTAAAATGCATCCGAAAAAGGAAAACAAAAATGACCTAGCATATAAAATAAAATAAATTACATCTGTATAAATAAAAATCCTTGAAAACTCGCTATATAAAATAGATATAAAAAAATACATTAATGCAATTGTTAGAATGATTATAATTTTTAATTTATTTTAGAATTATTAAAAAATCATATACTTAAAACTTTCTTTTATTTATTTTTGTATACATCTTCAACTGTTGAATAATTTTAAAGCATAGAAAATTCCAAGGATTCTATATTTACTTTCTAATAATTTTAAAACATCAAAACAGATAGAAAATTTTGTTATAACAGAATGGTTGCAGTTGCCTATATTTGCCTACGAACAGAATATTTGATGTCTCACGAACTCTATTCTGTGTTTACAGCTAATAATTTCAAAAACGAAACTAGTCGAAGATTTTAACACCATGTCATCCTTTTTACCTTCAAAACAAAAAACATACCAGCTATTATTTTAAAACTATCCAATATTTATTTTTTTATATATGTTCAACCTCAGAAAGACGAAGCCATACGTCAGGTTCAAAACTGTAATGAAACAACCTGATTGACAGTAATTGCCGCAATCTATCATTCGCTGAAGTGGTTTCTGATTACATCTTATAATGTTCCTGTGCCTCCGTTGTAAGCTCTGAAAAAACATTTTTTAAATCAGACCCAAATGACCTTTTTCTTTCCATGCAAGCAATAATCTTGTCCCGTTATAAGAAGATAAGTTACTCATTCGATTATTTAAAAAATAAATTGCTAATAATAAATGTCTTTTGATCTAGACAGAAATGATAAATATTTCATGAATCTGTTGAAACGTAGTTATTTTTACAAATATCAGAAAAGGGAACATTGCTTCCAAATGACATTTGAATTGCATTATTTATTCGTTCAGTATAGAAAACTGAGCTGTAACATATTTTAAGAATTCAGTTTGTAAAAATTGAATTCTTAATATAAGATAAACTTTGATAGTAATTTATTATCATTGTTCGATAAGAAAGTTTTTATTAGTAATTTTGGATATTTTTCTGGGAAAGACGATAAATATTGAAACGCTAATTAAAAAAAAATCTTAATGTAGTTTTTATTGGACATTTTTCAAAAATAAAAGAGGTCTCAAAATATATTTTTGTACTTCTATATTAAAATTTAATAATTTTTATCAAATTGTAGAATTATTTTGATTCTTGTCAGTTTTGATAGATGCAAGGTTTTTGATAAGTAATGCAATGGAAAAAAAATGAAATGATTATTGATGCAAGTGTTAAAAGAAAACAGTTTGATAGATACTTCTAAAATGCATGGATATTTATGATTTACAAATAGGAATACATTAAAACATTTATTTCAACACAATGATGCGCTGATAGATTTATGTATACTGTAGTTTGTATTAATAAGCCCAACATTTTATAAAAGTATGATTGAATAAAATTTTACTGGTTTCTTATAACTTGTCTTCTTGAATGTTTTACAGCTGACTTATTTTCTCAGAATTATTTTCTCTTATTTTCTCTCCTTTAAATAATTCAATAAATCATGTACTCACCATTAAACAAAAATATATTATGTACATTAACTCTTTATCTACCGCATTATGATTCACTGCAGTTTTTTTCATGCAATATTCCTTTTTGAATCAGTACATTGGAAATTAAGAGATATACATAAACAAAATAGCTTTGGGAAATTTAATTAATTAGAACTAATTAACTAATTAAAGACATTTAACTGGAAAATTAATTACATATACTGTTCACCTAAAATGAATAGTCAAATCGTTTCCTAAGGTCTTCATTAACATACAATAAAATCAGACATTTACTTTTTGACGTTAACTATTTTTTCGGATGCGCTGAAAACGCAATTTCTGCTATAAAACTATTCCCCTTCCCCGCTAAAATACTCATCATAGAACCCCAACTGCTATATATCTTGGAAGAGAGAATTTAAAAGAATATATGCCTGCTCAGTATCGTCAAAGTATTCATAAAAATGGTTATTTTATGTAATTTTAAAGTGAGTGGTACTTATAAGTACCATCGGTAGATAAAGGTTTAAAGACATTTTCTAAATTTGTCGTAAAATAAGGAGAAAGAAACTGACATGAGTCAAATATAAAAAAAAATATTTATGCATTTTGAAATTGTGAGAATACACAAAATTGACGTTTTTAATATATATTTGAATGTATAATTTTGTTTCTAAAATCTAAACGTAAGAACATTCATTTTAGTGCTAGTTTAACTGTTTATAAGAGGTAAAACTTTTAAAGTAACATATTACAAATACACACAGATACACAGTTTTGACAATCTGAATTACAGTAATTTCAGTTATTCAAGTATGTTAAAAACTAATGTAATGGTAAAAATTCCCTACTATTTTTTTATATGGGCATCTTGTGATTAGCGAAAAATTTGAAGATTTGTAATTTTCCCATTTAGTAACTATACTCTAAGAATTATTTTATGTATACGCCCTAAATCTAAGTTATCTTTTATGAGAAATTTTAATATTTATTAAGTATTAAAGTAAGTATTTAAAAAATAGTATTAGAGCTCTAGTGATGATTTTCAACTTAAAATGTTTATATATGTGGGAAATTTCCATATGAACATTCTAGAGAGGGCGCTGTCAAGGCAGCCACCAGGAGTTAACGAAGGAGAGGGAATTCAGCGAGCGTACTGTAGACGAGGAGGTGGATGATCCGGGGCTGAAGGGAGAGTAACGAGAACGGTGGCCGAGTAGGGACCCACCAATCCGTTGTTCACGAGAGAGACGCGCAGGTCACTCTCAACACTCCTGTACCTCAGTGTTATTGTGAAGATCAGAATTCAGCGAGCGGACTCTTGACGCGCAGGTCGATGATCCGGGGCTGAAGGAAGTGACGAGGACGGTGGCCGAGTAGGGACCCACCAACCCGTTGTCCAGGAGAGAGACGCGCAGGTCACTCTCAGCACGAGGGCTTAATCGAACTGTAAATACTGTATTATATGTGTAAACATCTGTCTTAGTGAGTAGAACTGTGAAATTAAACGTTAGATTAGAAACAAACAAGAGTGTGATTATTGAATACCCCTAGAACTGTACAATAATCCCACAAAATATGATTTTCCTTAAGATTCTATCCGTTAATACTTTTTCCTTACTATAATAGTTATCGATTAATTATATTTCAACATAGAGATAAAACAGTATTAATTTCCCCTATTTACTGCATTCATAGATACCAAATTTTAAAAAAAGTTATTTTAACTTTTGAAAATATTTTATTTTCTTTTTAACCATTCCTTCTTATTTTCTTTTCAACCTCTCTCTTTTTCTAAGACTTTCTTCCTCAATTTCCTTTAACAACTTATTTTTTTCTTGGTTTTCACTATTTTTTGAAAATAACAGCTATTTAACGAGCTGAATATTTAAGAAAAGAATAACTTCAAAGAAAATTAACAGAATTTATTTACATTTGTTATTTACTTGTTAATTATACTACATTATATTTAAATTGAATTAATATTTTGAAAAAAGATGCTTAAAAAAACAAGTTTCAAAAAATCTTTAAGCATTAAGTAAGGAATATATAAGTTAATTCTTTTGACCAACGGAAGAATTTTACAGACTTGTAGATTTGTGGATTTTGTTTAAAAATGACGTTTCAAATTTGTGTTTGCTTTACATTTCAAATATGGAGCATAAACTACTTTAATCATATTTGAAATAATTCTTTTAAAAAGATTGGACTCAACTTATTTCATTCGTAAAAAAAAAATTATCTTCTATAGAATAAACTCTTGAAGTATTTCAGAAAACTATCAACATTTATAGATCCATCTTTCAATAATAATAAAAAAAAGACTTCAACTGTATCAAATACATCGACTTAAGTGCTTTTCAAAATTGGAATGGGAAATATGAGTTGTTGAGTAAATTACAAAAACATATTTCCGATTTATTACGAATGATAAAAATAAAAAAAAGTTCCTTCCAATCACTTCAAAACTTTCTTCGTCTAAATCCTTCTTTTTTTTTGTTCTTTTTCTTTTATCTCCTTTCCTCTCTCCGATCTTAAAGAAGCTGGCAATGGAAAGATGCTTATAGTATAAGAAATAAAAAAAATAAATAAAATGATCAAGCAAACTACGAGAAGGCCTCCTACATAGATCTTTTGGGCCTTGAGGGCACACTAGAGGAAAGTGTTGATGTCTTGTTCTTTTTCATGTCATTTGGTATCTCTGCGAAAAAAAGAGAGAGAGGAAATATTTTACGTTTTATTTTTTCTCGAAAGCCATAAAGCCTTCTATCCAACTACCAAAGTTTGTTGTCGTTTCAGTTTGGTTGCCAAGGAGATAGCGTGCTTCAATTGCTTTGCTGTTGCATTTTAAAGACAAGAAACAAAATTATTCCTCTTTTAGTTGCGTCTTTAATTGTGCGGTGTAAAGGTACTTATCTGATAAAACATCTGTTGCTGGCTGCGCATATTTTAGCAGTTACTATTAATTAATTACTACAGGACAGTAAATATTAATGAAAATAACTTACGTATGAGGTAACACAAACTTACATCCAATATAAGTACAAAGTAATTTTTTAACTTTCAAATTTCTGACTTATCATTATAATACAAGTAATTAAGCATATATTTATTTGTTTCTTAAATGTATTCTGAAATTAATTAATGTTATTCTAATCACATATTAATTGAATATAAACCAGAGAATTATGATCTTTTTAAAAAACGCATCTAGTGGGGTTTGTAATTATAATAACATTTCTTTCACGCGACTGATTTTAAAAATTGAAAGCTTATTACCTGTATATTATACGATATCATTTAAGTCTTATTACACCGACCTCCAAAAGTTAGAGTACAACGTATTCTTCAAAGGTCGCCATCAAACAAAATGGCAACACCAATAATTTTCACTGTTTATGAGTACGATTATCATGTACGTAAAACAATGATCACGTCACTTATTTGAAAAACGATGATTATTCACTTATATGAAAAACGATAGCCATTATTTTTGATTTAAAGAAAAGGACATTAGAAAAATGTGAAAATGTGAATTAGAGAAAGTGTGCAAATATATCAAACTTACATATCATTGCGTACTTACGCGTATTAATGGTGATCAATAATTAATGGTAATATCGATGACGATATCCTGGGTAGTCAAGAAATGTCTTGGAGAAATTATTTACTCCATTCATTAAAGTGATAGGCATTTGAAAAATGGAGATGGGCTTGTTACAAACTGATACTGCTAAAGGGTCTCAAAATGGCCCCCAGTGTGATCCAGCGACTGTAGGATCAATTGGAATAGAAAGAGTACGTATCTAAAAGACATGTTCCAGTTTAACCAAGATTTACAAAACCTCTTCGGAAGACTGTTTTCAAGTTCTTTCAACCTGAATGAGAAGTACTACAATACATCAGCATATTGCAGATCATTTTGTCGTATCAGGAACAAGAATCTTTGCTACCCTTTATATCAGTGCTTCTCAAAGTTTCAATATTCACGACACAATATTCAATCTTAATTTTCATCGCCCCCCCTCATATAATAGTGTTGTTCTCTTTAAAAAATTACTTCCACTCAGGTATCTCGGAACAGCATATTTATTAATACAAATACGAAAATAACGATTACGGATACTGCACACAGCATATCTGACCCAAAATCACACAGCGACAGGTCAGCTCGTCAACCCCGTAGAAGGAATGCGGGGGAGTGAAGCGGGAAAAACGCACTTGGGTGGATCACTCAGTTATCCTTCCGCCAGAAAAAATACTGCACTCGCTTCACCCCCAACAAATAGCAATGTATTGAATTCAATAATACTGTACTTCGATGCTAAGACTCTTTGAAACAACCTTAACCTCTTAAGTGCCACCGGCGTATATAAACGTCTCGCTCACAAAGCATTGATTTCTCCGCACGTATATATACATCTTTCCGAGGTCATATGATATTTTCTGTGCACTGCTATACAAAAAAATTATTCCGAAGGCTTGGGAATGCAACAAAAAGACATTTACAATTTTTGCGAAGAGTTTACTTATTTCAGATAATTTTTGCTTCTTCATTCCTCCCCCAATATAACACATACGTGCACCTACATGGAAAATGATTGGCATTGGAAAGCAAATCAAGTAACCTTTAATCGGCAGTTAAGGGATTTTTTATAAACCGTACAAATGATTAAGATAAACGTTAATTTTTGTACATAATTTTATATAGGAAAATTCAATTATTATTAAACTTGTTCTTGAGTTAGTATTGTTAAATTATAAAATATATTGTGTTAGCAGTGATACATTTATAAATGTAATATATCAGAGTAAATGTGTATTTTATTTTTGAATATGTCAGAATTTGTGTTGTTTGTTTACTTTCAGTGAATTAATCATTTTTTGAAATATTTTTTTGTTTTCGAATTTTCAATATGCGCGCGCTCCCCTTGTAGGGTCTTCCCGCCCCCAAGGGGGAGCGTTCGACAGTTTGAGAAGTGCTGCTTTATATAGAGCAGTGTATCTCAAACTGCGGGGAGCACCCCCTAGGGGGCGGGAAAACCCTACAAGGGGGGCGTGAGCATATTGAAAAGTCGAAAATAAAGTTTATTTTCAAAAATTATTAATTTACTGAAAGTAAACAAATAAAATACATTCTGACTTAATAAAAAATAAAATACAATCACCACTTGTAAACATATCAGCACTGTGCAATGCATTTTATAATTAATTTAACATTACTAAGTTAAGAATAAGTTTAATAATTACCAGTGACCCCATAGACTAGTCATATATAAAATTAAAAACAAAAATTAACACTTATCTTTGTAATTTGTACGGTTCTAAATTTGATTAAAAATCACGTGATTTGCTCCCCAATGCCACCATTTAACATGTAGTCCAGGGCATGTGGTGTATCGAAGGGGGGGGGATAGAAAAGAAATAAATAAGCAAATCTTCTCTGAAATAAATCCTTCTAAACACTATCAGGATCATTTTATTGCATTCCCAAGTCTTCGGAATAATTTTACGGATGCAATGCACCGAACAAATCATACTTCGGCAAGACGTATACATAAATTCAGAGCAAATAACGTCTTGGCTAAGAGGGACGTTTTTATGTGGTGGTGGCATGTAAGAGTTTGATGTCGTACTGTAGGTTTGGCTTCAAAGAATAAAATTATGGAATAAATACATTGTTATTGTATCGAGGAAAATTATGATTGAATATTGGGTCGCAAATATTGAATGTTTGAGAAGCACTGATATAGAGCAAAGGAACACGGTTTTTTTGCTGGAGAGCAATGAAGTTCTGTACATTTCACAGAGGGTCTAGGGTTACACAGAGGAGCGATTCAGGTGCTGTAAGATACAATTACAAATCTGGTGGAATCATGGTTTGGACAGAGATCTCTCTTGATGGCCAGACAGACCTGAATGTGATCCATAAAGGAATTTTGACTGGAGTGTTATATTGGGTCAGATATTTGATTTATATACTCAACCATACAACATTGCTTTTGATAATGAATTCCTTCTGACGAATGATAATACTCAAAATCAACGATCTGCGCTTGTTGACAATAACCTTCAGGATCATAGTTTGTAACGAAGGAAATGGCCAGCTCAATCTCTAAACCTGATTCTGATATAGCATATTTGGGGCTACCTTGGAAGATATGTTGGTGTTTTAAGTCTGATTGCTACTTCATTTAATTTCAAATTTCGATGGGAAGCAATTTTCCAACCTATAATTTATGGTGCTATAACACCTCGGTGAACACGACAGCTAATTTCTGGATTTCAAGGCATAAACATAAAGGATGACCTGGAAGTTTCCTGAGCAGACGGAAAGCTGTTCCATTTGACGTACGGTTGTCTAAAGTTGGTGACCATACACCAAGTTTACGGAAAACACATAGAAGTTGCCTAAAGCACACGAGAGGTAAACACTTGTACATCTTGTAATGTACCACTGTTTTGATACCTGTTTTATGAAATTTCATGGAAAGTAATCTGTATTAGTTCTCAAAATAAATCTAATGTAGAATTTCTTTTACAGATTTCAATATTTGCCAATAATACTTTATAAATATTGCATAATGCGATTTTTAAAAAAATGAGATGTCCTATTTTGGTATACATCTCAGTGGATAGTAGGCAATATACTTCCAAGAAAAATAGTCTTGGAAAATAAAACTAGTTTTTTTAAGTAATATGCTAAATGAATTTCTTTTTATTCATCAATCTCAACCCCAAAAATATTTTAACATAACATTACTAGACGTATATTAAAGTAATATAAAAAAAAAGATTATAAGAGTCAATTCCTACGTCGCTAGAAAATCTACGGGCGCCATCTGTTGCCGATAAATCTAACTTCTACAGAAATAACGCAGATCCAAATTTTAAAAAATCGAAAAATAAATTTTAATTAATGAATTAATAGTTGAAAAAATACATTAACTTCAAGTGTCATCCACTACAAGTTTAAAAATATATATTTGACTTTCATTGGGTGAATAAAACGTATTTTATTACGGACTGAAAAAAAATTGAATACTTCTGGTTGAATGGCTACGTCAACAAACAAAACTGCCGCATTTGGAGTGAAGCTAATCCACAAGTGTATGTCGAAACACCATTAGATCCAGAAAAACTGACTGTTTGGTGCGTTTTATGGGCTGGTGAAATCATTGGTCCGTACTTCTTCAAAAACGATGAAGGCCACAACGTTACAGTCAATGGTGATCGGTACAGAGCCATGATTACTAACTTTTTCATTCCTGAATTGAACAATCATGACGTCCAGGAGCTGTGGTTCCAACAAGACGGCGCAACATGTCACACAGCTCGTGCCACAAGCGATTTATTGAAAGACACGTTTGGTGACCGCCTAATTTCACGTTTTGGACCTGTGAATTGGCCTCCAAGATCTTGTGATTTAACACCGCTAGACTATTTTCTGTGGGGCTATGTAAAATCATTGCTCTATGCGGATAAGCCACAAACTCTTGACCATTTGGAAGACAACATTCGCCGTGTTATTGCCGATATATGGCCACAAATGTTGGAAAAAGTCATCGAAAATTGGACGTCCAAATTGGACTACATCCGAGCCAGCCGTGGCAGTCCTATGCCAGAAATCATATTTAAAATGTAATGCCACAAGATTATCTTTCGAATAAAAAAAATTCATGTCAATCGAATAATACATCGTTGTTTTATTGCAATTTAAAGTTCTATACCTCTAAAAAAACACCCTTTATATAAATATATCTTAAATCATTGTTTACTGTTTACATTACCATGTCTTAAAATTAGATCAAAATGTGATATTGTTTTATTTATTAAATAGAAATAAATAAATATTCTTTTTTTAAATTCTAAAACCTAAACATATTTACTTCAACTTTGTTTAAAGTTATCGTATTCTTTTGTAAAATTATGAAATAATTTCTTTATGTAAACAATACGGGTATACTCAAAACAAAACATATTTTTTTTTTCCAGATTTTGGTACGTCTTTCATTTAAAGAAGCAGCTGTAGACAAATAAACGTAGTTATAAAATTTTACAGTTGCAGTCTAAATAATACATTTCTTTTGAAACTTAATTGATGGAAACGGAAAATACGAAAATAAATGAATTCCACATTCTTATCTTTAGTCAAACTAAATCGATGCATTTAATATAACAGCACTCATTTTTAAGTTCTTGGATTCAAATAAGGGAGGATATTCCCATTTTAGTTTATTAGATCATTTGACGAGATATTTCCCTTTTATTTTCTTTGGAGTACCATCTAGGCAATAACGGCATTTACGCCATGATGACACGATTTTCTTAACACTGACATCGTCCTCGTCTGATGACGTCATAAATTCGGGTAATGTCGCCTCTTTAACTTGATTGTGTCATAAATCTTCTTGATGTTTGTGTCACTTCGTTATTCTCACCCCAGATAGAAAGAATGTTTAATTTCAGAACAAAAATTAGGGCATTTTCTTTTATTAAGTTCAGAACGGCAAACCTTAAACGAGCTCTTTTTGAATCATGCCAAACAATTTTCTTTGTGTATTGATTGTTTCTAAAGCAAACAATGCATGAGCAAAATATTTATCTTTTTTAACCTACTTATGATTTTAGATTAATCATAATCAATTTTTAAAATATATTTTCACAACTAAATACATCTTTTATATTTCATTCAAGCTACAATAAAATCATATTTTCTTGGCCTTTTTTTTATTATTTTACAATTCTAAAGACTTTTGATTTAATATAACTAACTTCGTTGAAAGTTTCTATAGATATATTTTAACATTATGTATGACTTTGTTGAAAAATATAGTTTTTATACAATAGGACCTTTGTAAGTTGAATATTTAAAACCCTATATATAAGCAAATTGCTTAGTGTGTACAATACACTAATCACAATGATTCGTAATAACACTTTTACAGTTTCTCTCCGAAGAAAATAACTCGCCAACTTTGTTAAGACTCATTGAGATTAAATGCATTGTGTTACTCGGAATCAGCCTATTTTACATTTTTTTCAATGTTTTGAACCGAATCTGTAAATGCATATAAATGGAAAAAAATGACTTGATATTTATTTTTATGAAAATCGATGGAAAACCTATAATTACGTTTTTTTATATCAATCAATGTATAAGGACTATTTCTCACAGTGATTAAATATAGCAGTATAAGAAGTTGTTTAACATTTTTATGTGATCTGACTCATAATTGATCAATTAATTTTTTGTTTGTTTTAAGTTTCGAAGTCTATCTTTATGAAATCTATTTGAAGATGATAGACTATTGCGTGAAAGTCTAGTTAGCTGGAGTTTTACCACTTGTATTTACATATGTACTATCATAGTTGCAGCTAATGAACTTAATGCTTTTACGTTTAGTTTTTTTTAAGCTAAATGTGTCTAAATCAAATTATGAACAAGCTATGATAATAAATGGACATTAAGTAAAGAGCTAAAACATATTAGTTCTCTATGTTTGCTTAAAAGTTTTTATTTATTTTGGATTCCGATGTTGTTATATTAATCAATCACTAAGGGAAAAATTGTTTAGTTGCATTTACTAAGACCTTCACGTACCTTAAATGTATAAACATTTAAATCTCTCTTCCTTTTTAAAAAATATATTGATGATTGTGGTTCATAGAATAGTATATTATAATATATATTTCACAATCATTTTCTGTTTAAAATATAGCCATATCTATTGTAGAAAAATTAACAAATTGAAGTATAATTTTATTTAACAAAGATTAAAAAGGCTAAATAGTTATACATATAGGAGTAACACATACCTAAAAATAATCGAAAATGACATTTAAACAATATATTATTCGAAATTCATTACAAGAGAAAATAATTACGCTTTTACCTCTGTAACAAAACTGAAACCTATCTACCACGGAAAGTATTTAATTTAACATGAATATCTCATGATGTATTGGAATGTCCTATAGATGATTGCTTTGTATTCTTTCTAATGATGAGAGTGTGGGATCTGACTCCGATAATAAGCGTTGTTACTAATTTGTTTTCCAGTTGTCTGAAATGCATGTGTTCGAATGAGGTAAACTACCAATAAATTTTAAAATAGATGCGCTTTATTACTTGTGTGATATTGGTCTCTCATTATTTCTTTGTGTTCTCAGTATTTGACTACTAATATAATTCAATTTAAATAAGAGTTATAATGATAATATTATACTCTTGATGTTTCTATTTGAATGAGAGAAAATACGTAATATGGTAAAAAATGTTCATATTTTAATAACGTCATAATATGGCATTCTTAAAAAGATAATTGCATTTGAGAATATACACTTAAAATTTCACTTATTGTTTGTTAAAGTCTTGATTTCTATTTCATCGCTATAGTTATAAAAAAATTGATATAATTAATGCTTCAAACAGTAAATAATTTACACCTAGATATTTAATATGTTAATATTACTTTCTGTTGTATTTTTTTATAATATAAACCATAATATTCGCAATCAATGTCGCTTCTCAAACTTTAATGGCGTTTCATTCGAATCGTTCTATCAGTCAAGTTAAGATCATTTTTTGCAACCGAATTTAGCGAGTTTGTGACCATTTGGGTCCCCATTTTGGTCGATTTGGTAACCCTAAGGATGTTTTTGTAAATTACTGGAGAAATGTACAGCATCATGATCTATGCCGCAAGCGGACTTATCGAGAAAATCCTTGAAGGTAGCCGCTCAGGCTGTAAATCGCATTTTCTCGCTGAAACTGAGTCAGTACCAGTTTGACTGTTGAAAAGTACACTAGAAAATATTTGCTTGTGTGTGCAAATAAGCTTTCCGTGCACTTACTTTCAGACATTGATAATTATATCTGAGTGCTGTATAAGGTGTGAAAACCTTTTGTGACTTATTGTACAAATTTTATTGTTGTTCCCGGTATTTTAAGCATTGTTTTTCTACAATAAAGTTTCATCGCTCTTAAAGAATTTTTCTATTATTTAAATTGATAGCCTTAAATACCAAAATCCTGATCTACGTAGCTGTGTGATTTAGTTTGGATTCCATTTGCAATAACATTTATCAACTCATTTTTATTAATTCGTTGACCTTTGTTTGATATCGAATTTCTGAACATTTATGTTGATTATATTTATGACAAAACCAGTTTAAAATTCGCAGGAGTACTTGATGATAGTTTGAGTGTACAAGTTACCAATATATGGCGTGTGTAGAATTGGAGAGCAATGCATCATAATTATAACATTTTAAGTTTCGCCCACATATTTCAGTAAAAAGTGAGAAATTTTCTTTAAATATAAATGTTTTGAATGTAACTCTACCTTCTTCACCATAAATTTATATTAAACTTTAGGTACTATTGTACATAGAACTAATTGAAAAATAGTACATAAAATATACCTTTATTACTAAACATTTTAGTCCTACGATGAATACTAGAACTTTTTAAAAATTTCTGGTTGTTTTATTACTCTCGAATCTTTCTTACTATAAAGACTGCATTTTAGAATGAAAAATAAAATGTTTGATTATGTTTTTCATATTTTAGGTGAATTGTTTTGAGACATTGAAGAAATATAATGCATAATTGTAAAATTAGATCTCGCAACTGTTAATTTATCAAAATTTAATGATTTATAAATATGACGTAATGACTTAAAAAGCTAGATGCAATGGGACTGAATAATCTAAATAAATATGTCTTGCTTTTTTTATTTTGAAAATACTAAATTAAAATTTATTTATACCGTTGTACAAATATTTTGTACTCTAAAGAATATGTTCTCTTACCGTTTTAAATGAACCTTACAAAAAGAATGCAAAATAAAAGATAGCTTGACTTGTTACATGACTTCCTTCAAACATGACTGCTTAGGGCATTAACAAAAAAAAATCTTAAAATGAAATCTGATGTAAATAATTTCTTTCATCCCTAGAGTAAAGCTAATAATACCAATAGCATGAAACGAAGCACTTTTTAAAAAAATAGCATTCCAGTTTTTCCTCTCCCTCAGCCCGTGTTTCCGAAAGGAACATCGGAAGTAGTACAAGGAAATGAGAGGAACTAAAAGCACAGGCATTTGCTTTTTTCTTCCTTTCTTGGCTAAGAAAGAGCCCAAGCGTCGGATAAGGCGTTAGCCCAGTAAACCGGAGGGACCATCGGTAATCAGGCGCGAAAAACCGCTGAAACTGCGTCAAAGTTCTTCTAAGACTCGTGACGTATGCCTGCTTCATTTCTAGAGAGAAAGAAACAGGAATTGGATGGAAAGAAAAAAAAAGAAGAGAGAGGGATAGAGGAGGAATAAAAAAAGCGCAGTAGAAGATTGCTCCCCGTTCAAGACAAAAGGCAACCAGTGGAACGCATTGCTAACCGATATTCTTCTTTGTCCCATGCTTATCGTCACCGAGGAAGAAAGGAGAAAGGAAAGAAAAGCGCACATGATTTCTCTTCTTTCTTTCTGCTTCGTGAATTTTCGTTAAGTTTCCCTCATCTTCGTTCTCTTCTTTATTTTTTTGTATCCTTTGCTATTCTTTTTTCTCACCTCATCTTTGAGCATTGTCTTGAATTTTGTTAAAGAGAGAAGGAAAACGTTATGATTCACGGATCCTAAGAAAACGTTTCTGGAATAAATTGCCTTCCAAGAAAGGAGAACTAAACAGAAGTTTGAAGAGAATTTAAAAAGAAGACTATCTTTTTCTTTTTCTTTTTCACGATAAATATAAATTTGGCTGAAATATTCTCAAACTTATATCGTTAGAATGGAGGAGAGTGGGAAACAAATGCGGATAGTTTTGATACTGTAAACTGAATTCGGAAACTTTTTGAGTTCGCACCACTGGGAAAATGACCGGTTAAAAAAAGAAAGAAGAAAAAAGAGAAACTGAAAAACTCGTGCCTAGAAAATGCCAAAGCAAAGAAAATATACTTGTAAAAGAAAAGGGATGTTGATCTCGAATTAATCTTAGTCGAAATAACTCGCCTTAAAATTGAAAATACGGAAATCAAAAAAAAAATGCAAGATGTTTGTTAAATACTGAAGCATCTTAAGAAAAAAAAAGAGAAGGATTTTAAGACACTAAATACTAAAAACTTAAATGTTTTTTTACTTGCCAACATACATTGAAAATAAATTCATAAATAAAAAATCTATATTTCGTATTAACATGAACTTATTTAACTTTTAAACTTCATTTACTTTGATATATAAATTGATTTAAATCATTGGTTTTACATACTGTAATATCAAAAGATTCTTTAGAGATTCTTTTTCACGAAAAGTAGGAGTGATCATGCGTCATCTTCTTATATCTAGCAGTAAAGCATGTTTTAATAGTTTTAAATGTATTTTAATTATTCGACATGCAAGCTATTCGTAATTCAATGACCAGTAAGTTGAATGTACAACATATTGCAGTAGCTTGTAATGATCTTATCCCTGAAGTCGCTGCTTCATCATCTTGTCTACCTAACGTGCTGGCACCCCCTGGGAGGACGTAACGATGGGTGACAAACGACTCTCCATGATAACCACTATGGGTGACAAAGACTATGATATATATATATATATATATATATATATATATATATATATATATATATCATATATTTTTTAGTTTGAACTTTCGGATTTTTTTAGTTTGAACTTTCGGATTTTTTTAGTTTGAACTTTCGGATTTTTTAGTTTGAACTTTTTGATTTTAGATATTTTTTTAATCTGAACTTTCGGATCTCAAATATTTTTTCTACCTATACAACTATTTTAAAGATGGGTGTATCATCTTCGGTGTTAGATGGTTCACTTATATTATGCACTGAATTATTTTTGAATTTTAATATTTTAGTGTTATAATATCTTTCAGGATATACGATGGCGAATAGTTTAATTTTTGAAGTATAATGGTTTATTTTCAACTTTTTAATTTTTAAATTTTTGAAATTTGGATATTTTCCGATTAACTTACCAAGTTGCAATAGGGGGAAGGTTGGCGCCATCAAACTAGTTTAACCCCACTTATCGGTCCTAAGTCCGAGGTTGCACTTGGATATTTTATAAACTTTTATTTTAATTTTATTTTATAATTTTTAAATAATTTTGTTTGAAAACGATGGAATTCATCTTTTATATTTGCCATTGATATATTTTGAAATAAGATTTAAAATTATAAGATTTGTATATTTCAATTTTTCAATTGATTATTGTGATTGATTGTTGATGATTGATTTTATTTATTTAAATGTATATATATATATATATATATATATATATATATATATATATATATATATATATATATATATATATATATATATATATATATATATAAGTCCAATTTATTGTTCTCAATTATATTTTCTAGAACAAGTTATCTATAAAAGGAAGTCCTAGGAGTGATATAAAGAAAGCAACTACCTTTCGTGAATAAGTGCACGAAAGAAGCTTAGTTTAGCTTTAACCCAGTGCTTCTCAAACTTTCAATACTGGTGCCCCCTTTTCGATCACAATTTTTATCGCACCCCCCCTTATGCGTTAATATTGTACTGAATGCAATAATAATGCACTTTGAAGCTAAAACTACAATAGGCGATCTTAATTATAAACCATACAATTTAGTAAGATAAGTATTAAAATTTTGTCTACTACTTTTAAGCAAAAAATAAATAAAATAAAATAAAACAATTGGATAATTATTATGTTATTTTTCCTTTCTCTAATTTTTGAATTGAACATATTGCAAAATACGGTGGCTGCTTAGAAGACAAAATATAGATATCTGCTAAATATACGAAAAGAACTCAGAGGGTGAATTTCTAATCATAAGCGTATAACTTATAAAAACTTTGATTTGCAAGATAAGCCCATGAAAGTCGTGAATACTTATTAAACTTGTTCTTAATTTAGTATTAATTAATTAGTTATAAAATACTCTGTGCAGCACTGATACATTGAACGTCTACCGGCTGAAGTGCCGGCTCTTTGCACGAGTTCATTTATAAGAAAATTAAACATTATTGATATAATAGCTGAATTGTAAGGAGTGCAAAGCCGAATGCTCGACAATGTTTACAAAAATGTAAAATGATTTTTTTAAAATGGTTGCTCAAATTCTGATTAGTTTTAAGCGAATGGTAATTTTAAGCCTCTCAGAATTAGCATTTATATTTGATGTTAAATAATGAACAATAATATAAAATTCCGATGAAGAATAACTGTATTATTTTTAATATTTAAAGCGAAAAGACTTCAACATGTTTTAACCCAGGAGCAGGCGCGGACTCAATACAGTCGAGCGGGGTTATTGAGTCAACATAATCCTTTTTTTTTTCATAATTATTTTATTGTACACGATGCAAATCGGGATTCGATTGAATAATTTAATCAAGAGTAAGTTTGCTTACCTACTTTCAAGGACTTTTCCATTTTTCTTTTGTAACAAATAAACAGTTTTGCCAAAATTAACAATTTCATAATCTGTGCGTCCCGCGCGACCACTTCCGGGTAAAAAGTGTATTCATTATGATTATATGAAATTGCGCAAAACGTTTTTCGCATTATGCTTTTCAAGTATAGAATACTCGTAAAAATAAGTCTTGGCAAAGTAATCCTTCAAAGTGCTCTTCGTGGTTTTGCAAATATCATAAAACTCTTTTGCATGGAAAAAAGTGTAACAGAGACATACATTACTTACAACATCCCTAAATGAGAAACAAACACATAAGAGAGGGTTCATAACTAACTGTACCAATAATTTAGAAGGTTAAACAGATTACAGTTATAATGTGCAGTATTTTAAAAATAATGGCAGTGATGAATTTTTTGTTTTCCTAAATTTTTTCGATTCTGCGTCCGGGATCTGTTTTTTCTCTGAAAGAGTTGTATGTTAGGTTTAAACAGAAAGCGTAATAAAAAAATTTCTCATCATGGGATTACAGCAAATCAAATAATAGTTTTTTATTTGGTTTTGATCAAAGATAGTTAATTAGGTATTGAAGACGTTTTTATTTTTGTTGAATTAACGCGTGCGCATGCCTATAAATTACATCAGATTAAAAGTGCATTTTTTATTATGTCTGAAAGTATTTTGTTTCAATTCATTCAAGTAAATTAATTATGTTTAAATCTTTTATTTTCGATATGCTTGCGCCCCCCTCGTAGGGTTATCATGCCTCCCAGGGGGGCGCGCCCCACAGTTTGAGAAACACTGCTTTAACCCCTTCAGAACCAGTGGAAAAAGAAAGAAACACTTTACCAGGCCCGTACGTTCGGAGATGATACGCACGCACAGGACGTGCGAATTTCCCTGCTAATCCTAATTTTATTTAAAAATTCATATAAAGTTTTAAATTCAATCAAATACGCTAAAACGTACAACTTACTATCATTGGTAATATCTGAACATAGAGTACAAAGTTTTAACTATATTTAAAAAAAAATTGCGAATCTTAAAAAAAAAATATTTTTATTTTAGTAAAAAAACAAAAATTCATACACTTTTAAAAAAATTGACAAAAAACCCATACATTTGCATACGAATATAGAAGATATAAGAAAACTAAACCAAATTATTCAAAATATAAACAGAAATCCATATAGCAATTAATCACGAACATTTAAATGTCCGATTTCCTCGAAAAATCTAATCTTGTTTATGTTCATAAATATCCCTCATCTAATTTTAAAAAAACACGGAGCCGAAAGCACATATTGAACATCAAAGTTTTGTGAAGAATTATTCAAAACGAAACGGTTTTTAACCACCATCTAGTGCTTTTAAAAATTAATATAAAAACGTTCCAAACTCTGATCATGGGCATACGAGCAAGGAAAGCTTAATCCCATATATGATACCGTGGGCCGTGGAGGGAGAAACGAGTGATCACATATATGTGACACATATGTAGACCTAAACGGGTTAATCAATTCTATCCTATTATTTCTGGATTCACTAATTTAGTCTAGTTGCCAAAATCCGTCCTTTAGTCAAGATGCGTAATTCTAATTCTTACCATAGTAACACTGCCTTCAGATGCTCCACTACTTCTACTCAAGTATTATTTAACTCTAACTTTATATACCCTAATTTGCACCTCTCGGTTTCTTCTTGAGATGGATGGCTGTGAAATATACGCGAATGCTAGTCCAAAGATTCCCCAAGATGTGATTAGTTGTTAAAAGTCGCGTAAAGACCCGTCACAAGTTGTAATATTATAAGCAAAAACAGCTCGTAATAAAGTAAACACCTTCCAATGCAACAATAAGTGCACAGTAATTAAATATTATTTCAATGCAAAGTAATTATTTTAAGTGACTATTTTAATGTTGGGACTAGAAATTTGAGTGTTAGTATGATTGGCGTTTCTTTGAAGTATATATTCTTACCAAAAAGTATATATATATATATATATATATATATATATATATATATATATATATATATAATTTGAAGCTATTTTACTTTACTAACATCTCTATTAATGCTGCGGGCAGGAAATGAAAATCATGATCTTTTCAAAGGCTTTTTATTTCTGCATTCCCTCAAAGTCAGCAGACTGTTACTTAGAGTCACTGCATCTTTCCAATAACTCAAAATTTAGATCTTAGTTCAAACATAGTTACAGGGTGATATTTGTTGCTGGCATTCTCTCTTTGAATTTCTAGTTATTGTAGAAATGTCCTTCTGATAGATAAATGCCACATATGAATCATTATTAGAGAGTACTATTATTTTTTTAATCAGATGCTTTCACTTGATTATTAGTAAACTTTACAAAAATTCTAAGAAATAACGTTGTTAAAGTTTATTTGGAATTTTATCAAAGAAAAATAAACACATATACTTAGACGTTTTAATTCGTTGTTAGGGTCTGCTGGTGAATAACAGTTTCTGTAGGTAAGAACAAAAAACTCACACATATGTATTGTAACTGACTATATACTGCAACTCAGCGTTTCTCAATCTGTGGGGGCGTCCTCCTTAAGGGGCAAGATAACTCTACAAGGGGGGCGCGAGTATATTGAAAAGTCCAAAACAAAAGATTATTTAAAGAATTAGTAATTTACTAAAAGCAAACAAACAGAATACTTTCTGATGTAATAAAATATAGAACACACATTTTCACTGATATAATACACTTATAAATGTATCAGTACTGTACATTGTATCCTTTATTATTAATTTAACAATACTAAGTTAAGAACAAGTTTTTTTCATAATTATCAGTGGCCCAAAGGGGTTGTATTAACACTTATCTTGATAATTTGTACGGTTTATAATTAATTCCTTAACTGCAGATTAAAAGTTTCGCGATTCGCTCCCCAATACCACAGTTTATGACGTAGATGAGCGTATTTTGATGTTTTTTTGGGGGAGAAAAGAAATAAATAAGCAAATCCTCTAAAATAAACAAATTCTTCACAAACACTATCAAGGTTCTTTTATAGCATTCCAAAGCCATCGGAATAATTTTAAATATAGCACTAGACAGAAAATATCGTACTTTGGAAAGACGTATATATACGTCCAGAAAATTAATGCTTTGGCTGAGCGAGACGTTTTTATACGTCGGTGGAACATAAGAGGTTAAAGTCGAATTTAGCTTTAAAGTATAGTATTATTGAATCCAATACATTTTTATTGTATGGAGGGGGAGGCACGATGAAAAAGATGATTGAATAGTGAGTCACGTATATTGAAAGTTTGAGAAGCACTGCTTCAACTAAATCATGCCTTACTGGATTCTTCTCCTTAAATAAGAAACAGTTTCATTTGGATCCTTTTTGAACACACATAGGACACTGAACTACAAGTAAAATTTAAGAGAAAAATTTCTTTTAAATTTATGGTCGTCAAAAAAGACTAGAACGCACCAATTTTAACACTAAAAATACTCATCGCAGCCGAGAAATATTAATATCGCAGTTAAAAAAAATCAAAACAAGCTAAATGATATTAATATATTAATTAATTTAAATAAAGAAAATGATTAATTTTTAAAAAAAAATGAACTTTCATTTACAGAATTTGGCATTTTACGGTATTAGTAGAAAATTCTTTTAGTAGTATAGGATCCATCACATTCATTTAAAATCGATTAAAAGTGTTCCAGACATATTCAGGAAATCATGTTTGTGGAAGCCAATTTCTTTTAGAAAATGATTAATCAGCAAAACTCTCCTAAAGTTTCAATGTACTATTCTTTCAAAACCGTTTTCACAAAATTGATTATTATATTGTGTTATATTTGCTCTTAATTCAATCCCCCCTCATTGCTGAATATAATTTAGAGCTACTTACGACCACATGGCACGTGATTTTTGGTCCATTCTCAAAAAGAATGTCCTTAATGCAGTTCTTCTCAAACTTTCAATATTTGCGACCCAATTTTCAGTCATAATTTTCATCGCGCCCCCTTCCATTCGATAACAATGCATTGAATTCGATAATAATGTACCATGACGTAAAGCTACAATATAACTTTAATTTTAAACCGTACAAATTATCAAGATGAGTATTAAATTTTGTATATGACAAGCCCTTTGGATTCACTAATAATTATTAATCTTGTTCCTCATATAGTATTGATAAATTAATTATCAAATACATTGTGCAATACTGATACATTTATAAGTATATTACACACGTATAAATATGTATTTAAATTTTGGTAGGTCAGAATGTATTTTACTTTGCTTCCTTTCAGTAAATTTGTAATTTTTTAAGCCTTTTATTTTTGATTTTTAGATATGTTCGAGCCCCCTATCAGGATTATCACGCCCCCTCTAAGGGGGCGTGCCCCATACTTTGAGAAACACTGCCTTATGGTATTGTAATCGAGCTTTCTTAAGATTCTGCGGATACCACGGTTTCTTAGAACTTCTACGGATAGTTTTTTTCTCAACATTTTTCGATATTTTTTTAATGTGCAAGTAATGACTTGAAAAGTGGCACTCTAATAAAGATTTATGCGAATGGAACGAAATTATGTATGCATGTAACTTATGGTGAAATATGTGAACAATCAATTTTTAGCGACCATTGACTGACTTGCTGGAACATCAATATATTCTAATGAAACAATCGGATGTTGCATAAAACATAAAATGCTCCAATGTTAAGATTTAATTGGTATGTAAATGGAATTAAGTCCCCGTGGATTTTTTTGTATTAATGTCTCGCAGACAATTCGCGAAAACCACAAAGCGTTTCCAGCATATCATTCTCTTTCAGAAGCTGAGAGAGGACTTCCAATTGAACTGGAAGTAAAATGGTCAAATCACACATTGCTCGACATTTGGGTCAAAGCAATATTACCATTCATTGATGTTATCACTAGTAAGCGAACAATAGCAGTGATTGACTGAGCGCAACAACAGAACGCAAGAACAAATACATTGGCCAAATGGTGTTCAAAGCGCCTAATAAATGATATGACTTGTAATTGTTTCAATAGTGACTGCAATGAAAATCAAGAGGTGATTCAGAAAACAGGAGCCTATGCAACGTAACATTGGGACAACTTTCCCTCACTTTTCATCACCAACAGGTACATCTGCAGTGGTATTACACAATTTCTGAAACTGAAATAGAATTATTTTTAGTATTGAATTGAGTCCCAATGACCAGCAAATGTATCTCCAGATACTCTTATAGAACTGGATTTGCCAACTAGTAAACACCGTAGAGCTTCCTTAATTTCATTAAGCGCTGGAATGTACTTCATCATATGTGTACGGTAAGCCCCTTTTTTATATATCTTTGTCTTATCGATTCGTTCTTCATCTTCTTCTCTGTCCTGCACGATTGCTTGGAAAATATTCACTAACTCTAGGGTTCAATGGCCAATTAGATAAGTTGTATCAGAGTTACGCATAATAGTTTTTATTTTCACTATTTTGCTCTTGTAATTTAATTAAACGTTTAAGTTCTATAATACTTTTAGTACCTGGTTTTCAATTCAAGCTCACTATTTATATTCACGTGCTGATGCTATTTCGTTGCCGAAAGAGCATCAGCACGTGATGTGGCTTCAAGTGCCAGTAGTGTTCTAGCGCAAGATGTGAACAGATGAGTCAGAAGCCTGTCACTTGTCCACGCATGATCAAAGACACCTACTGGTATTGGCATGTAAAGGTTAGAATAGAGTTGGGATGATACTTGATTTCGTAAATTTATACCTTAATTATGTACCTCAAAAAATCTTGTAACATAACTTGTAGGGCAAATAGTTTTGCAAGACGTTCATGCTCTTAACCCAAGCAATACAGAAAAATGAGATCTAATAAACTTCTAACAGGTGATGAAACTAAATTTATTGAGTGAGCCTTTGGATGAGCAACTTAGTGAAGTTAATTATTTCAGCAATGGGAAGAACGTACACTTCCCCAAAGCATCCATGATGTTTCAAAGTCTTCAGAGCAAGACTTGTAAGCGGCTACATGTCTTCAGCATGTATGAAATATAACTTGGTAAATGTTTAGGAAAAAATTAATTTATTGTTGTCACTTATTTTCATTATTTAGTTTCATTTTCAGATATTATGGAGCTAAGCATTTTACTTTCTTACAATTAAGGTATCCGACTACGTTCGGACCCGTGATTTTAAAAAAGCACATAAATGGATCATTTTCATCATATTTAGTGTCATGCAGATTAGAGAATACATGGATAAAATTGTTTTAAGGACATTTTGACAATTTTTTTTAAATTTAAATATAATATTTTGGCAAAAAATTAGCTAACAATAATTTTTTTCCAACAGTTCTCCTTTTGTGAAAAATGGATCTATTATAATTATATTTTGCCTGAATATAGCTTAGACCTCTATACAGAGGCTCAACTAGAACTTTTGAAAAATTCACATTTTTTTCAGAGTTATCACTAATTGAAATAATGATTTGCGTTTTTTTCTTAAGGGGTCACATACCTTTTAAAAAGTTGAAAATGGTTAAAAATAGTGAGCTCTTTAAAGCTCTATAATTTTTTTATTATTGTTTCCTGGAATGTAAATTTAGGAGGAATAAACAAATAGATATTACTTTATTTAAAACATAACCAACAAACACAGTGCTAATTAGGATAAATTTTTAATTAGATAATTACAAAAAGAAATTTTTATTTTCTTTTCGCAAGTGATATGCATTACGCGCAGCTTTATAAAAAAAGTTACCAATATAGTTTGATGAAATTTTTGCTCAGTGTTGGAAATTGTATTATCTTTAAAATGACGAAGCATGAAACACTGATTTAAAAGTTTTAGTAAACTATAACAATTTAAAATTTAACTTTAAAATTTTAAAATTTTTTTGCTATTTTATAGTTGTAATTTTAAATTTTTTCATTAAAAATTCAAACTGGTTCGTTATTTTAAGTACAGATATGATCAGAATCTCCAGTAAAAATTTTATCATTTTTCATGAAACGGTTTTGAAAATATCATGCGCGTAATGAGTAAAAATGACGTTCTGAGAAAATTGACATCAAACGTAAAATTTACCACAGTTTTATATATATATTATTCTGGTTACTCAAACAACAACTAAATTTAAATTAAAACTAATGTGAAGTTTTTTTAGTCAATAAACTTCAATTTATTAAAATTATTATAACTAAAAACATATATTATACCAATGCAGTACAAGCATCGAAACGGTATCAAAAGCTACAAAATAATCAAAATGCAACAAAGTTATTCATTTCTCCAAAAAATAAAGTTAAAAATTTATAAATATTACTTAAAAAACAATCAATACCTTAATTAACAACTACTTATTATAAATATTAAATAATTTGTGATATGAATGCAGTGTATTACTATGATTCTAAAATGCTAAAATTCGCCACATGCATATGATGTTCCCTCTTTTTCAGTTAATTTCTTACAAGTAGTTTTAAATTGCATTCTTTTAGCCTGTCGTACTTCTTTTGTGCGGAGATTAAAATGTACTTCTGCAGTCTGAATTCTTTTTATATCTACAAGTGTAACAAATTTATGTGCAAATTGACCAACAGTCAGACCAAGAGATTACATAATTTTTAGTCTGCCTTGATTGCCATCATTAAAAATCACAATTGCCTTATTTGTAGATATATCAACAATCTTTCTACCACAACCTAAAGTTTTTGGGCATAATTTCCATATTAATGAGTTAATGGATTCATTATTATTTTGGGTTTTACCCCTAGACATTTTGTAGAAGTTTAGGTTGTGATAGATCATTAAACACAGGTTTTATGGCATCCATTACTGCCACTGGCAATTTGTTACTGTGTCTAAAAGTTTCCACACTGCCCTCTACTACTTGATTTTGATATTTACACCAAGAATTAGGACCTACGCTACAAAAACTGTGCAATGGTTCTTCGTCGCTTGAACGTATATGGAAATAATCCGGCCCAAACAGCTTTCGCATATCTGACAGGCATGTTTTATTTTGTCAGATTGCATTTCAATAGTACGTTGTAATCAAGTCGATCATTCTGTCGGTCAACCTTCCCTTTCCCCCAATCGACTTCCCATCACTGAGTTTGGAGCCCATTTGTTTTAATTTTCGTAAACGAGATCCCATTCTTTTTTGAACATGTCCAACACATTCAATTTTTGAAACTGTGATATCTTCTCCATACGGATTGGATGCAGTAATAGATGAGAATGTTTTGGAATCGCCATTCTCGATGTAAGATGTATATCTCACAGAACGATGACTTAATGAATGCTGAAATATACGAACCATTCCCACAGTCTCCATCATGCCAGCTGAACCATTGTGGTTCTTCAAACATTCTTTAACGTGGAGAATTTTCCACTTTTTGTAGCAGGTGACCATTTTCTTCGTTTCCAAGAATCACATCCTTTACAGAAAGAAGACATCACTTCCACATCAATACACTTTCCTGTTTTGTCTCCTATAACAGCACACACACCAACACGAGAAGAATAGCCACGGGTTTTCCACGTTCCATCTCCACTAATTATTATATCGGAAGAATTTGTCAAAGTTACCTCTTCCAAAGCTGCACTTTGCATTGAAGCTTCTGCAACTTCTTTACTACACAACTGTAGTTTGTTTATAATGTTATTTTAGGATTTTTCAGCAACTGGAGGAGGAAAGTCCATGACACCACGGAAAGTTGTCATTGCTGCATGACCCTGTCCAATTGTCCTCATTGCGTATACAAAACGTCTGTTTATTTCTGGAATATTTTTTCTTTTACCCAGCATTTTTGAATTTCTAAACGAACACAAGTCTTTACAGTTCTTGCATTCAATCGAAAAAACACTAGACAAACCTCTAACACATTTTTCTGATAGTTTAATATCACCACATTTTTTGCAAGAAGCAAAGTTTTGAATGTTTGTAAACATGATAGTTTTATCAAACACTCTATAGCCATCAAAACCGTCATCATGTTCAATAAAAGATGAATCAACATCTTGCAGCCGAATCTTTTTTCCAGATGCACTGTTGTTTAGTGATTCATCCACACTGTGTACAGCTTTGCATCTCGTATGCATATTACCAGTAAACTTCCTTTTCTTAGGACGTTTACCAGATGGTCTTTTGGCAGATTCAATCGAATTCATAATTCAAAAGTTTATAAAAAAATATTTTCCTAAAACTTATCTTACAATAAGATACGGTATGAAAATCAAAAGCGAGCGAGTATAAATTCAAGATTGACTTTATCAAAACAAAGTAGAAGTAGAAGTTCATAAAGTTAGTAGAAGTTATAGTTAATATTCAGAACAACAATAATAATATTTGAGGCTTAGATTCAAGCATTTGATAATAATTAGAATGAAAATATTAGAAACAGAGAAACGCAGCTGTCACCAGCGACATGACAGCTGTCACCCTGGAGCCAAAATATAAACAATATTTAAATCACCTTTTCTACTCTTTTTATTTTCTTAATAACGTCCGTTCTATTGGGAATATCTGCATGCGATTTCTTTTAGAATACTCAGAAAAGTTTACTCTATAAAATAAAATAATAAAAAAATCGATTTCCCGGAAATTTTAAAAGGTATATGACCCCTTAAAATTGCACACCTCTGTTGTCGTAAAATATGAATAAATCCACTTCTAAGTTATATATTTCAAAAATTCTAGTTAAGCCTCTGAACAGAGGTCTGAGCTATATACAGGCAAAATATTATTCTAATAGAAGCATTTTTCACAAAAGGAGAACATTTGGTAAAAATATTATTCTAAGTTAATTTTTTGCCGAAATATTATATTTAAATATATTTTTTGTCAAAATGTCCTTAACACAATTTTATGCATATATTCTAATCTAAGTGACACTAAATATCATGAAACATATCCATTTATGCGCTTTTGAAAATCACTATTCCGAATGTAGTTGGATAACTTAAGTACTTGATTTTACTTTTAGTGCCGATCACGCGCTATCTCATAGTTAAAATATTTTAAATACTTTTATTAGTTTTATCAAGTAATATAAGACACGTAATCTCTTATCAGCACTTTTGAATAATTTGGGCCACAAGAAAGGGCCATCTTAGAAAAATCTACTCATTTCTAAGAGCTTTTACTATCAACACAGCCTCTTATAAATGGGAGTTAATGTGTTTAGTTATTGTGTATTTTTAGTTTGAAATAGCGATAATTTCAAGTTACAATCGAATATCTAATCTATTAACAGTCAGTACAGATCAATCATAACTTCTCTGATTATAATCTTTGTTTGAAATTTTCATTAAATGCCAAAACTTAAAAATTATTTTCTGTTCCGATTTTTAATGCAACTGCAATTTCAGCAATGAATTGCCGCATATAATTTTTAATTTCCCACCATATGATATTTTTCTTCGAATTTGTATTTTTTTTTGTATGAAAGGAAAAAAAAAATATCTGTTTTTTTATAAATACAGCCATTATTTGCGTGGGTAAAATGTTAACGTTATTTACTTGGATAAAAAGTTTTGTGTTGAAACTTTTGACATGAACATTTTTGTACCAAACATACATTTTATCGCTTGGCAAAAAATTAAATGAGAAATTTTTACAATATTGCTTTAAGACCGCACACATTTTACACATGTATATTTAAATATTGGAATGAAGAAAATCAGTTTTAATTTTATTTGTAATTTGCTGTGCTTGAACTTTTTACATAAAATGCGTTAACAATCGCATGCATTTTTTCGAATACCCCGCTGAAAATTGAAAAAGATTATTATTATAACATTCTCTTTTCCTTTGGATGAACAAACTTTTGTTTTACTTTTTAAACTTTTAATGGACTAAAATATTCAAATCACGAATGATGCTATTTTTACATATAAATTTAAAACATATGGAATAATAATGTAACTCATCACGAACTAATGTATATAAATTGTTTTAAAAATTTGAATACAGCCAAATTATACAAGGTGTCTCACAATTACTGGGGTAAGCGTTAAGGGGAGAAACGTCACGGGGAAGTAGTATGACATTAACAAGAAACGAAGAAACACAAGACTGAGATCATTTGAAATATTAATTGGTCAAAGCCTGGTCATGCTGGGAGTTTGAGACACACTCGTAGCCTGCCCCCTCACTATTCCTATTACGCTGTAAGGATCAAAATCCGCAAACATTGTGATGCAAATTACAGGCGCATACCTGCCGGCTTGGTGTTCGTAAAATGTTCCATACTGCTCTGCGGTTGATGACAGATCAAATGACTATAGTAATGCAGGTCTGTTTCCTCCAATGCTCTTATAAACAACGCCACCTAGCGTCGAGCGAAGGTGTTTCCAATCATGAGTTGCTATGCAAATCGGAATCATTTTATGATTTCCCCTACCTTCCCATAAAGTTTGTCCCAATAATCCTGAGATATCTTGATAACATTGATAAATTTTTTTTCAACTATCTTAATATATAATACAAACAAAATTTATTATTAATTACATTAATTTTTTTTAAAAAAAGGAATCCTAAGCAATATTAAAGTTTGCTAAAATAATTTAATTCATTGTTATTATACAACTTTAATTACATTTAATTAAAATGTATCTCATCTCTAAGCTTATTTATTTTCATTAATTGTTATTTTCGGATTTTTTTAAATAAAGTATTCATATTTGCCGGCAACAATAGTACTTTATTCTAACATGTATGTAAGCTATATCCACATCCACACATTGCATTTAATATATTCATAAATGCAAAGAATTTCATTATACTTCACATTATTTATTTACTTTATTTTTATTTTTAGCTTTGCCTTGACTTCTTGAATTCTCATCAGTTAAAGTGCTTTTTTCCATCAAAGCTTCTTATTTCGAAGTGTTAATTGCAAAAGTTCTCTTCGTAAGAATCAATCTTCAGTTAATTGTGCCAGATGCGCTTTCTTCTTTTTTCTGTTCCTTTTTTTCGTCTTCTTTCAGTACCAAAACATTAAGTTTTTTCGTTTTTGAAGCCAAATAAATGTGTTTTGAGTTTCTCATTTATTATTTCAATTTATATATATACCAGAATTGCTTTTTACTAAGATTTTTTTTAACTTTTTACTTGTTTTTTTCATTATGCGCGTGGCAGTAAGAATGTATACGTTTTTGTGTCATTAGGCCTGCATTTGAAATTACTTGAAGAGAACGATGACATTCTAGATTCTATTGCAAAGTTAATTTTTATAATGATTGCTGTTTTTCAGCTTTCACTTTTTACTTCAAGTAAGAGAAAATTAAAAGGGTCATATAATTTTTAAAGAAAGCTTTGCGTATTTTTTTCTTAAATGATCTTATGTATAATGACCAAAAAATTATTTTAATTTATTGAACTTTACACACATGTGTTAAAAGCAATGCAAAAACTAAAGAATTTTCATTACCAAATGTTTTGAAAAAAAAACATGTTTCTCAATCATCAAAATAAATTACTACTCTCTTCACACATTTCCCCTATAAGTATACATTTTAATTAGGTATATGTTAGCTACTTTAATAAAAATATTTCCAGTTCCACTTTCTTTTTCTATTCAACTATTAATTAATTAAATACTAAAAACTGTGTAACAAAATACAGAACAGTTAAGAAACGGTTTCCAATATATGTGGCTAAGATCGGATAATTTTTTTCAGTAAAATGAAAAAAAAAGAATCTAAGAACTATTAAGGTATCCGACTACCCTAAAATCCTGATTTTTTAAAAGAAAAATTGACGAATTTTTTATGCTTTTATTTTATGGGCCATCTTATTAGCTTTATAAAAACATTAAGTTTTTTATTTTCTATTCACAACAACAAAAACTACAAGCGTTTTAGTAAAAGCAGATGCCATATCTTTACATAAGATGTCAAACTTTAAAATACGTTTTACTCGAAATGAGTTTGTTTTCGAAAAGCTCAAACGGGGTCTGCGATTGCACAAACAGTTTTTAAAATAATTTGCTGAAGTTTTTTGTGTATGTTCTGTATAAAAATAGAAGTGTTTTAACGTTCAGGTTTAACAATCACTGTTTTATTACAAAATTTACACTTCTTTATGTTAATATAATCAATGTTTTTTTAAGCAATTTCATATAATAACTAAGATAAAGTGCTCTAGTTTTTGTAAAAATTAAAATATCTCGGTCATTTCAAAGAGGAATAGCAAAGTAATTCATCAAAATTGAAAAATTGCGAATTTGTTCATTTATTATTTGAACAGAGCGGGCAGCGTTTATGCAATTTTTTGTCAATTTTTATTCGTTTTTTCCCATTTTAGTAATAATAATTTATTTTTCTCTTCATCATTTTAGCCTTTTTTTCTTGAAATGCACTAAATAAATCTAAAAATCCCCAAAATATTTCCACATTCCCATTCTTTTAAAAAAATGTTGTCGCAAGTGTGAGTAGTTGGATATCTTAAAACTACAAAAAGAAAAAGAAAAACATACATGTTTGAAAAAAAAATCTAAAATCTAAAAAAAAATAATAATAGTATAAGAGTTTCAATAGTTTTAAATGTACCTCACGAATTATTTTTTTAGTTGTAATATTATTAACTAAGAGAGATTGTTGGTTTAAGAAAATTGCAATATTTTATGATTCAAGCGTCATACATACCATATTACATTATGATCACCCCTCTCCTAGAAAATGAGCTCGCCACTGTTCATTGTTCAGGCAAACTAACACACATACACACGTAGACATATATTCCTATAACTAATAATAATTTATACATATATCAAGGAGACATAATTATTGAATGTCATTAATTTCAATATGTCATTAACCAAAATATTCTAATTATTTATCTATTTTTAAGGTATCCGACTACGTTCGGAACAATAATATTGCAAAAGCAAACACACGAATTAATACTTTTTTAATATTCTATTTCACTTAGATTAGAATAGACGTTTTAAGGACATATATTATAATTATCATTTTAAGAACATTTTCGTTTTAAGAACGTATATTATACTAAAAAATTATTTAAATGCAATATTTTAGCAAAAAAGGGAACTGAAAGTTATTTATTTTTAAAGATTTATCCTTTAATGAAACATGCTTCTTTACTAATAATATTTTGTATATAGATATCTAAGACATCTCCAAAGATTCTGAAATAGTACTTTTGAAAAAGTCATGTTACTTTTAGAGTTACACTACCAATCAAATTACTTATCGATGCTTTTATTTTAATTTCTCTATTTTGATTTATTAAAATATAAATTCATTGCGATATATATTTCAAAATTCTTATAGTTCAGGTACTTACAGAGGTCTGAGCTAAATGTAATTAAAATATTATTATAGAAGCATTTTCCATAAAATGACAATCTTTGGAAAATAGCTTATTCTATGTTTATTTTTTCCGAAATAGTGCACTTAAATATTTTTTTTATTGTAATAACATTTTAAAGTAGTTTTATAAGTTGCATTCTTATCTAAGTGATAATAAATATTAATATATATATATATATATATATATATATATATATATATATATTTGTAATTTTTTGCAAAACAATTGTTCTGAATGTAGGTGCTACCTTAAGTATAAGAAACAAAAACAATTAAATTCTTCTTTATTCTAACCGTTTATTTTTTAAATTTGTTTTACAAATTCTGCCAATTAGCCTTATTCAAAAATATTTATCTCAAGCATTTAGTCCATAACTTTTTTTCCATTCAAGATCATATATATTAGTATATTTACTCGTTTATGGAAAGGAAGAATGCTTAGTAATCGTTTAGAAAAGAAATGAAAACGAAGCAGTATTACCTAGAACCATCCGCATGATTCATCTTCCTATCAAATACATTTTTTTCCCTTTTTATTTGTTGTTGAAAGCTCCACCGGGGACATCATATTGCATTCACAATACTCTCAAGATATCCTTTTTTTGCTACCGGATTTGCTTCCTTCATCCTTCATAATCGTTCTCTTGTCAAATACGCGTGTCACATGATGCATTGGGGTGTGACCAACAAGATAAGAAGACATTCCTTGAATTAGGGCGGGCAGAAACTGGACCAGAGGTGACAGATTGGATCCTGATTAGCAAAACATGTGGTTGCTTCATCCATCATGGTCGCTCTTGCATTATCCTGATTAATTTGATACATTTATTACATTAAATGATGCTTATATCTAGCTTACTTAAAAATGTTTGGAATAATGTAAAATATATATGACGTGAGCTATAATGAAATTTATCCGCGATCATTTAAGCAGTGAGATTCAAGAACAATTAAATCAAAGTCTGTAATATATTATATTTATTAACGTTAAAACCAACAATTAACTTCGCAAACCTAAAAATATTAATCCAACATTCAATCGTGCAAACATTTAAGAAAAGTCATAGTAATTATCCTTAAATCTTCCGAATATGCAGATTACATGCATTTATATATTAAATATAAAATTTATACCATAAGAGAAAATAATTTTATACAAAATTATATGTAAAATAAATGTGACACGTACGATAGCAGTATGATTAAATAGCATCATGAACTGCTTGTACTTTACTTGGTGGAAATTCCAGGTGAGATAGAAAACTGAGGTAAAAGCAGGTTGAAGATTTTTTTTTATTTCCAATAATTAATTCATTTAACTAACAAAAATTCTGACGTTTTTTTTATTTAAAACTCTCCAACTATAAACTAGATTTCTGTATTTGTGTGTGTGTTCATGATTTTGACTATTTGTAATACTTAATGAGTCAAAATGAACAGTAACTTGCTATGAAACTCAATGATCTGGTCTACTACTTTAATCGCAGAGAGAGTTACTCAATAACTTTTGTTTCACCTATATTTAAATAAGGCCGCAGAAGAGAAGTGGTCATAGTCACTAACTAGTGGCCAGCGTTATAGTCATAGGCTCAATCATTGGTGGCCCTGATGATCCAAATCAACAAATTAAATATATCGAAGTCTTCCGTTTGTCATGAGAGCATGAGAAGTAGGGTACCTTCTTAGGTATCGTTTTCGCTATTTGACTGAGCTTCAAATTATGTGGTGCGTCATCAATAGTTCTCGCCTTACTTTTACAGTGTGATGCTAATAAAAAGGAAATCCATGTATACATACCACATTCACTTAAAAAAAGTAATCTAGGCAAATTACTACTACTTTTAATACAAAATTTTGAATGAATTATTTAACAAAATTAAAAATAAATCTCTTAAAATATACTTGTTCTTAATTTGAATTTACATGTCTCTTAATTTGAATTTGTGTTGAATATTGCCCTCAATAAATTATCAAAGATTTCGAATTCTCTCGGGATATGTAATTTTTCTTGTTCCATATATTATGAAGGGTTCTCAAATTACATTGGAGAACATTTTATTAGTTAAAGTTCATTTCATTTATATCTTCTTTAGCATGAATGTAACTGTATCCTTCTACTGTTCATCAACTGAGAAAAAATTGGAATCATGTAAGATTTATAAAATATAAAGTTTGCTATCATGTTATGATAATTTTGTGGACTAATGTATAATTCTTAACCTTTTAAGTGATAGTACTCTCCTCCACAAATCAAGTTAAATTCTATTCTTAAATTGCAGAATTTTTAGCCATAGTTCACAACTATCAAGGTCATATTCAGAAAGTTAATTTGAAAGATTTTATTTAAAAGCTTCTGTTATACACACATATTAATGAGTCCCCATCACGAATATTTAAAAAATTTTAAAATGTTATAAAAGTAATTTGCATATGTGGAAATAATCTTTACCTTAAATGGAATAATGTGCAAGGTAGGCTACGTGCATGCGCCGTAGAAATTGTACTCGTGTTCCCAAACGCCATGTCAATCGTTCTACAAGGTCAATTAGAGGGGATGAGTCAAACTTTCGGTTATTAAGTGACATTGTTTACTCACACAAGACAGCGGAATCTTCCAGAAGCCTGGAAAGTAGGGTTTCGGATTTCTCTGGTTTTTCCACTCCCGGAAATACATCAAAATTTAAAAAAAATTAAAGACAAATTATTTTTAAATAAAATCAATAAAGTTACAAAAAATAAGGATATATATAAATTCCAAAATTAATACTTATTTATATAAAGAGGTAAAAAATGCAAAAAATGTATAATAAATTGATTATTTATTTTTAAAGTAGGATTTCAGAAAGCATACGTAATTTATATTATTTTTTATTTTCAACTTTATCATATACACAGAGGAAAAAATATTTCCCAATATTAAAAGTTATATTTTTTTTAATGAAACTTATCACTTTCTGCACTAAAAGCAAAAATTGGTAATGACATGGAAAAAATATAACAATTACAGATTTTCACATTTGAAAAATAATTACTAAATTTGATGTTCCTTTACTGACTCATTGAAAATTAACCAGTCAAAGCTGAATCAATTATTTCTCTAATGTTGCTACTAAGAGATAAATATTAATAAATACTTGAAATCTCATTAGCTGTTGAAGTTCCGATTATATACGTTAAAATTATTAATTATTGTTCTTAAGATATTTAGTTTGCATAACCGATTTCTTGTTTATGGAATGGCTATATTAGTGTTACATAAATATAAATTAAAATTAATATAAGAGTCTGACACGAAAGTTAGGTTTAGAAAAATAATAAATAAGAAAAATTACGAGATTGCCACTTATAAAAATTTTCTGCCCCAAACAGCTTGTGGGTTCATTCCTTTCTTCATATTGCTGATTCAATTAAATATCTCTTAATAAAAACAAGTACCAAAATTTTTTTTAAAAATCAATAAATAATAGTTTTAAGCATTAGTACTTACGTTATCCACATAAGATCTTGGAACTTCGATCAGATAGGGCTGGCTTAAAAAACCCAATACTTCTTGTCAATGAAGCTCGATACACAAATAGACAAGAATTGATCTGGACAGATACTCCTTCCCACGGCTAGCTAGGAAAATACTCACCAAACCAACGTAAGCGATCTTCGCTCGCACACAACATGCCACGAATAGCTGCTACCCCATTGGTCAGACAGTCAACCAGCCCGAGCTCTCATTGGCCGAGGGAATTGCAAGCTAATTTTTAAACTCTGAAACAGTAAATGTTTTTCGCTAGCTTTGAAAAAAGCTGTTCTTTTATTCTTTCATTATCAAGTATTTTAATTCACTTTTCCAGTATTTTTTTCTTTTATTATTCATTCATATTTTTTTTTCTTAAACTCTTTTTAAAATGGACTAGTAATTAAGTTACTCAAGTTATCTAAACACCAGACAGGAGATAAAAGCTCTCACGGGCTAAGTTCTCTACAACCAAAACCCAGCTACATATTGCATTCTTACCCCATAGTTGGGGTAATGAACATTACTTCGTCCCAGGAAGTTCAGGGTGAACGATCGCAAATTGCCACTGTAGGGTCAGCTAACGGTGTGCGAGGCTGAAATCTACAGTCAAGTCAAAAATAGCTACTTCACAGATAATTGAAGCCCCGTGCAATTCCCGGGAAATCCCGAGAACGAAGTATAATTCCCGAGAATAGAAAAAAGCACATAAATCTTATGATTTCTCGGGGAAGAAATCCTAATGGAGAGTGAAGGAGTGGTCATATAACTTAAATCCCATTGAACATGCTTGGAATACTCTAAATAATGCTTTATAAAACATTTATTCAACTAGGACTGTGTAAGAGCTCAGAATCTTCATGAGAAAAAAATGGGAAAATATCCCCTAAACTCTATTTTAAAGTTTAGTGAAAAATCATGCTTATAATATATACAGAATGTACATAGGGTGTATTGCACTTTTTAATGGTTAACTGAACTTTCATGGGGTGAAATATGTCATATCTTGCCAAATACTTCGTTCATAGTCTCTTGATTAAATATCAAGTAAGTTGTATTTCTTTAAACAATAAAAATGTTGGACCCCGAATTAACGAATTCATCGGAACCTAAAAAATTATTTGTTAAATCAGATTATCCGTAATATGGCGGTAAAAAAATACATTTTTTTGTGCACTTGCCTTTTGGAAGTTTCATTAGCAACTACACAAAACATATCTATAGTTAGAAATTACACTTTTTTTATTCATCAGCTTAAAATATTTATTAATTGTCAATATTTTTAATCTAGCATCAAAGCCTAAACCAAAATTAAGATAAAACCTTACCTTTTCTTTGCAGCTAGTCTCGAATTCGATCGGGTCCAAACAATTTTTATTCCTTAAATTCATCTAAATTACGCACACTCGCAATCATTGATGAGTCTGTATTCATAATAAACAACATTTAATGCCATTTAAATTACAATTTAAGAGAAAAAAAGAGAAAAACTTAAATAGTTAATACAAAATTATAGCAGGAAATATCGGGACGTTTCTTACATTCTGTTTCAAAAAAGGTAAACATATACAGTCACAGTCGCAGCTAAAAGTTCAGCTCGCGGTTATAGGAAGAAGTGGAAGTTGAAGTTTCAACAATATTATTAGCGAAATATTACTCATCAGTTAATTGAAAATCTTAAAATATTGACTAAAAGATGTTTGATAACTTTTTGATTCAGGACTCAAAAGTATTCTTTTTCGACTTTTTGCAGAGAAGAAAATACTGTGTCCTTAACATCCAGCTGTATGAAGTATTTTTTCACAGTTTACAAATAACGTAAAGAATTAGAAAATGTTTTGGTATGAGTTTCATTATAAATTTTTGCATAAAAATGGCTGAATATTCGGTTGGTAAATTTTCTACAAAACCGTACACATAATAAACCTCACTTATCTCAGGAAAGTGATAAAATTGTAAAAACTCTTAAAATATCCTCTGCATTGTGGAATAAGATGAGATAAAGGAGTCTCTCGTCCTATTATAAATTCTCTCGGTAGGTTAACTCATGACTCATCTACATCCGTAAAGTCTAAATTTCCTACTCACATAAGGATAATTTTCGGATACGGGCAGAAAGATTCTTATTTTTTGTAATAAAAATTTCCTTTTTAATTTGTTGAAATAATTTGTTAATTTGGGGTTAGTTATTGCTTAAATGTAGGTTTTTGCCTCCATTTTAATCAGGGAAAAGAAAAAAAATTGTTAAGTCGTGAAATTCAGTTAGTTAATCGGAGTTATGTATTGCTTTAAAAATAGTTTTTGTTCATCAGCTATTGCTAATTGTAAACTAACTGTGAACACATATACCTATATATTACTTTATTTATATTATTAATGCACTCAAAGAGGAAACACTTTAAGCCAATAGTTTTGCTATAATAGTTTACAATAAATTTTTAATAAGATAAGTGAATATAATTTTATTCTGATTTCTATAAAAGTGATGCAAGGTATAATGCATTAACAGATTACGAACCATTTTGAAAAAAAACTTATTCACCCAGCCTGTGAAAGAATATTACTTAAATTATCACTCATATTATTAGAAAAGAAGGAAACAAAATCTTATTAAAAGGAGTGGAAATAAATTTAAAAAAGTGATTAGTTGTTCTACACAAAAAAGTAAAATAAAGAAAAATAATTAAATCTTGAAATTTTGAAAACATTTCAGAATTTTTTTTTTAAATTTTTTGAAAAAACTTAAATAGTTGACGCATATTATATTATGGAATATTGCTGCTTGAAAAATGGAATTTAAACTATTGAAGAGAATCTTATTCTTTTGCAAAATATAATTCATTTTCCTGGTAGTTATTCTCTAAAATTAAAGAGGAAAATAAGGAGATTTATTTAACTAGCATTAAACCAATTATTGCATCTCAGTTCCTCAGTCAAGAAAATTACTCGAAACTAATCTTGAAGATATAAATAATGTACGAGGGCATTTCGAAAAGTAAAGAAAAGTAAGGACTCGCATTCCTTAAAAAACATTTATTTAGAAAATGTCAGTTACATCTTATTAACTGGATTATTTATTATTTTTCGACATGATCAGCCTCGTTATCCAAACATTTGTTAAGTCGGTGCACAAGCTTTTGTATCCCACAGTCATAGAAGGTTGCCGCCTGTTGTCTGAACCACATTTCAACTTCATCTTTGATCTCATCATCGTCGTGGAATGATTTTCCTCCAAGATGATGACCATGCGCACGAATTGCTTCCTCCGTTCTCTGAAGAAGGGCATCAGAGATCACAGATGGCCGACCTGTTTATTGTTCGTCATGAACATCGGTCCTACCTTCAGAGAAATGATGACACCATTTCGTTACATTTTGTCGATTCATAATGTTCCCATAAACAGAAACAATTTCTTTGTGAATATCTGCTGGTCGCTGACCTTTTCCATGAAGAAAACGTATGACGGAGCGCACCACATTTGATGGGATTCTGAATCAGCGCAGCCATATTAAACACGACCTGCTCCAACCAGAATCAACGTTGAAATGCCGAACGACCGCGAGGAGAAAGCTATCGGTTCAAGGTTAACACCTGTATTGCCGACTTGCTCGCCAAAACTTTTCTTTTCCTCTAGCGTACGGTTTTCGAAATGCCCTCGTATGTTTCATTTAAAAGCATACAAGTTTTAATATGAAAGCAACTTTTTTTTTTGAGGATCGATCTCCATATAAGAAGGGAAAGAGAGAATGAAAAACAACGATGTTTAATTTTAATTACTGTATTTTGAATAAAAAACTATTTTCTGAATGATTTCGTGATTTATTTCTAACAAAATTTAATTTTTGACCCTTATTGAGTAAAATATAAAAGTACAAGAAGAGAAACAAAATGAGATTTATCCTGATGTTTCCCAAATGCAGAAAAATTATGAGCAAGATTAAGAAAATGCTCACGTACTTTATTTAAATAATGATAATGACATTGATTCATCATTAAAATTCGAAATCCTACTTGCATGCTTTTCAACTATTTTGATTTTCTAAGAAAAAAAAATGATATACATCAAATATACACCAACATGCTATATTATTTACATGTGTCAGGAATATGTATCTGAAAATACGTGAAAATAGTGTTATTGCAAAAAATTTTATTTATAAAATAAGAAATTCCAGAAATATAAACCCACCCACTTCACAGCAAATATATTTTCTGAAAATATATATAATGCATTTGTACCATAAATATATAAATTCCAAATGGAAATATGTGTAGCTGGTATGTATGAAGAATGCATTAAAATATTAAGTGCACCGAGAAATATTTTCATTTTCAAAACTATTTTCTCGGTATAACTTAATAAATCATGAACGGAAATACGCTGAGTGTTCTATCGAAACTGTTTGTGTGAATATCAAAAAAGAATTACTGTAAAAATAGAAAAAGATGCAAAGAAATGCAAATTCCAATTGTTTTTCAAATAAATAAAAATTCCATGTATATTTATAAGTTACTTGAAAAAACATTAAGTTTCAGAATAAAATTTAAGAAACCCTTTTTCTAAAGTCGGAAAAATATGAATATTATCTAATTTAACTCTCGGAATGATTAAGGAATGCTCAAAGTATTATTAAATTCAAAATGAATCTCTCTCTCTCTCTCTTTCTTTATATATATATATATATATACCGTCTGTGATCTATATAATGAAGTCACTAAACCCCGAAAAAAAGTTCACGTTATGGAAAATTCTATATATAGAGGTTCATCTTTCAATATATTTTACACACCACATAAAACAAAATTTCAAATCCAGAAACACTAGATATTAAAAAAAAAAAAGTAATTATTTACACTTTTTTTTAAAAAAATAATATATGTTTATTTTATCTTACCCATCAAAAAAAGAAAGAAAGAAAGAAAAACTTTAAGGAAAACAAGAAAAAAGATGTCGAATACGCTGTATTTTCAATATTAAGGAAGTAATTTTATATTAAAATTAATGAATTTGAAGGACATTTTCTGTAAATGAAAGCATGCAAGTAATATTAAACATACATTATTTTATAACTAGGACTTTGGGACACTTGACAATTCCACTGAGGGTGAAAGGGGATATCGAAAATGTTTCTAGTGAACTGGACAATGGGAGTTACATGTCACCCTTCTTGGATGAAACGTCCAGAACTATATTGCTCTCTGCGAGTTAAAATCTAATGAAACCAGTTCAAGATTTATGACCACCATAAAATGTGTTAAAGAGAGAATAACTTGAAATGTTTTGAAATACTTTAAAAATAGGGAGAAAAAAAATTGAATCGCAAAAGAAAAATGTCGTTATATAGAAAATGCACTTCGCTATAGAGAGGTTATTTTACGATGGAAATCGTGAAACGTTCTTGGTTCCAGGAAAAAGTTCGCTATATAGAAAAATTCGCAATATAGAGGTTCGTTATATAGAGTTTCGACTGTATATAATTATATATAAGAAAAATCATATTATTAATGTTTTAATATGATACCATTTGTAGATAGAATAAGTGTTTCAAACCAATTACATATTTTTATTATAGCTATTCATTTAAAAATTTATAAAAGGAAAAGTAAACCGAAATTTACCAAGAAATTATTTGCCACATTATCATCTGATAATGATTATTTCTCTAAAAGTCAAAATAATTGAATAATCTGATGTGGGATGTCTCTGTACGCACAAAAAACTTGAAAAAGAAACATGTCAATGGCTAATCCCGTGAAGTAAACGCTGAGTGTCAAATACATAATCTAGTTGCAATAATATATGGCTTTCATTCCCTCTAGTATGACCAAACTTTTAGACAAAATCCTGTTGCAAAGATTTATTTCAATAAAAAAGGAAAATAAATTAGAATTTGGATTTCAATTTATTATAAAAGTTGTTTCTTAAAAGTTAAAAAGTAAATTTAGAATAAATACGAAATATTGTTATTTAAGAAAAATACATATGTTGCTTTTTGCAAGCCAGCATTTACTGGTTCTAAAGAATTACTTGCTTCTCATAGATCAAACTAAATATATCAATGACTATCGTAAAAACAACATATTTTCTCGATTAAATTTGCAATGCCTTTGATTTAGTACCATTTCCCGTTATCTATCCTTCAAGTTATGGGGAACAACATACTAAAATTACCTCAATTTCAAATTTCCAGAGCTTCCCCATTAAAAATGGTAAAACGCTGCATTAAGCTTAAGATCAGAATCCCCACGAAAGGTATGTGCTACTGAAGCAAGAATAAGGCATCATCAGAATAACTCTTTAGACAAGATCAATACTTAATTTTAAGATAAAACTTTCATTTAAAGTAATTCATTTGAATAAAAATCTTCGATAATTTTATGCGTAACTGTAGGTCTATACATAGAGTTAAAATATTCGAAATGTAAAACATGTTTGTTGTTTCTTATTTTTCTTAAAAGAATAAGTGTTGAAGTTTAAAATCATTTAAGATAACAAAATTTATCTAATTTCACACACACGTGCAAATGCTCTCTGTATTTCTCACGAACAATTAATATTTTTCATCCACAGTTTTTTATTTGTTTTCTAGTTTTATATAGCCCCAATTTCAAATTTAGAACATTATAACGTTGCGATATTGACATGTTAAATACTTTTTAAAAAAGAGACAAAAAATAACTATTAATACATATACACTATCTATTATTAAGTAATTGAACACCTGTGATAAAAGAGATAAATAAAACTTATTCATAGTCAAAAGTTGGTAGAGCCTCCACCTTACGCAATTTATAGCCTTAACCCTCCAGGGTATACTTTCTACGAGGATTTGGATGACGGACACTATTATTTTCTTCCACTCGGCTTGAAGAAGACATGTAAGTTCTATCACCGAATTTGGATGGCTGTTGCACCCCTTAATTCGGTGATTTAAATCATCCCTGAGGTTTTTTACTGCAGTGCTTCTCAACCATTTTATCGTCACGGACAGATCAACGTTTAAAAATTTTACTTTGACTGCTAAAGATGAGTAGTTGATTGTTCATATTGCCGCACGCATAAGTCCCGATACCAAGTCCCGATAGCCGAGTTGGCAGAGCGTTGGACTGAACTTCCTCAGGTCTCGGGTTCGAATCCCGGCCCCGGCAGATTTATCCAAAGACTGGAATTTTGTTCTCGTTTTTAATGTATTGTTTCTCTAGGTTCTAGATGAATCCAGATCATTCTTTAGAGTGCATACTGGGTATTTCTCGAATATTCCGAAGTGTATAAAAACAGAGTTCATCGCCAGTTGGGCTTGTTCTCAGTCCAGTGTTGTATCGAGCTCCCAGCGTTAGAATAAATCTAATTGTTTGTTTAATTGAACTGTGTACTTCTTTCGAACTCCGTGACAAGTTTGGTGGAAGCGCGGGGTACAATTACGTCAAACGTGGATAATAGCGACAACCTTCGCAGGAGCCTCCGGTTAAGAGGATTATCCCCCGAATTCGGACTGTTAAAAGAAAATAGTAGGAAGAGGACAAAAATGCCGACCGAGCAAGAAGTCAAGCCCGCTGTAGTAACACCTTCGTTACAGCAATGGAGGAGCCCATCGACCTTCCGAGGAGCGCCTGGGGAAGACCCTCTCAAATGGCTTAAAGAGTACGATCGAGTAGCCAACTTTAACAAGTGGGATGACATGATGTGCCTGGCTAACGTTTATTTCTTTCTTGACGGTACTGCGAGGCAGTGGTATGTCAACAACGAAGACGCCTTAGATTCCTGGGAAGCGTTTAAAAATGGACTAAGTGGACTTTTCGGTGACCGTCAAAGATATACAAGAAGGGCAGAAGAACAACTAAAATGCCGAGCCCAGCGTTCAGGCGAGAGTACACAGTCCTAAATACAAAGTGTATTAGGACTTTGCCAAGAGGTAAATCCTCTGATGAGAGAAGACGAAAAAGTGTCACACCTAATGAAAGGTGTTGCTGAGGATATTTATCAGGCCCTGTTGACGAGAGAAATCAACGACACAGCAAGTTTTATCAAATGGTGCAACTATATCGAAGATATGAAGCAGAAGAGAGTTGGTCGACCTAGATTGGAAAGGCTTCCAAACGTCGTACCGGTTGCATCCCTGACGGATGAGACTGATTTGGTCTCTCTTATTCGCACAATCGTACGAGAAGAAGTCCATCGACTAGTTAACAAGACGCAAGAATCTTTGGACTCCGATCCCCAATCCTTAGAAGAGATCGTTCAAGACGAAGTTGAACGGGTTTTGGCCTCAGTGTCAGCAAAATCTACAGAAACTAGACCACGACCAACATACGCCGCTGTAACTAGGAAATACAGAGCTCCTGTTCAGAAATTCCCACCTGAACCAAGAAAAACAGATGTGTGGAGAACGGCTGACAACAGACCTGTTTGTTTCCACTGCGGACGTCCTGGACATGTAATGCGCTACTGCCGAGAGAGAAAGGCTGTCTTTGACAACTCTCGAAACCGCCGACGGAACTTCGACGACGTTGGCACTGAAGAAGAAATACGCCGACCAAACTCTTCTCGCCGTTTTACGCCAAGTCCCACGAGAGGCCGATCCCCAATACGTCGTTACAGATCCCCGTCGCCATATCGCCGATCCAGTCAGTCGCCAGGCCGTAGGAGCGAGGAAAACTAAACAGAGCGACCTTCCAAGGAGGTGAGGCCGCTTGTACTGGAAATCCTCCGTCGACCGCCAAGATGACTGGTAACCAACTAGACGTAATAATAGATAAGAAGCCGATACGTGCTCTAGTAGATTCTGGGGCATCGTTTTCTGTCATATCCGATAAGTATCGCCGATTTTTAAAGAAAGTTCTGTTTGCTGATGCCAAGAGCGTTATGCTGAAAGTTGCGGATGGAAATTTTGTTCGGCCGATAGGGAAATGTGTTTTACGTGTCCGTATAAACAATCGAGAACTGCCTTTTGAATTTATTGTTTTATCCCATTGTAGCCATGACGTCATCCTAGGATGGGACTTTTTAGAGGCGTCTCAAGCCGTTATAGACTGTGGACAAAATGAACTTGTTCTAGAAGACATCTGTCGAGACTCCACAGCGCCTGACGCCTGGAATTTGTATGCCACCAGAGACTATACACTTAAGCCGCATTCTTTAACTAGAATAACAGTATCAGGATATCAAATCCGAGGAGACATAAATGTAGTTCTAGACGGCAGCAAACATTTGCTCTTCGAGAAAATATTGCTACACCGTCCATGGTATCCACATATCGTAACGGAAAAAGTGATGTCTGGGTTACCAACCTGCAGTTCCGAAACCAAATCATCCCTAGAGGAATGTGCATAGGCCAAGCTGAACCACTAAATGAAGGGCATCTATGTGTTATTTCCGACACATCGGGTTGCTTGGATGACCAGCAAGAAACTTCGGAGTCACGGATGAATTGTTCGTTAATGATGTCACCCGAGTTAAGTGACGAACAGAGAAACAAGCTATCCGAACTACTCCGGAAATTTTCTGGGCTTTTCACGAAGACCGACAAGTCGACAGCCGCGAAGACGAATGTGAAACACAGGATTTTTACTGGTGATCATGCTCCAATCAACCAACGAGCCTACAGAGTCTCGCCGACTGAAAGACGCATCATTCATGAAGAGGTTTAGAAAATGCTTGATAAAGGTATCGTCCAGCCCTCTGAAAGTCCTTGGTCATCACCCGTTGTGCTCGTAAGAAAAAAGACGGTAGTTGGCGTTTTTGCGTCGATTATCGCAAGTTGAATAGCGTCACGAAAAAGACGTTTATCCTCTGCCTCGTATTGACGATACGCTCGACTGTCTGAAAGGTGCCAAGTTCTTTTCTTCCATGGATCTCGATCTGGTTATTGGCAAATAGAAATAGACGAAGCGGATCGTGAAAAGACGGCATTTATTACCCCGAAGGCTTATACGAGTTTAAAGTCATGCCGTTTGGTCTCTGTAATGCACCTGCGACCTTCGAGAGAATGATGGACAATTTGCTACGCAATTTTAAATGGACTATGTGTCTTTGTTACCTAGATGACATAATAGTGTTCTCAGAAACTTTTGAAGACCATCTTATACGATTAAGACTTGTTCTAAAATGTCTTCAGGAAGCTGGTCTTAAATTAAATTCAAAGAAGTGTCTTTTGCTGCCCAAGAAGTAAAGATTCTAGGCCATCATGTATCTAGTAATGGCGTTCGTCCCGATCCCGACAAAATAAAAGCCGTAAGAAATTTTCCCACTCCAAAGAATATACATGACATACGAAGTTTTCTTGGCCTTTGTTCATACTTTAGAAGATTTATTAAAGGTTTCTGTTATCTCGCCGAACCTTTGCAGTCGTTGCTGAAAAGTGGCGTGGAGTTTCATTGGGGTCCTGAAGAGGTGGAAGCATTTAACAGTCTTAAGAAAGCACTTACTTCGGATCCAGTATTGGGGATGTACGACGAAAGAGCTTCTACAGAAATCCATACTGATGCAAGCGGGTACGGTATCGGGGAGCTGTCCTAGTACAAATTCAGAATAATGTCGAGAAAGTTATAGCATACGCTTCTAGAACTCTGACAAAAGCCGAAAAGAATTATTCCACCACAGAAAGGGAATGTCTTGCCATCGTATGGGCTACCAACAAATTCCGGCCGTACATATTCGGAAAACACTTTACTGTTGTAACTGACCATCATTCCTTGTGCTGGCTCATGAATTTAAAGGATCCTTCAGGAAGGCTTGCCAGATGGGCCCTCCGACTTCAAGAGCATGATTTTGACGTAAAATATAAAACCGGTAAGAAGCATAGTGACGCCGACGCTCTTTCGAGAAATCCAGTGGAAGAGGAAACGGAAACACCAGACAAATTTTTAGCAGTCACGACGAGTATGAACCTTGCGATGGAACAGAAAAAGATCAAGACCTTGCGAAATTAAAACTTTTGAGCAACTCATCCAAAATCGAAGAATTCAGTTTCATCGACGGTATCCTTTGCAGGAAGAATTTTGATCCAGATGGAAAGTTGTGGTTACCAGTCATTCCTAAACATCTACGAGCAGACATACTAAGGCACTTTCATGACGCCCCCACCGCAGGACACCTTGGTTTCGTGAAAACTTATGACAGGATTCGCAAGAGATTTTACTGGCCGGGAATGTACCGAAATGTCGTTCGGTATGTCATGCATTGTCGGGAGGGCCAAAGGAGAAAATCCGTTCCTCAACGACCACCTGGACGTTTAGTTCCCATCCCTCCAGCTATAGCTCCTTTCCATCGCATTGGAATTGATCTCCTTGGGAGATTTCCAAAGTCTGCTCATGGAAACAAATGGATAATAGTCTGCACGGATTACTCAACGTGATATGCAATAACAAAAGCCTTGCCGACAGCCGAAGTCGACGAAATAGCGAAGTTCTTACTTGAAGAAATTGTCCTCAGGCATGGAGCTCCTCGAGTAATTATCACAGATCGTGGAGCCGTCTTTCGATCCAGACTTATTTCCTCTCTCGTCGACTTGTGTAACATTGATCATCGTTTCACAACGGCGTATCATCCCCAAACAAATGGACTGACGGAGCGCTTCAATAAGACCTTGGCCGACATGTTGTCAATGTATGTGGATGTAGAGCAGAAAAATTGGGATGAAATTCTACCATTTGTAACCTTCGCTTATAATACCGCTAAACAAGAGACCACAGGTTTTACGCCGTTCTATTTACTTCATGGTCGTGAAGCGGAAACGACACTAGATACAATGCTACCATTCTGTCCTAACGATTTTGATGACAATAACATCACCAAGATAGCAGCCAGAGCCGAAGAATCACGACAGCTAGCCCGAGTGCACACTCTGAGAGCTCAAGACAAAGATCGTCGACGTTACGATTCCAAACACCAAATGGTATCCTACGCTCCCGGAGATCTCGTATGGATTTATACTCCAGTGAGAAAAGTCGGTCTCTCCGAAAAACTCTTAAGAAGGTATTTCGGACCGTATCAGGTGCTACGCCGTTTATCAGCCGTGACTTACGCAGTACAAGATTTTGATCCTGCTTCACGAAAAAGAAAACTAAGAGAAGTTGTCCATGTACTGCGTATGAAACCGTACCATGATCCCGCCGAGCAAATCGAAACCGAGGATATTCCTCCCAAAGAATCATACAAAGGACCCATCACTCGTTCCAGAATAAAGACCCTTGAACAAAATGACAGCGGGGCGCTGTCTTCTTTTTCGAGGGGAGCAATGCCGCACGCATAAGTCCCGATAGCCGAGTTGGCAGAGCGTTGGACTGAACTTCCTCAGGTCTCGGGTTCGAATCCCGGCCCCGGCAGATTTATCCAAAGACTGGAATTTTGTTCTCGTTTTTAATGTATTGTTTCTCTAGGTTCTAGATGAATCCAGATCATTCTTTAGAGTGCATACTGGGTATTTCTCGAATATTCCGAAGTGTATAAAAACAGAGTTCATCGCCAGTTGGGCTTGTTCTCAGTCCAGTGTTGTATCGAGCTCCCAGCGTTAGAATAAATCTAATTGTTTGTTTAATTGAACTGTGTACTTCTTTCGAACTCCGTGACAATATTTTAGATTGTTTTGATTCCGTAATTTTTATTTAATTCTACTTAAATATACCTTCAGAATAAAACACACTCCACAAAATGAATATAGATGGCATTAACATAACATATAATATAATTTCCATATGGAAAGTTGCAAAAACCCGAGAACAATAATCCTGAGTAAAATAAATTAGAAATGACTTTTCTTGTTCCTTTTTTGTGTGGCCTGGGGTTTGGGGACCCCCTTTCTACATATAACTCGTCTGGGCTCTGGGCATGGCAGTACTGTCGGTCTAACCTGTTGTCATCATACCAATCCATGGTGGACCTCGCAACATGACAGATGGTGTTGTCTTCCTGGAAGTAACAATGATCCAACCTGTTGTCATCATACCAATCCATGGTGGACCTCGCAACATGACAGATGGTATTGTCATCCTGGAAGTAACAATGATCCAACCTGTTGGCATCATACCAATCCATGGTGGACCTCGCAACATGACAGATGGTGTTGTCATCCTGGAAGTAACAATGATCCAACCTGTGAAATTGCCACAGCGTAGGAAGCACATTATTGTCTAGGATAGTGGGGTAGGTATTGGTGCAGAGCTTACCATAAATTGAGATCAAGGGTCCCAGCCCGTACCACATTACCATACCAGACCAACGTTACACATACGCCAAACTATACAGCAGGCACAATGCATTAATGCAAAAAGCGCGTTCTCTAGGCATATGCTAAGCCAATGCTTTGCAATACGACTGATAGACACTGAATCATGATTCATTACTCCTATGAACCTGTTTTCACACATCTTCCTTCTACGGTGCAGTTTCGATGTGCCTTGAATTTTGTAATCAAAGGCTTATGGATGTCAGAATTACCGCGGAAACCAAGCAAGTTCACTTCCTTGTGGAAGATAGCTATCACAACAAAAGTCTTGAATGCGTGTCGGAACTCCTGTAGAATGTAGAACATTGGTTTGTTACAGTTTTTCAAAGTTTCATTCAAAATCATCGGTATCTATCTCTTAGTTTCATGGATCTGTTGGGTTGAAGCACATTCCGGCAATTGCCACTCACCTTCCACTTTTTAATCATAAAAGCTATCGATTTTGGAATGCTTAACTCACTAGATATATTCCTTAAAAATCGATCATTTCTATCATACTGACAATTTAAAAAACTAAAGATTTTAACCATAGCATAAACCTAAAGAAGAACTTAAAAAATACACGATTTAACACGTTCGTCCAAGTATAACACGTATACACAAATAATAAACTTCCTTGAATTATTTATGTATGTGTTTTTAATAGTTTGAACTGTTTAAATTGACTATTTTTAAGTTAAGGTTGTAAGTATTAAAAAAAAAAACGGCTGATTTTTTTTTCAAATACTAGAAAGTAATTCGGCAAAAAAATTTAAGAATTAAAAAATAAAATTACTTTCGTTCTCTAGAATGGAAGCTAATAAGTAAATACAATGTGTTTGTAAAGAAATAGTTTGATGCTTCAAAATTAAGTTGTTTTGGTAACTTAATTCATCCTTGTATTTTAAATGTTCAATTCTTCACAGAATGTCTGTACCTTTTATTGGATGAGGAATACATAGAGAGCAATCATTACAATTTTTTTTGTAATTAAAATCCTGGAATTTTTTCGTTTATTGACTTTCTGAGCTTTATAAATTATTAAAACATACTTAAAATTCAATATATTTATAGCAGACAGAAAATAAATTTTAATAATTTTGAGCTCATGAATTAAATAACAAAAATTTGATTACTCATAGCTTTATTTACTTTAACACTAAAACATTTTAAGTATCATTTATTAATGTAAAATTATTATTATCATGCAACTTTTTTAAACACAAGGTTAAAATCAATCAAAATCGATTCTTTATCAGCATCAAGATTAAATGATTTACTGAATTTATACATGTTTATTTTTCTTAATATTAAAATTTAACAAAGTACACTTTTACAAATTTGAATAACTTATCAATTTATATTTTGAAATCAACAAAAACATGTCAAGCAGTTTCGAAAAACACTTGTCACCTTAACTCTTGTATTTGCAATTAACTTTCTTTTTTGAGAATGACACACATTTTTGCACGTCACATGGAAAAATTAGTATCGACGCATCATTGAAAAATGATCGAAGCAGTTGTTTTTGTCAAAACCAACAACATCAAAAATTACGTTTCCGGCAAAGAAAAAAATCCCCTTTCTGTTTCAAATGCATACGAAGATGATCCGTGACAACTTACTCGGTTTTGTTATTCTTTCTGAAAAGTTCGGAAAGTTTGTTACTTGAAACAAGGGAATATCTTCACTTCCACCATCTGTCATCATTTTTTTCTTTCCCTTTCACCAAGGAGATTTTCTTATTGGAAGGCGGAACAAGAAAATCAATCAAAAAAGATGTAACATCTAAACTTCTTTTTTACAAAGAAATATCCTTTTTACTAAAGTACATTTTCTTTAAAACTTGAAATGTTCTTTTCCAGATTTCGATTACAAAAATAATAAAACATTTAAATGTATTTCACTCTTTTTTCTTCCTTTTTCGCTTTTAGAGAAATGATTATTGTATTTTCTATAATGCATTATAAAACTTAACTTTAATTTTTCTAATGCAAGTTCGATGAAGTTTTCATAGCTTCTAGAGAATTAAATGTAATCATAATATTTCAGTTTACTGAAGAGTGAGAGTACTTTAAAAACTCTAAAATTAATGAAATTTTTAAAACGAACTTCTAAATGTATTACTGAGAAAAGTATTTCAAACTTTATTAACTAATGAAGTTGTATTTCATTGCATTGTAAAGTATTCCACTAAAAACATTGCATTGTCAGAAAATTTTAACACATTTTCTTAGAAAATTAAAGCATAGGTCAAAACCTTTCCTGAAAGTTTAAAATGAACCAATTGCTAAAAGTTCCAAATGCATTATATTATGATTTTTTTTCAATTTCAATACTTTAAATGGATGAATATGTATAAATTACATTATATAAAAACATGAATATTCGACTTTTCATAATTCTAAGAAAAATGGTGAAGAACATTGAACAAATAATGGATGCATTTTTGAAAATATAATTACTATTATATATATATATATATAATAGATCCCTCTAGCATCCTATTATAACCAATTTTTTTTAATAATCTTTAAATAAGCTTTTAATTCCTTGGTTCAAAATGAACGCCCTAATCTCTATATCGTAAACAAATTGTAATATTACATCAAAAATCTCCTTCCCGCCCGTTTTAACCAATCACAGCTCATGTTACAAAGGAATCATGCGATCACGCCCACAACTCCGGTCATTTTCTGCGAACATCCTCTCTTAATCTCTTCATGACGTCCAAGTAAATTCCTTGTTCACTGTCTGACCCTGGGGAGCGTACTAATGATGAACAATTCCATGTGCATCGAAAAACACAATCAACATGACTTTGATTATTGCCATACTTTCTTTAGCCGAGGAGAACCGGGGGTTTTCCATTGTGACGACTGCTGCTTTGTTTCGGGATTGCATCCGTAAACCTACGACTCATCGCCAGTGATGATGAGCTTCATGAACTAAGGATCGTCGCATGCACTTTAAAACAAATCAGATGATGTTGCCAGTCGTTGGAATTGCTGATCCTCATTGAGGAGATGCGGCACAAACTTTGCAGACACTCGACGCATGTTCAAGTCCTTTCTCAAATTTCATCACATGATCCTACGTAAATGTGACACTCCTGTGCAATTTCTCGGACTGTTAAAAGACGATCAGAGCGCACCAGAGCCTTCACTTGTGTAATCTTGTCCTAATTGCGAGAGGTGGACGGGCGTCCAAAAGGAGGATCACTGTTCACTGATTGAAGACCCTCCTTGAATCGCCGGAACCACTTGAAAACCGAGCATGACTCATTGCCTCATCTTCAAATGCTGTTTTCATCATCTCGTAGGTTTTGGTGCCCGTTTTACCGAGCTTAAAGCAAAACTTGATACAGATTCACTAATCCGTATTTTCACACATTTTCTTTTTTCGACAAACGCACGCAGACACTCCACGTGAAAAAAGTCAGTGTGACAGAACGGCGAGGTGTACAGACCAGCCGATTTTTGTGAGACAAGGTGAAATATGCGCGTGCATGATGCGCACAGTCCCTCCACTAAGGGTTTTCTGGAATAAATAAAATAAATTCAGTATCGATACTTTCTGAACTGCCTTCGTATATCTACTTTCTTGCGATTAAGAAAATAGTTAAAATACCATTAAAAAAGTATTATTATAATTTTTGTTAAATGAATTTACTTATGCATATTCTAAAATTTATATTTATTACAATACTAAAAATTTAGGAAAATAAATAGTTTTATCTTATAGTATTTCATAACCAATAATTTTTATTTTATAAACAACAGTTCATTTTATGAATAATAAAGGTATCACATTTCAATTTATTTCTGTAATTTTGAGTATATGTCTCTATATATCTTACTAAAATATGTTTTGAAATTGCTTGACTTTAAGAAAACTCATCGAAATTGCCCTCGTATGGGTGTTAGAACAAACTACTGTAATCAGTTCTATGAAAAATATCGCAAGAACTTCAATTCATTTTATACAGCTTGCACATGATAGCAAAAAAATAAATAAATAAAAGTATTTCTCCTTATACAGTTTTATAAAAGCTTATGATCATATTACAGGCGCAGGAAGCAGAGCTGTAAGGCAAAAGAACCATTATCATAACCTTCAAAATTGCACGAGTCCAATTAATCATGGAATTTCAAATTCTGATTTACAAAAAGAAACCATAAAAACTCAATTAGGGTGAAAAAAAAAGACATTCCATTTACCGAGCAATATTCCAACAGAAAAAAATGTAATGCAATTCCAATAATCCAAGTAGACTCCAGTTTCCAGTATACATACTGTCGGTAGAAGTTTTATTTCTGGAATTACATCAAATGGATTCAATGGCCGGGTTGTTGGATGTAATATTTTGAAGCTATTTTGGTAAATCCGACATTCCTATCTTCTACCATTTTAGTTTAAGATGGTCATTTTCTATTTCTTTTATGAATATTTTGGTAATATCCATGCAGCTAGGGGAGCCATCTGAAACTCATTACAGGCATCTATTTTCCCGCTCAATATCGAAAAGAGTATATGTGAAATGGAATCATTTGAGTGTTATTTTTTGCTCAGATTTCCCTTGAGTAAGTTGTTCTTCAACAGTACACTCTAATTTCCTTTCGTATATTACATCTGAATAATTCATCTGCAGTTATTAAAATGCAACAGGAACAAGCTTTCCGATAATCAGATTTAAATTTGATGCTCTAATATTACATTTAGAACATTTTGTTTTTATTTTAAAAAATGCAGAAACTTTGCACGATGAAATGTAAAAATAGTTCTTCACTTTAATTATGATTAATTTACTATGTGAATAAATTTATATCAATATAAGATAAAAAACATTTCCGATTTTTTATTTCTTCCACTTAATAATTACCGATAATTATAAGAAAACCAGTAAGTGCGCCTGAGAAAATCAAGTAATTAAATACTTGCGTTGGCGTAGAATCATATGATACTCTACTTGCTACCTAGTTTACGTTAGGTATCTATCGTTGCGTACCTAAGTTATACGTTAGGTATCCGCGAATACGTTAAAGAAAATAAGCCACAGGATAAGTAGATTTTTTTGTTTGATCTGTATTTCCTAGATACCTTCCTTACCCCTAACTTAGCAAAAAAAAAGAAAAAAAAAAGAAAAGAAAAAAAGAAAGAAAGATAAAGAAATATATCTCCCACTTGCTCATTGTAGCTAAAATTTTTAAAAGTTTAGAAGTTTCTCTAATTTTTTTATTAGTTTCTTATAATTGTGTAACATGCTAGTTTCGTAACGTTGTTGATATAAATGTGACGTTTGGGGTATGATGATGAGAAAATGAATTGTAGATTCCCATATATTTACTGTTCGTACGAAAAACTCAAAACAACATTTTTTTTCGAAAAATCGACACTATTTCATAATTTTATTCGCCTTTATATTTCCTTTCATTAAACAAAATTTAATAAATACAGCACATACTATAAATTTATAATATTTAAACACTATATGGGTAATTATAATTAAGTAGCGCTTATAAAAATATTAACCATTTTTATTCAAAGAAATAATTTTAAAGTTAGATTTTTCTCAAATATTGGAAGATTATCTTGAATAAAGATTATTCCTGATGAGGCCCTTCTTTTCTCTTAGCACCACACACTTTTTGAAATAGTTCTGTTCTTAACCCTTTAAAGACCTTCCCAAGTTTCAATTCTTTTTCTTCAGCACGTTAAAATAAAATCTTTTAATCTAGGTGCGAAAATCTTTCTAATTGAAAAAAATAGTATATAATCAACAAATTAAGTATCAGAAATGAAAATAAGTCTTAGTTTAACTGAAAAAGAACCAACAAGTTTTTTTTAAAAATGATAAGAATTAATGTTGCATTTTCGCAACTCAAATCCTAAATGGGTTAAATATAATATAGTGTTACATGACATGAGTGTGATGGGAAAGTGTTAGAAATATGAGCTATCTGCTGCACAATAACTTTGAAGGACAGATAATACAATTAAATCTATTACTCGATCAGAGATACCGTAAAGATCACTCACCCAAAATGTTGTTTTTAGGATTACGAGATATGTATTATTTTAGAATATAAGATACTGATGCTATAAGAAAATGATACCTGTAACTTGAAAATATTATTGTTCGAGCTGAAGGTCTTCAAAGCACATTTTTCAATTAAGAGGACTTGGTAACCCTAAAATCACAAACCTGCTGTGTTTTTTATTTTCATTTAATCTTATTTTTTGCATTATTATCTTTCGATTGATGTACCACTTGTGCCTGTCAGAAAGTAAGAGGTTGAATAAAACTTCATTTGAAAACAAATTAGACGATATAGCCACACCCCTTTTTTAGAAAAAAAAGCTAAATAAAGGATTTTGATAAAAAAATCTAATTTATAAAGAGAAATAATAACATTAAAAAGGAATGTGCAATATATAAAGCAGAATATTTCCGAGGCAATGCATACAATCTTTTTTTTTTCTTTGTGAAATGTGTGCATGTAAAATTTTTAAATTAAGGCATTTTATGTTAAAAATTTTATAATTTCTCAGTTCTTATTCCTGATATATTTTTCATAAAAATGTAATACTTTAATATTATAAGAAGAAAAACAGCTAATAATTCTGACGTGACAGAAAAAAAAATTAACGTTTTTCTTGAATTTTCTTGTGCAATTAGTTCTCTCTAAATGTTGATCATTTATAAAAATGGGTGGGTTGAAAAAATATGAAAATGCAATTATTTGAAGGAAAAACGTATAACTAATATCTTAAAGGAGTATTTTAAGTTTAATTAAGCTTATAATAATTATTTTTACAGAATTATAAACTTTAAACTGGTTTTTCTCAGTTGTGTTTTTCGAAACCTTAGTGCATTCAAAATGCTACTCCTTCGACAATTATTTACCAATCACTTCCATTTTTTTCCTGCGTGTTAAAAATAAAGCATGTAATAAAATTAGGGATCCGTTTTGCTATAAACTGAATACTTTTTTTAAAAAAATAAAATGTAAGACATGTTGGCTTTCTCGTTGATTTTTAGCTTGTATATCAACATTTTATTTTTTTCTAGGAAACGAATGAAGTTATTCTAAAATCGATCCCTAAAGTTGTTTAGAACATCCATAAAAATATTATAAAAAAATTTCAGGTCAAAATATCAATTTTTACAAAAGGAGTAGGATTTTAAATTTTCCCAATTTTCTTCAAAAAATTTAAATTTTTAAAATTGTGTGAATAATATATGAAAATTTTCATCTGGTATCATTTTCTTGAATAGAAAAATTGTATAAAATGCTAAAATATAATTTTTAAATATGTAAATAAAGAAATTTTCTCAAAGGGTACCAAGTCCTCTTAATGAATAAAAATAACGTTTAAGGTTTTAAATTATTTTTTTCAGTTAAGGAACAAAGCAGAATAAATAAAAAAAAACCGTTTTGATTTGCAATTTTTTAATGAAAATAACACTATTTGAAAAGTTAAATTTCTCAGAAAATTCAGACATAAGGAGATTGATGCACGCTGAATCTTTCGAGGCTCAAAATCCTTACGTTGATACTTTGTGGAACTTAGAAGAGAGGAGATGATAGCTCAGGTATAGTCCTCGTTATTTGATTGAGGATGGAAATTTCGAGATGCATTGCCAATACCCCTTATATAGCGTCTGAGTGTGATGTTAATATGCGATAGTTTTTAAGGATTTCTATACATTACATCGCCATTGTTACTCTTCAATAATGTTAGATCGGTGACATAATACCCGTATACATTATTCAAAAATTTATTTTATTCATTATTTAAAAAATATATTTTAAGCTTACATTAAATGTAATTTTAACGTTCGATAATTTTAATTTTTTTTGTATTTTAGTTGAAAGAACATTATAATGATTCTCATCTAACTCTATTTGTAAGATAACTTTTCATCAATTTTCGAATTTAAAATGTAAAAAAAATAATACCTATGTTATGTAAGGAATTAATTAAAGTTTGCTCTCATAAAATATAAGTAAATGCATGTTTTTTGTACTTAAAAACAAAGTCTTGCAGGTATTTTCATTTTATGATATTTTCTGCAATAAAATTACGTAAAAATTTCTTAATATAAAAAACGACAACAATAACACAGGAATATATTCATTTTTACTGCCTTCATAAAATAGAAATTTTTCATCCATCTGTAGCAGCATTCTATGAAGAGATTTGTAAGAGAATTTGAAATTAACTTTCAGTCCAATTAATATAAGTTTCATGGCTCATAAAATATCAAAGTTTAACTATTATGGTATTTAAAATAAAATTTAGTAAAATATACAAAAAGCGAGTTATTACATATATTTTTAAGTCTTACAAAATTTTATTATTAAAACTGAACAAGAAAAATTGTGAAATTGAAGTGGATTAAAAATGATCCTTTTTTTGGTCAAGAAAGTCATTAACTTATTATGATATAATAAAAATCCTCTCAAAGTACAAACGAACTGAAGAGCATTTGAACACAAATTTAAATGAATGACCAAAGTGGAAAGTTGCATTTTATAAATACACAATATACTGAAAGTTATTCTAAAAACCGAACATTCTAAGTATCATTCTTCTAAAGCAAATCAACTGAAATTCGAAATCCTTTCTTTGCGTTTATTATCAAAGTTATATATAATAAACAAAGTTTTTTTATTATTTATATTCTTTTTGCATATATTTATTGCATTAATTTTATTTCTTTATTGCCCTAATTTTATAAACTGTTTGCTTTTTTAAGAATCTATTAGATATGGAATTATTTTAACCGAGATAATTTTATGTTATGCAAAATTACTTTTTGAAAAGTATTATTGGCAAGTATATATTTCAAATATAAAGTTAGTTTAATATAATCAATAGTATTTAAGAAAAATTTAAATGCCTTTCTTATTTATTTCCTTTCATTTCTTTATATGATTTAAAATACTCTGTGAGAGGAACTATATTTGGTTTCATCTTCTTATAATATTATGAAGATATTTATTAAATAATAATTTTTTTAATTCTTCAATAAGGAAAAGTTGCCTTAAAAGTAAAAGGAATAAAATAATTTCAGCATTCTGAAAATATATATATATATATATATATTAAATGATAATTTTTTTATCTTATAATATGAACAGCGAATGTTAAATAACTAATATAGTTGCATGTGAAGGCTAGTAAAATTATTTTAAAATAATTCATAATATTTTCTTTAACTCTTGGTATTTTAATAATGTTAATGCTTATCAGTTTTATATTGCTAGAAAGCTAAAGCATATTATTCTGCAATAATAATGCGATACATATCGTATTTAACTGCTTATTCAAAATTCACAAAATCAAACAGTTATACTTATATAATTCTCAAATTCATATGATGATAAAATAAGTTCATAAAATTCATACATCGTTGATCATTTATTTTTCATTTAAGATTTTTAGCTGAGTAACTGATTAACTATACTTTTACATTTAAAGCGATGTCAAAAAAAGCATTAGAATATTTTACAAGAGTTATTACACTTTACAAATTGATTTCCTCGAAATTTAAGTAGTTTAAAAAGAAAAATATGTTTAGCAATATAAAATGTATAATGAATAACAAATTTAAACTATTTAATAAAATAAAAATATGATTAAACAGTTTGTCCCTAAAGTTTCAAAGATAAAGTAATAATAATTTCGATTTCATTAAGTTCATCTTCATTGACAAAGTTATTTATTCAAATGCGAAGAGCTTAAATAAATGAATCAATTTATTTAGTGTATATATAAAGGCTTTAGATATTTTCGAGGTCAGACGCATGATTTTTTTCTGAGAAATAGTATTCACCATTAATGTAATTGTTACACGGATTTGATTAATGGTGGCCAATGAGCATAACAACTTGAAACTTTTCGAAACACAAAACATTATTTGTAAACACACGCGCGTTTTATTAGAATCTTCAGTAAAGTAGTTAAATTATTCTGTGCCAAGCTAAATTTGAGGATTTTATTGTTTTATCTTTTAATTCTGGAATTTTTTAAAACTAAAATACGATAATATTTAACGTTATAATTTCAAATGCTGCAATAAAGAACCATTGGTCAGTATTACTTCAAATATGAACTGAATATACTTGAAAAGGAGGGAAACATAAGAAAAATATCCATATTGTACATATATCCATATTTTTTCCTGGTATAGAAGTTTAAGTTGGCATTACTTTCCAAGATGGCGACCGATTTAACAGCTGCCAAGTGATTTATTCTCAGTTTGGTTTGGCAATTCATCAAAACGATCATCAAGCAAGGCATAGATTCGTCGAATGGGCCCAAAACGAGATTGCCATTGTTCCCGATTTTCATAAGCGAATTTTGTTTAGCGATGAAGTGCACTTCTGGTTGAATGGCTACGTCAACAAACAAAACTGCCGCATTTGGAGTGAAAAAAATCCACAAGTGTATATCGAAATACCGTTACATCCAGAAAAACTGACTGTTTGGTGCGCTTTATGGGCTGGTGGAATCCTTCTTCAAAAACGATGAAGGCCACAACGTTACAGTCAATGGTGATCGGTATAGAGCCATGATTACTAACTTTTTCATTCCTGAATTGAACAATCATGATGTCCAGGAGATGTGGTTCCAACTAGACGGCGCAACATGTCACACAGCTCGTGCCACAATCGATTTATTGAAAGACACGTTTGCAGACCGCCTAATTTCACTTTCTGGACCTGTGAATTGGCCACCAAGTTCTTGTGATTTAACACCGCTAGACTATTTTTTGTGGGGATATGTAAATTCATTGCTCTATGCGGATAAGCCACAAACGCTTGATCATTTGGAAGACAACATTCACCGTGTTATTGCCGATATACGGCCACAAATGTTGGAAAAATTCATCGAAAATTGGACATCCGGATTGGACTACATCCGAGCCAGCCGTGGCAGTCATATGCCAGAAATCATATTTAAAATGTAATGCCACAAGATTATCTTTCGAATAAAAAAATTCTTGTCAATCAAATAGTACATCGTTGTTTTATTGCAATTTAAAGTTCTATACCTCTAAAAAACACCCTTTATTGACTACAAGCTCTGTAAGCATCATAACGAAGGGGATTTCACAACAAGTGGTATTTTGAATAGTATTACGAAGGCTTTGGTAATAGCTGCGCATTAAAACCCATGTTCAGTTCAACATATCACATGTCACATTAAACAGGTTCAATCTGCATGATTGGTTTTTTTTTTTTTTTTTTTTACGGAAAAAATGCCTCTCAAATATTTCAACAGTTCATTCACTGTAAGCGAAAAGTCCATTCTATCCATCACGATAAGCTCGTACCACATTTAATGGCAAAAAATTGGTGTTTTATTGTCATTGTGCCGAAAAACAACAATGAAAACGCCAAAAATTTTTGATCTTATACCACATCGTTTTCCTTTTTTCAAGTTTATTCAGTTCAAATTTTAAGTCATTATGAACATTGGTTTTCTTTTACAACATTTTGAAATTTGAACTTGAATTATAATCACTCTGAAAATCAGCTAAAATAATATATATATATATATATATATATATATTCGTATTTATTCACGTGTAAATTTGAAATCTTACTGAAGAATTCTGTAACTATGTAAATGAATCAAAATAGAGCTAGACTGTATAATAATGTTCGTTAATATTGTTAACTACTTCAGATATTTTGAATGAAAAATTTTGAGATGAAAAAATAACGTTTCAAAAATGTATGTTTTTATGTTTTCATCTGTGAGAACTATTATTAACTGCTAATGAACATTTTCCTTATAACAATAATTTTGCATTAAACATGTAAAATGCAAACATAAAATAAACTAAGAATTATTTTTTACTAATATTTATTACACTTGATTCATATATTCAGATACATTTTGAAGAATAACTCAATACTGCAAGAAAAATTGTTTTGTTGAAGCAATATATTAAACGATTTTTTTTTTCAAATTACTTTCGCTCTTCAATTACTCTATTCGAATTTTTCTGGATGGGAAATCGAAGAATTACTTCATTTGGAAATGATTCTACGCTTGTTGGCTTGATGCGAGTTTCGAGGGTCATTTGTATTCTATATTCGTTTTCGTGAATCGTTTCTAGTCCGTGCAGCAACTGCTTTTACGTGATCTTGTTGTGATTTGATACTTGTTAAGCTGTGGAGGTGGGGTGCGTATATGATGTGCACGAATGAATCCTCGATTTATTGTTCAAACGATGTAATCGAGCACGCCATGGAATTTTGGTTAAACATTTGATGGACAATGAATCTGGATACAGAAGTCGTAGTTGTCCCATGTTCCTGTAATGGTTCGTTGAATAGAAATGCATTTAATAAGACAACACATCATGCGGGAAAATAGCAGTACTTCAAATGACAGGCATCGCAATTAATTTCAAAGTAATTAATATTGATTTGACCAGACTGAGAATATTACAATTAGGAATATCTTTTATGCATTTAGAATTAATTGTTTGTTAACTTATTATATGCATTTGTAAGAGCATTTATAAAATGTTTCACATTTGAAAATACCAGATTTAAATACTATTTATAAGCACATATTCGGATTTTTTTTAAAATACATATGTGTGTTTTTGAATAAGGTTAAAATTAGTGTATAAGTCACTTTGAAATTAACTTTATCCTCTTAGATGAAGAAAGTATTTACAAAAAAAATGAAATTATTAACTGTCGTGTATAAAAATAAAATAAATAAATCGGAAGTACAATTAAGGTGCACAAACCACTTTTCAGGTTAAAATGCGTAAACCAGGTTTAAAATTAAAGTGCACAAATTATACAATTCAGGTTAAAATGCATTATCCAGTCTTAAAATTAAAGTGTTTAACTCAAATTTCAGATTAAAATGCATTAAGGCATCCGACTACCCTAAAATCATGATTTTTTTTAAAAAAGGGACAATTTTTTAATAATTTTATTTTATAGGCCATCTTATTAGCTTCATAAAAATACCAAAGGTTTTATTTTCCATTCACTAGAACAAAAATTACAGGTGTTTTAGTAAAAGCAGATGCCACAATTTTACACAAAATGTCAAGTTTTAAAATGCGTTTTTTTCGAAAAACTCAAACGCGGACAGTGATTGCTCAAAAAGATTTTTAAATAATTTGCTGACATTTTGTTTGTATATTCTGTATAACAGTAGAAGTGTTTTAACCTTCAGATTTATCAATCACTGTTTTATTACAAAATTTATGGTTCTTTATGTGAATATAATCACTGTTTTTTAAGCAATTTCATATAACAACTAAGATAAAGTGCTCGAGTTTTTGTAAAAATCAAAACATCTCTTATCCTGAAGGACACTTCAAAGAGGAATAGCAATGTAATACATCAAAATTGAAAAATTGAGAATTTGGTTAAAATTTTGCACAGAGCAGGTCCCGTTTATGCAATATTTTGTCATTTTTTATCCATTTTCCCCCCATTTTAGTAGTAATAATTTACTTTTCAATTCTTAATTTTAGTCTTTTTTTCTTCAAATGTACTAAATAAATCTAAAAACTACAAAAAATCTTCATAATATCCATTATTTTTTTAAAAAAAAGTTGTCGCAATTAGTCGGATACCTTAAAACTGATATACATGAATCTGGCTTAAAATGCAGTTTTACAGTATGGCGTAGAACTCCAGCTTTAAAATAAATAAATTTCAGATTACTAACCTGCTTTTTAAATCATAGAATGTTGTAATTATTTCAAAATCATGTGTCTGCTGCATATTCTAAAAATATTATGAACAGAGAGAAACACTGAGTCATTTTCACGTAAAAGTTAGACATAAATTATAAAAACCTTTTGTTCCGTTGTATAGCTCAAGATTTCATCATTATTTAGATTAAATGGAAAAGTTTATAGAAAATGATTACACAAATTATTTACTATCGTCCTCTTTAGGAGATATTTTAGAGTGGACTAAAATGTATTTGCAACAAAAAAAAACTCCTAATCAATATATAACTCTATATAAGATATTTATTACCTTTCTTGAATATTGTTAAAAATGTTATATTACGATAAACTTAACAAAACCTTTTAGAATAATTTACTGATTATCTTCAAATTATGAAATACAACGGGAAATTAAATGATTTCTAAAATAAAAAGGAATATGTGAGGAATTCTTAAAACTATTTATTTTTAGACTTTTTACGGATGTCTATTTTAATTACCGTAAAATCCGGCGTATAGCCCGCCCCCATACTTTACAGCTGAAATTTTTAATTTTTTAGAAATATTCACCGTATAACCTGCACCCCATTTTTTACGAAGAAGCTTGAATCGTACATATACAATGATGTTTTAAAATCATTTATTCGAGGTATTAATGTAGGCATGTGAACAAATAGTACACTTCTAGAAATGCAACCCTTTAAATGCACAAGAAATGCCATTTCTTTTAAATAAACTGTATTTTGGTCTATGTAGAGGTATATATATATTTTTTTTTCTATTCTCATCTTTTTTCCTTATTTAAACCCTCATTTTTATACCGTAAATTTCTATCTTATTTTTGGTGTTAAAAGTACGCATTATACGCATGATTTTACGGTAAGTTAAATACATTACTTTAAAGATTTATTGTGTAATCCGTTATTAACTCAAATATCATTGTAAACATTAAATATATGTTAAGAGAAGAAGTAGATTTCTAGAAATTAGCCTCTTAATTGAAAACAATGGATATACTATACAGGAATATGTGTTTTTACTATATAATAAAATAAAAAAATAAACGTTTAAAAAAGATATTTAAAGAAAAAAAAGTAGAATAAAGTAAAATCCAAATTAAAAGGAAATTAAATAAAATTTGCATACGTTATATGTAGAATCACACTAAAAATATCTTGTATTTCAGTAAAGTTTTGCAAAATCTATTAAAAATTAAAAATATTTTTCAGTCTAGACATTAAAGAAAACATTACAAATTGTTAGAAAAATAACAGACCCACTTGAAAGAAAATATGTGGCTTTGAAGTGTTGTGTTGTGATTAATGCCACCTGCCGGATGTAGTCAGATCGAGGCTTGCGGAATTCTTTGCAGTTTGAATATTTACGCCTGTCGTTAGCCTTAGCTTTGAGCACTATGCAGGTGACAGTACGACTTTGCTAAAATCCACCCCAATTTAGAGGGAGAACCCTCTAGGAAGTGAAGAAGAGAGGTGGGGCCTCCCACCAACTACACGAGTGGACTTGTGACTCGAATGCTATTTAGAGTAAGTAAAATATTTGAAGCAATATACTTAAATATAGAATAGGTACTATGTGTGTGTGTGTGGTTCTTGTTAACAAATATCAACTAATAATTACGTTAAACAGCGACATAAAAATCAGACGTGTGATGATAGAACAGTTATATAAATGGTGTTTTTTTAGAGGTATAGAACTTTAAATTGCAATTTAACAACGATGTATTATTCGATTGACATGAAATTTTTTTATTCGAAAGATAATCTTGTGGCATTACATTTTAAATATGATTTTTTTCGCATAGGACTGCCACGGCTGGCTCGGATGTAGTCCAATCTGGACGTCCAATTTTCGATGACTTTTTCCAACATTTGTGGCCGTATATCGGCAATAACACGGCGAATGTTGCCTTCCAAATGGTCAAGCGTTTGTGGCTTATCCGCATAGACCAATGACTTTTATAGCCCCACAGAAAATAGTCTAGAGGTGTTAAATCACAAGATCTTGGAGGCTAATTCACAGGTCCAAAATGTGAAATTAGGCGGTCACCAAACGTGTCTCAATAAATCGATTGTAGCACGAACTGTGTGACATGTTGTGCCGTCTTGCTGGAACCACAGCTGCTGGACATCATGATTGTTCAATTCAGGAATGAAAACGTTAGTAATCATGGCTCTATACCGATCACCATTGACTGTAACGTTGTGGCCTTCATCGTTTTTGAAGAAGGATTCCACCAGCCCATAAAGCGCACCAAACAGTCAGTTTTTCTGGATGTAACGGTGTTTCGAGATACACTTGTGGATTAGCTTCACTCCAAATGCGGCAGTTTTGTTTGTTGACGTAGCCATTCAACCAGAAGTGCGCTTCATTGCTAAACAAAATTCGCTTATGAAAATTGGGAACAACGGCAATCTCGGTTTTGGTTCATTCGACGAATCTACGCCTTGCTCGATGATCGTTTTGATGAATTGCCAAACAAACGGAGAATAAATCACTTGACAGCTGTTAAATTGGTCACCAATATTGGAAAGTAATGCCAACTTATAAACTTCTATACCTGGAAAATAAACACTCTTTATAAAGGCAATTTTCTATTTTCGAAAAACTTTGTGTAAAAGGAAATTTTTCTTGAAAAGTTTAAGCTAAGTAATAATGTAAATATTAAAAACACCTAGCACGCATACACTACAGCATTTATACATTTATTTATTTTTTCATAATATTTACTAGTGTTTATTAATTGGCGGAATATCTTGTTATATCCATCGGCAAAAAATTATATAAATTAGTTTTTGAGAATTTTGAATTTTAACATTATAAATTCGGACGATATTACACTATGAAATAAGTAGATTAACTGAATTATACTTACAAAATAACCAAATAATTAAAAAAATATTTTAAGTAATTATTATAAATGAAATTGGATATACTTTATATCACATCAAAAACTTTTCCTAATGGTAATAATTGTTTTCTAAAATTTTTGTGATTGATTAAAATACAAAGCATTTATTTTTCTTAAGTGATACAAATTTAGCAATATGCCAATACATAAAGCTACAATCTGTGATATTAATCGTGAACTGGAAATATTTCATGCCCATAGAAATAAAGAAACAAGAACTTGAAATAAAATTTAATATTACATCAAAAACAGAGATGCATACAATTTAAATTTTCACATCATGACAGTATGTATTAAAACATTAATATTCGTACATTAATAACAACATGAAATATTCAGCATTTTACTAATTAAAATTAAAAACATTAAAATAATTGATATTGCTAATTAATCTCTCACAATAGCATTAAATAATTTCTATTTTCATTGAAGAACTCTAAATTAAATTAAATTATTTCAACTTCTATAATTAAATACTTTATGTAACACGTAAAATTAATCATTATCTAAGTTATTGAAGATTTGATGTATAACAGCATTGTGCGTTAATAGATTGTGTTTAATGAGACCAGAAGGAAGTGGAAATTCATCTTCAGACGCGTCGGCATTGAGGGTCTTTTGTTTGTCTTTTTATTTCTATGGAATTCCATCAGGACAAGGAATTTTCATCAGAGCGATGTTCAAGCATTTGTGCTATTAAGTAGTGAGGAAACTTAATAAAGGTTTATTTGGAGAATTCCATTAGGATGTCAATCAGAATGCTATTAAGTCGACTCGAATGATATTCACAGGAATTTCTATAAAATATCGTCGAAATAATAAAAATGATCTAAATCTATATCTAATTGTTCTATAAACTAACAATATAATATTTTGTTTCTTTACTAGTTGAATTTATTCTTAAGGGGACAAGGTATGAAAAAATTTTCAACTTAAGGATTTTTAGACTTTTTTGGTTGTGCCTTCCATGTATTAAAACTATGTTGAACAGATTTTATGCTCAAAACATCATAAAAAGCTAGCCATGTAATTTTTTAAGAAAAAGCTTAAATATTGGAAAGAGATTTGAAAATGCTACTCCTATAACAAAAAATTACGTACATGCATGAAATTTGATTTACAAGTACGTCAAACTATGTATAATAAAAGTTGGTATAGGTTTTGTGTTAACGTGATTGGTATTCATACAATACATCTTTTTATGAATGTTTACTGAAAATTCCTTAAACAATGTATAAATTATGAGTTTAATTATTTCTAAAAAAATAAATATTGCTTTGATTCAAAAATGCATACCAACTTTTGTTACATGTATTATTAGCAAAAGGTAAAAAAAAAATTCAAAGCACTAGGTGGAATAGAAAAAAGCCTTAGCATTTTAAATGAAGACGAGCTAGTCATTTGATCTTTCTGAGATAAGTCAGTTTAAAGTTTTGATTTGCCATAGAGATGTGAATGAAAACGTACGTGAAAGGTATCATAATTATGTGTTGTTTAAGCTTAGAGGATTCAAATTTGGTGAGGTTATAGAAAAGTTTATAAAATAATTTAGACAAAAAAAATAAATTTGAATTTTTGACCGATTTTGGTCAATTGAATCGTACTGTGTCCCCTTAAGTTATTCCTACAATCACCTATATTATTGGCTTTATAGTAAATACTTATTTCCTGTTGTAATTTGCTAAAGCTTCGTTTAAATATATGATTCAGGCAAATTAAATTAATTTAAAATTTTCATTCTACTTAGTCTAAGTTTAAAGTATAAATTTAGATTATGCATTATATTCAAAACAATAAATAAATTATTCCTTTTTTTAATTAAAATATAGATATATTAGTATCACTGAATGTTTAAATAGTCATTGGAACACACTTAAATACGCTATGTATTTCATCTGAACAGTATATGCTTTACGTTCTAATTCAGATCAATGTACAAAATTACTTAATTTAAGGTATCCGACTACGTTCGGAACCGTGATTTTACAAAAGCGTATAGATGGATAATATTTAGGATATTTAGTGTCACTTAGATTAGAAAATGTATATAAAATTGTTTTAAGAATATTATTACAATAAAAAATTATTTAAGTACAATATTTTGACAAAAAATGAACATAAAATTACCCATTTTCAAAATATTCTCATTTTGTGAAAAATGCTTCTATTGTAATAATATTTTGCCTGTATATAGCTCAGACCTCTGTACGGAGGCTCTACTAGAATGTTTGAAATATATGACTTAAAAGTAGGTTTATGTATGTTTTACGACAACAGAGGGGAGAAATTTTAAGAAGAAAACTCCGATAATTATTTCAATTGGTTGTAACTCTGAAAATAATGTGAATTTTTCAAAAATTATAGTTTAGCCTCTGTACAGAGGTCTGAGCTATATACACGCAAAATGTTGTTATAATCGAAGATTTTTCACAAAAGGAGAATATTTTGAAAAACAGTTATTCTATGTTAATTTTTTGCCGAAATGTTGTATGTAAATAATATTTTTGTCAAAACGTCCGTAACACAATTGTATACATGTATTCTAATCTAATTGTCACTAAATATCATGAAAATTATCCATTTATGCGCTTTTTTAAAACCACTTTCCGAACGTAGTCGGATGCCTTAAGGAAAAATGCATTGAAATGTAATTTGATAAATAAATGAAAAATGGCATGTGAAGAAATTTTATAACTTATATGTGATTTTGAAACAACGAAATGGTGTTTTAGATTAAGTTACACAATATATTATTAGTTGTTTTGAGATTAGTATAGATTGCCCTTTATGAACACGGATAGTTTGTAGTACCAATAGAACGCGAAAGGGATTCTCTGCACTCCAACTACATTAAAAGTCTATCAATTATTACTGATATTGTTTAAAACAACATTCAATACTGGAACAAAAATAATAAGCTCCAATTAAAATATAAATTTAATAAGAGTTTGCATAACTAAGTTTGTAATGGAATGTGTGTGTGTTAATTATAATTAATTCATAATTTTACACATTAAAAAATAAATTAATGAATCAAAAACATGTTTCAGTCTCTACGACAGATTATTCGTATACATCGTTTAATTTTATTGTTTATCGCAAATGTCCATGGTTATTTTTATGTTTTGGACTTGGAACTTGGAACATTCTTTTCTAGCTTCATTAATGTAATTTTTCTTGCACCTACACTAATTGCAAGATTTTTTTGCCTTGTTTTCGGTGGATCTCTTGAAGTTGTAGTATCTTTTTTAACTGTCTTTTTATGATAACCTTAGCACTTCTATATAATATGATGAAATGAAACTCGACATATTTTCCGGGAATCTGCAGCCGAGTTATTGCAGTGAGTTAATTACAGAGTTAATCTTGTTAAAGAAGCAGTAAGATTAAATATTTTATGTTTACAAAAGTTCTTAGAGTTGAAATACATACATGTATATTACCTGAGAAACAAAAATAATTTGAATACTATAAATACATTTAAATAATAGATAACTGAATTTTTTAAACAATAAAGGGGTGGATGCTGTAGTATTATATGTCTGTAAATATGAGTTTCGTTATTTTCGTTCCATTTCTCCCTATGATTTTTTCTCAAAATGTTCTTTTTCAGAAAAATATTGAAAAATAAATATTTTCTTGTTTTTTGATAAATAATGTCATGTTTGATATTTTTAATTATATTACTGGCTAAAAAGGACAAATCAAAGTTAACTATTGCAGCAATTGTTTATCTTAATTTAGTGTGCTTTCTTTTAGTTCTTCATTCCATTTTATTTCATCCTTCAAATTAAAGCTTTCTTTCCCTCTACATCACGTTGCTATTTTATTATATAGTTTAACTGAAAAAAATATATAAATACCCTTTTAATTTGCGTAAATATAATTCCTACAGAACAATGGGAGAATATATATATTTTTTAATTTAAAAAGTCAAGCTTTATTAATAAACATACATTATTTTCATTGATTTATTAATTATTTGGAGTTCTTTTGTAGAAAATCTGTTTAAAAAATGAGTTGATAAATTTATTCAATAAGGAAATGTCAATGTAAACTAATAGGTAGAGCTGTGCTTTGATACTTTATATCGAGCGTTATATCTAGAAATAACACATTAGATTATGCCTAAATTTCAATCGATTTTGACGGAACGACATTAATGAAGCAGCTTAATGCTTGCTATACAGCATAGATTAGTCAATACTGAGTAAACAATTATGGAAAATTATCGATTACGTTAAACGTCGAATTTATAACCTAACTTTTAGATTTGAAAAGGAAAATCAGTTTCGAGCTAAAAAAACTTGTAATTGCAATACCAAGGAATTGCTGTGCTTTATATGAAGCTTACTGTTATTTTATATTTCGTATTATCAGCATTATTTCAAAATATTTTATAACATTTAAGTATTTAAATTAATTTATATTGGTCGCGTTAATGTGTGTGTGTGTGATTTTATTACTTATATGAACATTAAATGAATTGTCTATTAAAATATATTGATTTAATACTAATGTAAATATACATATAATTTTCTAAAATGTTGTAAAGGAAAATATTTTTATTAATAAGTTATTGCCAACAAATAATGACAATAAAAATTTCCAGATGCTATTCCTATTCTAGAAACATCTTTCATTTAATATTTTACAAATACTTCTGTAATATTATGTTAAAAACCTTAGAAGAGTATAAATATAGAAGCAGATTATTGAAAAGCCTTATTTTTATGTAGACATAAAAATTTTGTGGGAAATAAATAATTCAATACTTTTTCTTCTTTTCAAAGATTAGGAAAATAAATAATAATTTTTTCTTATATTTAAAAATTTGGAAAATAATTTTTTAAAATTTCAAAATTATTTTGCAGACTATTTTATTAAAAAAAAATGGCAATATATTCATCTTTATACAGAAGTCTATCTCTCTCTCGATAAGTAAATATGCTAAAAGTACAGTAAAGTTTGATTTTTTTAAAGTTTAGAATTTGTTTTTTCATACAATAATTAATTCAGAGATTAAACTATTTTTTCTATACCTTTTTTTAAAGAATAGAGAGCTTTTTCCTATTAATTAATTTTAATGCAAGATCTCGTTTGTTGCGAAATAGCAGGATAGAAAGTTCCAAGTAACTTTTATTAGTTCTTTAATAATAACATTATTTTTATATCAGGAACATTGATTTTTTCCTGATACCATAAATAAGATACTATATGTGGATGAGTTATTCCAATAAAGTATTTTTCAAAATAACAAGTCAATTAAGTTCAATTAAAATAACCGTGTTATGAATTAGAGGTATCCCTGCGAACTTGTGATACCGAAATCAAGTATGTAACAAATGCAACCTAACTAATACGCAATGCTAAAATCAAATATGGTAAGCCCTTCACGGTTTTAAAATTGACTACTATATTCTCTTCCAATAAATAAAATGAAAGAAAGAATCAACTATGGAGGAATAAATTCATGTTACGTCATAGTCACATGATGATGACAAACACGTGTTTCTAGCCACTCAGTGAAAATCTCATGTAACATCATAATAACGCGATAAAAACTATCGTGTTTACAGCTAATCAGTCCATGTGATTCCCTGATACCTACTTTTGACCTTTGCAGAAACCTTCTCTCAATTATATACATAAAATAAGATTTTTTCATAATGTTTAAGCATTTTTACCCAATATTATAAAATTTGAAATATTTTACCTAAATCTTACACACACACACACAAATACCATTAGCTTATAGTCTGTTTGAATACAATTTGTTTTCCTTTATCTTACAACAGTCATGAATTCAGCCTATTATAAGATGCCTTAATTTAATTCCAAATTCTTTTTATTGTTTTGGGAGGTATAAAAGAATTATTAAAAAACTTTCTTTTCAAGAAAAAATTCTGTTATATTGCCTTTAATTCAACTATTACTGAAATACTACGAGGAGTACGCGATGCTGAAATGCAGTATTAAAAGCTATTTGTGGCATTACGAGAGATAAAAAGGTATTGGTATCAGGTTTTGCGCTTGGGTTCATAATAATATCATCTTATATCTATCCCCTTTTGTTGATCACCGCTAATAGACATTGTCCGCACTAAGCGGAATAGAAAGAGCTAATGGAAGTCAACCGCAAAAAGAGGAATCAAATTGGTTTCCACGCCATTTATCCGAATCCCAGGATCAGTGGAAGAATCTTACCCAGATAATAGATATTTTTGTAGATATGTGATCTTACAAAAACACTGATTGAGGTGTATTACTGTAAGCTCAAGGAAAAAGTTTACATTTGTTGTATATCAAGTAAGAATGAAACCTATACATCTTTTTCTACAATAACAAAAAACTTAGATAAAAAGAAGTATTAGGAACTTGTTATTTATGAAGCAGAATGAGTTATGTTACGTATTAGTGAAAATATCTTTTAAAAATCATTATTAAAAATTGAAATTAAATTGATGATATAAGTAATTATTCATGGAAATCGGCCAACTATTAAGATTCGTCAAACATAAAATTTAAATGATTATTGTAACTTGACATGATATAGAAGCATTAAAATCGAAAGATATTGCAAGATATATAGCTCAATTTATAATCCGTTAAAGAACTTCATGAGAAAGTGGTATTTTCTATAAAAAATGATAAACTATAATTATTGCAATTCTTAACTCTTTGCAGAAACCCAATAAAACAAGTAGATTTGTTGTAAAAATATATCTTACTGAAAACCTAAGAAGTAATATAATCATACATGACGAATTTCCGCAGAAGAATTTTACATAAAGTGGATACAAAATTATATAATATTCTAGTTGGACACAGAATGATGTAGTATTCTTCTTACACTTTTATAACAGTGTAAGAATTTTTTTAGTCCAATGTATCACAGTATATCTTAAAATGTCAGTGCATGAGTATTAGGTTCATTAATTTATTTCTGATGCTGGTTTTTAAAAAACAAACTCATACACGAACTTGAATTTAATTAAAATAATTTTGAAGTGAACTTCTTTACGCGCGCGCCCCAAAATGAATGGGAAATTTCCTCAGTTTTGCGTTAGGGTGAAAAACAGAACGGAAGTAGTGTTCCCCCGAATTGTCACCACGGTGTGGAGACAGAGAGCGAAGGACACCACGTGACTTGCGTCATATGCGTGAAAAAGTTGTACGATTGCCCAGGGGGTATCAGAAGTATTGGAAAGTGGGTACCCTTGCTACTCGTAACGATCTCAAGGGGCGTATTTTCGTAGTTTTTATATAATAAATGTACCATTTTCAACGAATAAACGCACCCGAAATATTACTATTATATGGCTCGTTTCGTTACGTGAGTGTGTAGGGTATTGTGCATATTTCACTAATGTTCGCGCCAGAATCACTACGTATAGCGTCTTGTAAACGAACACAGTGTTTTCGGTGAATGACGCATTAAGTTTATATTCTTAATTTTCATTTCCGCTGAATTATAATTAATTCTAGTCAGATGCCTAAAACAAATGCAAAAAGAAGAAAAGAGTTTCGTGAAAGAAAAAAAAAAAAGGAAAACTAGCAGAAAGTCCAGTCGGAAGTCTATTTATCACCAAGAAGTCCTGTCGCAGTTGTTACCTACATCCATAAAGTGTTAGGGATGCTACCAGAGGCTGCTGCAATCATTGGATCCGATGATGACAAAAAGCCGATTATCTGAACTGGAACATTTAATATTAATTTGCTTCAGAAGCAGTGAAGCCACTCATTGAATTCTTGAAACGAACACTGAATTTGACAATGAATACTAATGCTAGAGAAGAAACAACTAGAAACGGAACGACAATTGATTCAGTTTCCTCACGTTTTCTTGATTGACTGCAATCATAGATTTTTACAGAGATCGTACATTTTTTCGGAAAAATTCATGCTCTTATAGGATGAAGCGATGCTAAACCTTCTGTCTTAATTGTTTTTTAATATTAATTATTATTTCGAATATACATCAGGAGTTTACTGAAAAAATCAAGCAACAAATAGAAAATTGGTATTTATTACATATAACATGGGTCAGAGTACTTTTAAATAATTATTTGGAGTACTTGTATTTGAATCTGAAGAATTTTGTTCTTTTTTAATGTATGCCTTATAAAAGCAAGTAAGAGTATAGTATAAAGTAAATAAAATATCTTTTTATTAAGTAATTTTTATCAGAAACCTGATACATACAGATATTTTTCGCACAAAATGTATCTAAATGCTAGTAAAATAACCAAATGTTAAAAGATAAAATTCCACTTAATAAACACATTCTTTGCTTCCACAATTTAGAAGAATAAGTTTAAATAGTTTTAAGAAAATATATATACATACATATATATATAATATATATATATAATATATATATATATATATATATATATCTTCATGTTCAGGTTTTATATTTTTTATTATGCTATTTCTTGTTATGTTCTTTATCTATTATTTCTTATTTTTGATATATAATACATATTTCTTTTATATATATATATATATATATATACATATATATGCATATATATATATACATACAAATATATATATATATACATATATATATATGTATACATACATATACATATATGTATATATATATACATACATATATAAATATACATATACATATATAAAGAAATATGTATTATATATCAAAAATAAAAAATAATAGATAAAGAACATAACAAGAAATAGCATAATAAAAATATAAAACCTGAACATCAAGAACAAAATTATAGAGAAATAAAAAAAGTATATATGTATATATACATATACATATATATACATATATATATATACATATACTTATATATACATATATATATATATATATATACTAGCCGTTACCCACCCGCTTCACTGGGTTATTCATGATGTTGCATATATGTATACTGTTTACATATATATATTAATTATTGATATCTAACATTAAGATTTCGATTGTATTGAAAAATATATTTATAGCTGTTACACTCTCACCCCTTGATATAAAAAGAACATAAATTATAATATCTAATTTCTATTTATGTCTAAAATCGAAGTAGAAATATTTTTTTCGCTCACTTAACCTAATAATCAAAGTGGATTTCCACCAAAGAAACTTTCAGTGGATCTCTACTCCATAAAGTAAACATGCGTGCTGAATTTCAAGTCTAAATCTAACAGCAAAAACGGAATTTTTATCATCAATACCTCGTTGACAGCATTCTTAGCGGATTCTAATTCAACAAAAGAGACATGCAAACCAAATTTTATTATTATAGTCTTAGCAGTTCAAAAACGGGAATTTTGTCTATCAATACGCCCCAATAACTTTCCCCGTTTCCCCTGGAATTGATTTCCGTAAAATCCATTCTTAGTGGAACTCTATTCAACTAAAGAAAAGTGCTCAACAAATTTCAAGTAAGTGAGTTAAATTCAAAAACAGGTATTTTTCTATAACATGCCTTAATCCCTCACAAACTCACTCCTTTGGGGGTCCGTTTTCGCAAAAATCTTTTTAAAAGGAACTTTATTCCATGAACGAAACATACCTTCTAATTTTCAAGCAGGTGGTTCTATTAGTTGAAACGCGAAAATATTTATCTATTACGCCCCTTAATCACCCTCAGTGATCCTTGGGGATCAATTTTCCCCAAAACTATTTTGTAGCGGATCTCTACACCATGAAAGGAATTCGCTTACCAAATTTTAAGACTGTACGTCTAATAGTTTAAAAATGGAAATAATTATCTTTAACGCCCCTTAAGTCCCCGCAACGCCACTTAGGAAACGTTTTACACAAAACCCATCTTATGACAGATCACTACTCAGTGAATGGAATCTGCTAACTCAATTTCAAGATTTTACGTCTAATAGTTTAAAAAAGGAGTTAATTGCCTATAACGCCCCTTAATTCTCCATAACGCCACTTGGGGTCGATTTTCACAAAACCCACTCTGTAGGGGATCTGTACTTTATGAAAGGGATCCGCTTATCAAATTTCAAGAATGTACGTCTAATAGTTTAGAAATGAAAATAATTATGTATAACGCCTCTTAAGCCCCCGCAATGCCACTTAGGAAACGATTTTCACAAAACCCATTTTATAGCGGATCTCTACTCAATGAATGGAATCAGCTTACGAAATTTCGAGATTTTACGTCTAATAGTTTAGTAAAGGAAATAATTATCTATAACGCCCCTTAAACCCTCGTAACGCCCCTTGGGGTTCGAACTTTGCAAAATCCGTTCTTAGCTGACGTCTGCACCATGAAGGGTATCTACCTACTAAATTTCAAGTTTGTAGGTTTAATAGTTCCAGAGATATCGTGATTAGTCAGTGAGTGAGTGAGTCGCTTTTCTCCTTTATATATATATATATATATATATATATATATATATATATATATATATATATATATATATATATATATATATATATATATATATATATATATATATATATATATAGCTTTTTCTTTTGACTTATAACTAAATGTTTTTGAATTTTAATCATTTATAGAGACACAGTTCACTTTGCAATTGTGAGTGAAATGAGAAATATTCATATTTTCCAAACACAGAATCTCAAAATTAATTATTGCTAAAGAAAAAAAAAATTAAAAAAGTGAAAGTGACAGATGTTTAAATAGTTCCTTCAAATTTATTCCTCAAACACCAGATGTGTTTGCTCATGTATTTCTTAGAGCAAATAAAGTTTTACTCTAAAGCAATATCTCATTTTCTCATCAAAAAGGATGATTTGAAAATTCATCTGTTATTTGATTTGATCTGGAAATGAAAATTTCATTTTCTCCCGTCGAGAGATTGCTCAGTGAAAAGTGTAATTTGATGGATAATTCTAATTCAAACCTAATAAACTGTCAGTAAAATGAGTTGCTCGGCTGGAAACGTTTCAAATTTCATTAATTTTAGATCCGAGTTTATCAATAATGAATTGAATGCTTCATCATCTCTTATGTTATTTTATAAAACGATATTAAATTTTTAAGTAAATAAATCTCATCACAGAATAAATCTACAATATTCAAGAATAATGATCTTGAGCACATTGAAAAGTAGATTTTTTATCTGGCTATCAACAACTTTAAATTTGGCGCTTATGATATATCAAACCTACTTTTGTAATTTTAAAATTAATATGCTGTGTGTTTTTCTCTTTTTAACAATAAGTGCGTTTTCGCAGTCATTGTATAAGTGCGAGATAAAAAGTTTAATTAAGACATTTAAAAATTATAAATACTGAACTCGTAAATTCCCTCCAAGGGATTCAATATATATCGCTATTTTACAAATGCTTCTTACATGCTCAATTAATAAATAATGTTTCAAACTCCCATATTTCAATTTTTATCCTTTTATTTGTATTTAAATGTATTCCGTTTGTTCTGCCATAACAAGTAGATGTTTACACTTTTCTTTTGACGCTCTCCCAATTCCAAAGCAGGGTTCCAAAGAACAAACACTCCTCACTCAAGAAGTTTAAGGTCACTAACCAATAGGAGACAGAAGGAATGATGGTAGTTTGAAAGGGAAAAACGAGTTCTTTAGAGATCCTGTGCCCCATATTGTGTTATGTGAGAAATTATATAATAGAGTTTATAGAATCCATACTGACAAGTTCTACTTTAGTCGAGTATTTACTCTACTGTAGAATTACTACGTGTCCCATGAGGCTAAATGCTTTTAAAATAACAGAGTATCAAGAACAAAACATTTTTTTTACAGAAAATACTCTTTTCTTTACATTACTGGATACAATTCCCAGTGATACAAATAAATCAGAAAATTTTAGAAAAAAAAATACTCTTGTGTCAAATGTGTTTACCGCCCAAACATGACAAGAAATATGCCAAACTGAACTATTTTGAAGGCATAAGAGACAGTTTGAAACTAAACAATTGTAGTGAAATTCTGATAAATTTCTTATTCTTTACATAAATTTCTGAGAATCCATTTTTTTAAAATAAATAATAATCCTATTCGAAATACAATTTTTAAAATCTAGCTCCTTACTTGGGAAAATCATCAAAAACAGGGGTGAAAACATTCAGGTAATTTCTTCTATTTTTATACTAAAAATTAAAACTGTGACCTATTTTAAGTAATTTTAGAGATGACCTTTTCAGAATTTCAATACTGATTTTAACATTCATTTCCTGTTTGAATGTAGCTTAAACGATTCTTACAACTATTAGAGCAATTCCTGTGTGGTTATAAAATCACTGTTATATCACATGTACAATTGTGTACAAATTTGTTCACAATTGTACATGAGGTGATCATAACTATTTAGTATTATTTAGTACCTGTTATCTTGTATTTTTTACCCATGAGTATAAAACCTAAAACTTTTTTTAAAACAGAATTTTTACTTAATTATAATTGTATAATCCTGACTTTCTCATACGAAATGTTTTAAAACACAAAAACATACAAGAAAAAAATATAATTTGTATTTTTTTTCCATCAGGTATATTCTATTCTTCAAAATCATGTTCGAAAGAAGGAAAAATAGCAAATATGAATTGAAATCTGCCCAATCTAAGATCTACATTTTTATAAAAGATTGAGATTTAGAAAACCTTTTTTGGTTTAATATTTCTATAATTTTTTCAGTATTTTAAACATGTTAGTTGGTATTTACTAATAAGTAAATGAGTGGAATTTCCAGTCGAATTGAGCTGTAAAGGATAAAAAAATCATTAAGATGTTTTTTTTCTTGTTTTTTTCAAATTTATGATTCCTTACTTATTAGAATGAATTAATCCATAGATGTTATTAAAATAAAGTTAAATAATAAAACTTTATATAGGCAAGTTTTCAAAAGAGGGAAAATCCTGATTTATCTATACTATACCCTGCATATATTGATTTTGATGTCCAAACTAACGATCTTATTAGTATTTTCCCCTTAATTATTTTTCCTCCTAATTAACGACAGTCTTGGTCAAAGCCATCCAAGCCCTTCTCTAAGAGACTACTTAATAATGACCGGAACAGCTCTTAATTTATCGAAACCTATGCTGTTTCTAATTAACATTCTTGTCTGCTTCTCATCGTCACTGCCATAACACAGAAGAGATTTTTATCTCCCCACCATCGCAAATTGAGTCCTCCAAATTCACGGAAAGAATAATGCTTCAGACAGAATCAATCTAATTAAATTTCTCTTCCGGACGACGTGGTTTATTGGGACCTCGTTTGCTGATGAGAATTCAGAATTAGAGAAAATTAGGAAAAGTTCCTAATCCTATAAATGATTTGAAATTACGAGCTCATGCCGCCAACGTAAGAGAAAAGGGGAAAAAATGGACTGTGAAAGCTGAAACTGATTTTAATTCTTAACTCATTTGAATTTTAGTCGTGAAAAAGACCTCAAGCCAAAAATTTTGGCCCTGGATCATAAACTTAATTTCCCCGAGTTTCGAACAAAGTTTAAAATGAGTTAGAAATAAAAACAATTTTTAAGGATTCGAGGAAATTTATTTTGCGTGTTTTGATTGAAAAAATTATCAGATTTAGAAATTAGTTATTACAAGGCTCAGAATTTATTGTAAAACACAAAGAAAAAAGATCTTGAAGTTTTGTTTTGAGATATCTGAAAGTTTGTGACGCATTGTTTAAAGTCATCCTTTCATAGTATTCAGATGTTGTCTGAATTTAAAATTGTATTAGCTGTTCAAAGCGAAGTATTATGCCACATTCTATTTTTTTATTGTTAAGCAATTTAAAATTTTCTAATTGAACATAATAATAACCTACACATTGGGAAATACGTATATATTAATGAAGAATGTTTATTTTATTTATTTATTTTTTTTTTTTGCTATTAGAATTTCATAGAGGTGGTTTAATTTGACTTTCTGTAAATTGCGTACTTTTTTGCTATTATAGACATACATTTTCTTTTGAACCTTGGTCTAATTACAAGGATAATACCTGAGCTAACTTCTCACTCATAAACATGGATCACTTATCTTAAGGAGTGTTGGAAACCTCTCTCTCTCTCTCTATACTGACAATGTTAAATTGGCTGTTTTCGATGTACCTTTTATCAAAATCTGTTTTATGTACACGCTTGAAATTTTTCATACTATTAAAGTACACCTCTCTTATTATACTAAAATTAGCTTTTAGCTAATTTTGAATTTTTTAAGAAATTATGAAATATTTTATCAAACATTGCGAAATTTGACCCATTTTTTACTTAAAAAAATTGTAAAATTTAAATTTTTGAGTGTTTTAAAAAAATCTCATTTTACTATATATTAGACATCATTATAAATAATTCATAAAAAATTTACATACCTGTGAACAGTAGTTTGTCAGAAAAGGTACATCGCACATTAAAATTTACATTTTGAGATAAATTGGCAGTGAGCCTTCTAATCGGCTGGGAAATAAAAAAAATAAAAGGCTCAGTTTAAAATAAAACATACTCGTTTTGGTTTAAATCAATCGTTACACTTTTAAGCAAAAACAAAGTAATTTTTTTACAATTTTCGCCATTAAAATGGGCATGGCCCAAATTCACCGAATATTTAAAAATACATTTTAAAGACTTCTAAATACCCCAGAGGGGTTCAAGTAAGGTATTTTTAGAAAGGTTTAAATCTATACAATTTAAAAACGTAAAAATCTCAAATTGTCAAAAAAATAAGATTTTAGCTTTCCAACACCCCTTAAATATTAATTCTTATTGAATTATAAAACAAGATTCGATAAATTTATGAATTATCTATAAAATTTTTTTACCACGTGTAAAGAAAAAAAGATATGAAAAAAAAATTCCAAATCAGAATAAATCCAAATTACTTCGAAAAAGTGTCAGATGACAAAATAAATACTCTATTAATCACTAAAATAAAGTGAAGAGCTCATAATTTAGGTTTCACTCATAGTTTAAAGTTATTTATAAAGTTTCTGAAAAAGTTTAATTATATTTTCCGTTATGTACCGTAAAATCCGGCGTATAACGCGCACCAATATTTTCAATCTGCATTTTTTAATTTTTAGAAATATTCGCCGTATAACGCGCACCCCCTATTTTATGAAGAAATCTGAAACATTAGTATACATTACTATTATGTTTTGAAGTCATTTATTCGAGGTATTATTCCAAATTTTTGAAAAAAATTGTATACTTCTAGAACTACATCTCTTTTAGTACATAACGCAAGTCAGTTCTTTTAAACGAACAGCATTTCGATACAAACACAAGAAATTTTTTTTATGTCCATCTCTTTTGTTATTTTTAAAGCTATCGTTTTTATACCCAACGTATAACCTTAAATTTCCATCTTATTTTTTATGATAAAAGCGCGCGTTATACGCCGGATTTTACGTTATTTAAGGGGTGTTGGAAAGCTAAAATCTTATTTTTTTGACAATTTGAGATTTTTACGTTTTTAAATTGTATAGATTTAAACCTTTCTAAAAATACCTTACTTGAACCCCTCTGGGGTATTTAGAAGTCTTTAAAATGTATTTTTAAATATTCGGTGAATTTGGGCCATGCCCATTTTAATGGCGAAAATTGTAAAAAAATTACTTTGTTTTTGCTTAAAAGTGTAACGATTGATTTAAACCAAAACGAGTATGTTTTATTTTAAACTGAGCCTTTTATTTTTTTTATTTCCCAGCCGATTAGAAGGCTCACTGCCAATTTATCTCAAAATGTAAATTTTAATGTGCGATGTACCTTTTCTGACAAACTACTGTTCACAGGTATGTAAATTTTTTATGAATTATTTATAATGATGTCTAATATATAGTAAAATGAGATTTTTTTAAAACACTCAAAAATTTAAATTTTACAAATTTTTTAAGTAAAAAATGGGTCAAATTTCGCAATGTTTGATAAAATATTTCATAATTTCTTAAAAATTCAAAATTAGCTAAAAGCTCATTTTAGTATAATGAGAGAGGTGTACTTTAATAGCAGGAAAAATTTCAAGCATGTACATAAAACAGATTTTGAGAAAAGGTACATCGAAAACAGCCAATTTAACATTGTCAGTATAGAGAAACAGAGAGGTTTCCAACTCCCCTTAATTAAATTTTATAAACGCAATTACATTTGCATGTGATTGGAAAAATGAAAACAAAACTGGAATTAACTCTATATCGTTTAAATTAATTTGTCTTAAAACACATAAAGTAAACTGAATTTTTTAAAAAAATTATTTTTGATTTATATAAAATATTATAAAACTTAATCACACGTAAGAGTAAAGTTTTTATCCATCAACACAGATAAAAGTTATTCGCATCATAGCTTCTTAAATTGTATTAAATTTTAAATCTCAAAAAGATATCTTAACAATGAATTTTAATGACACACACACACAAATTACTGGAATTTTCTTTTAAGAAACTGAAAAGAAACCTCATTTAATAAAGTTGAAAAATGTTCATTATGAAATTGTTGCGTAATTTTTAATTGAACCTATCACAATCTATTTTTTTGTAGTTTTTCTCATGTAAAAGTAAAATATCCGAAAAAAATTATCTTATTTATTTCAGTTATGCTAATAAATGCTATTTATAAACAGATGCTAAATTATATAAATAAACGTTAATAAATTATAAAAATATAGTAATAAATAATATAAACCATACAAATTACATTTCAGATTTTTTTGTATCCCAACTTATATTTTAATGCATGTTTGTAAAATATTAGAGATAATTTTATAACGATTAAAAATCTAAAAATATTTTTGCTTTCTTTCATGTACGTTAATATGAAGTGTAACAGGAAAGCAACATAAAATAATATTATAAAATTTGACATACTTATTTATGGATTTCTGTATATTCTGATTATCTGTGTATTAAGAAAATTAGCTATTTAAAAGTAAACTGTATAGTGTTACTACAATTGCATAGTCATTAATACAAAAATACCCCATGAATGTATCTTAAGTTGATAATTATATATACTTTCAGCACTATACATAAATATATACATACACACAAAATATATTCATATATATGCATTACATAAAACGTGGTAGAAAAGGTAAGAAAAATTAATAGGTGTACAACTTTGCTTCCGCCGTTCTTTTCCAAAATTCGAGGCTTTATTGTAAGAAACTGATTATACATTTATAATTCAAATTATTGTCCATCACTGGCTACTATTTTCTCCCATCTTTCGGGCAGCGTACGAATCCACGTTGAAAAAACTGGTTATCTTTTGAAGCGATCCACGAATCGATCCAATTTTTTACTTCTTCATAAGACCAGAAGTGCTGGTCAGCCAGGCCGTGTTCCGTTGATCGAAACAAGTGATAATCCAAGGGAGCAAGGTCTGGAGAATACAGCGGGTGGGGTAGGACTTCCCATTTCATTTAAGTATGTCTTGGCCACTTTTGAAACATGGGGTCGAGCATTGTCATGCTGTAAAATCACTTTATCATGTCTCTCGTTTATTGCGGCCGTTTGTCTTTCAATGCTCGGCTCAAACGCATCAATTGCGTTCGATAACGATCACCTGTGATTGTTTAAGTCGGTTTTAACAATTCATAATACACTACGTCGAGCTGGTCCCACCAAATACTGAGCATGACTTCGGAACCGTGAATATTCGGTTTGGCCGTCGACGTGGAAGCATGGCCGGGATATCCCCATGATTTTCTGCACTTGGGATTATCGTAACGAACCCATTTTTCGTCCCCAGTCGCAATGCGATGCAGAAATCCCTTCCTTTTTTGCCTTGCAAGCAGCTATTCACAAGCAAACAAACGTCGTTCAACCTCTCTCGGCTTCAACTCGTACGGCACCCAATTTCCTTGTTTCTGAATCATTCCCATGACTTTCAGGCGTTTTGAAATGGCTTGTTGCGTCACTCCCAATGATCCTGACAATTCTTGTTGCGTTTGACACAAGTCTTGATCAAGTAATGCCTCCAATTCTGCATCTTCGAAACCCTTCTCTCTTCCACTGCCATGCTGGTCTTCGACATCAAAATCACCGTTCTTGAAGCGTTGAAACCACTCTCGGCACGTTCTTTTACTAATAGCGGCCTCATCATAGGTATTTGAGAGCATTCGATGAGCCTCAGCCGCAGATTTCTTCATATTAAAGCAGAAAATTAAAACCTCCCGCAAATGATGAGAATTTGGCTCGTGAGCTGACTTGTTTTTAATCGAGAATAACTTTATGATGCAGACGCAAATCGACTAACATTTCGATGGCGTTATGTTTACAAATACCTAAGATTATTGTATGGCATCTACGATCTATTTATTTTGACTTCCACTTACCGCTACAGCCATCTATTGCAAAACAACGTAAGCAAAGTTGTACACCTTTTATAAGGTTAAATAATAACAAGCACTTATTTATAAATGCAGATTTCAGGTCCACTTAAAAAATATAATTTATAAATGTAACCACATAAATAAGAAAAAAACTTCTAAGGCTACAAAACTCCTTTAAAACAAATAAAAGTTTGTACAAAACCAAAGCAAAAAAAATTATTGAATACATGTATATGCATTTTAATTTAAAAACTGAAAGAATGGGATCTCATTGCTGTTTTCAATGTAAAACACTCTATGCATTAAATCTGCTATTAAATGCACAAATATGGATTACATTACATCATATTTTAAAGTACATCTTTCTACTCACTTTTTGAACAAAATATAGCTATAAGATTAGTTTTAGTAAAAAATTACATATTTTTTGGCAAAAGGCTATTCGAAAATTGATTTTATGTTATCTTGTAAGGGCACAAAAATTTCTGAAAAGCAAAATGGTGGTGTCAAAAAAGAACAGCAACAAAATAAAACTCTTAAAAGTGGCAAAAAATATTTTTCCTTAATATTTATGCATTTAAATAATAAATTATTGATAATAACAAAATAATGCCTTTGATCTTTCGACCCTTGAAACAAGCGAAAACTTTGTAGATTCCCAATTTTCTTTGAAAAGAGGATTTAGAATTTTTTTTCAACTAACTCTTTAAATATTTAAATAAAAAAAATTACTTGCATCCTTCGTTACTTTTTGATTGAAAACAACATTAGCTTTCGTGAAAATACATGTAAAGAGGCTTACACTGTAAAAGGAATGCGTGGAAAGTACTTTAAAACACAATACCAATTTATCTTTCTTTCGAGAAGGAAAGGAAATTGGATCTTTTTATAAAACTGCTTTTCGATTACTTTAAACTTAAAAATGCAAAAGCAGAATCTTACCAAAAGTAAGAACTGCTTTTTTTTTGTAAATTGAAAAGTTAAGTAAAGAGATACGCTTAGAGTTCCTTAAAAAAAACTAGTATACGAATAGAAGGAAAACATAAAATTACTACAGAACGTTTACCATGTATCTAGTGCGGATTTTATGTTTAAATTTATGTACTTATTATAAAATTAAAAACTTAAATCTAAAACTTGCAAGTTTTCTACTTTGTATGATAATAAATAGGTTAAGTAATAATAAATAAACATTGCTTAATAATTTACAGAAATTATTTCATATTTAGCAATATTGCTAAGCTTTTCTACAAAGTACTTGAAATATCAACAGCTTTTTTCTTATTTGTGTAAAAAAACATTAATTTATATAATATTTACTATAATATTTATAATCCATAATTCAGTGGTTTAAAGTAGAAAAACACGTATACACTACATTGAATCATGAAAATTTCGGACTTTTATTTAAGATTCAGTTGTTAAATATTGTTTGAAATGCTATGAATTACAGCCCGTTATTTTGTAATAGCTATAAAGAAGATAGTTTTAAAAGCAAATAAAAAATAATAAGTGATGCTTTTAACTTCATTCATAAGATTTGTGGTATTTTGCTATTTTTGGTGAAAAAGAATCGTCTTAACTTAAGACAAAAAAGTACATAAAAAGCTAAATTTAAGGAAAACATTTTAAATCTTATAAGAAATTATCCACTCATGGTAGTTGTATTTATCGAAAAGGATTATTTTTAGGCACTAGAAGCTTCTTTGTGTTCAAAGGCATGTTCAAATGGATTGTTTTCGATTCATTCACAAAATGACGTTTCAAAAATGCTCCTTAAAAATCCTCTTTAAAACGAAGGGGTAAAGAACTCCATTCGAGAAATAACATTTTGAAACAAATCTTAAATTCATTTAGAAATATATATATGTGAGTGTACGCGCGTGTATAAAATATTAGAAAAATTAGTACGTTGAGTTTAATTTTAAATAAATATAAATAAATTTAAAATAAATATAGTAGCTTAATGAAAAAAAATAATAAATATACAATTTTAAGAAATCACTAGGCATATATTTCTAAGAAAACCAGCTGGGTGGCGCAGTTAGTTTAATACTGGCCTTGTACGCCTAAGTTTGCAGGTTCGACTCCGGTCCCAATCATTTCACGACGCGAAAACAATCGACAACATCCTTGTCATATGATTATCTAGCATGTTAAAGTTCCCTAGAGTGCCTGTTTGGTTTGTGGGCTCAAGGCAAAATTAAATTCCTTGTTCAACTTTGCATCGTTAGTGTTCACAGACTGGAGGGGTTGTAAACTGGGTTTCAAAATTGCTTGCTGCTACTGTTATACCACCTATATGGTGAAGCACTAAAAATAATACCAGCATTCAAGGAATGAAGTAGGTCTGCATTGGTAAAATACCAATCTGCAACCACATTAGAAATTAAAAATAATATTTCTGGAAAAATTAGTTTAAAATCAGAGTTATTGAAATGAATTTCAAAAACGCTAAGAAAGTGCATTTGTTCAATTTGAGGTAAAGAGACAATCAAAATACAATAAAAATAATTTACACTAATATATAATAGACAAGTAAAGTTTAAAAAAAATGTCTAACAGTGTAACTTTTCTCAATCGAATGAATTCGTTGATTTGCGAATTACCTTAAGAATTGTGGGAAATCCTATTCCATTCAACACAAATGCTCCAATCTCCTTAATTAACTCGGTCTAAAATTAGAACACAGTGAATAGAAAATGTTGTTCTGGATTAAACAACACTGAAATGATTAGGAATCGAAAGGAAATAAATGAGACTTTTCTCGTTTCTTTCAGTCCTATTAATTAAAAGCATTAGTGAGAAATAATTCCCGTACAGAATTTCAACATTCCTTCAATTTGAGCTCATTATTTCAAATGAATTTAAGATTTCATTTACTTAGATGTGCAGAAATTCTCAAATTCGGGCATTCAAGTACATTTTCTTAGTAAAGAAATTCAGCCAGATTTAATGAAGTACAATATTGTTTTCCGTGTAACAAAATATCTTTTTAAAGATTTATAATTAGAATCGGTAATCCTAATTTTCTCAATTACTCTAATCAAACTATACAGTGTTTATTCAAAATCACAAATGAAACTTATGCCTCTTAGCAAATTATTGAAACTTCTTATGTTCTATTTGTCGAATTTTATTGTTTTATTCAAATTTTCAGATTATATTTCTATTCAGTAATGCATAATTTAATAAGAATGATGCATAAGAATAAAACATGATGCATAAGAATAAAACATGATGCATAAGAATAAAACAATAACCATGCATAACTTTAAGATTAACTAATAATGCATTGAAAAAAAATAAATTTGAAAAAATATTTTGAAAAGTATTTAAGTATAAATTTTTTATATCTCTTTTATTATGAAAATTTATAATTTTCAGTTCATTTCTGGTAAAAATTATCAAAACATATAACTATTAATTTTTATTATCTAATTACTTTATGTAAATACAATTATATTTTTTTGTTTTGTAAATATTTCTTAAATTGGAAATAAATATTTTTTTGAAATATAAAAAAAATATTCTTACTAAATCTATAAAGAAAACCATGTAAACAAGAACTTATATTTGAATAGTTAAGGCGAAAATACTTATTGAATAATTAAGAAAATTTGTTTCCGAAGAAGTTTCATTTTCTAAGCTTTGTTTTTAAAATTTATCCATTTTTTTTCAAAATTTGGCGCACGATTCTCATAAAATTACACAAATTTAACTTATTTTATTTAAATAGTCTTATTTTGATTTTAAACTAATCTCTTAAATATTAAAAATTTGAAAAAATATTAGATCTATTTTGTCAGTCATTTTCCTTATAAAACATTGCATTAAAGACAAGAAATGTAATTAAAAAACTTTTTCTTCTTGAAACCGTTACATTAAAAGAAAGTAAATGAGGAAATCGATTTCTTACATTTACTTTGTTGGCACTCATTCTTCATAATTCACAGCGTTTTAATTCCGTACATGTAATTTATTATCTTTAAATTATTACAAACATGACAATATTGATTATTTTTATAATAAACAATAATTTGATAAGCACACACACACACACACACACACACACACACATATATATATATATATATATATATATATATATATATATAACGGAAAATGTATATGTAGCTCGTGTTAAAGGATATTCATATCTATACGTAGTATCTTAAAGTTCGGGGTTAGGTATAAAAAACCTTACGCCGAATAGTTCACAGCACCAAAGCATATCCACCTTCTAAGTAGCCCCCTTCGGTGACGATACACTTCTGCCAGGGTTCGTATAACTTCTTGAAGCCATTCTTCGCAACCTCTCATAAGTCGTTCTGCGATGCTCTATTTACGTCATCTGATGACACAAAGCGTCGTCTCTGTAAATGCTTTTTCGTTGATGGGAACAGGTAAAAGTCACACGGGATTAAGTCTGGTGGATAAGGTGTATATGGAAGCACGTCAGTGCGTGTTTTGCCAGGAAACTCTTTTACCCATTGGGATCGATGTGCTGGTGCGTTGTCATAAATCAGATATCAGTCGTCGCTTTGTCAGAACTGAGGCCGTTTACGACGAATAGATTCCCTCAAACGACGTCTTCGAAAAGTGTGTATCTTCAGCGATTTGTGCAAGTGTTTGACAATGATATTTTCAAAAATATTCAGACACCAATGCAACATATTCCGCGTTCCGTGAAGTCGGTCGTCCAACGTGTTCATCGTCTTGGATAGATTATCGGCCCTCTTTAAAACGCCTATTCCATTCGAAAACCTTGGATCTCACTGTGGTAGATTCACGATACACCTTACTTAGCAGTTCCAAAGTCTGCAGTGGGGTTGACTAAAATAATTAAGTGGACTGTAAATTTGACAATTTTTAATAAGCGAAATGGACCCCAACCATATGGGATCGCTACGCTTTTCGAACTGTTTACAAAAGCTTACAACAGTTGGCTCATTGCAATCTATACAAAGAATTCTCGCCAACTTATGCCAATATCTATTCTCAAATCTCTTTTTCAAGCATTCAAATAATGACGTATATGAATCAACAATCGTTATAACATCTTTAGCAATTCCTGGGAGAGTAGATTTTAAATAATATAACTTTTTAGAATCAGTTAAATCATTTTTTGAATCAATTAAAGAAACAAATTGTTCTTTAAAATTAAACTATTCATGGTAAGAACCATTAAATCGTGGCAATTGAATATCCGTTAATTTAATGTTCTTAAAACTATTTTCACAATATGTAACAGCATTATTCTTCAGATCAATATTTGAAAGAATATTTTTATTTCTTACCTGGATATATATATATATATATATATATATATATCTTCGCAATCATCTTCTAAATCCAGGATTTCTGATTCAAGGGGTACTACATGACTATCATCTATTTTACTTCATAATACTCATTCCAAATATCACTTAGCTTAATTCGTAAGCTTTTCAAGATATCCAGTTTGGATTCTAAATTGATTTGTCCTTTGCATCCGGATTGTTCTTGAAGTCCTTAATTCTTGCTAGCTGAGCTTTTATAGATACACGCTTTCTATTCAACACTACTAATGTTTCGTTGGCCCACTGCTATTAATATTTAACGATACTAAATTCAAAGATTCTACAACTCCGCGAGCGGACCAAATTTTGACTAAAATAATTAAGTGGACTGTAAATTTGACAATTTTTAATAAGCGAAACAGATCCCAACCATATGGGATCGTACACTTTTCGAACTGTTTACAAAAAGGTTAAAACACTTTGCTCGGAGCAATCTATACAAAGACAACAATTGGTATTTTACCTAAGCATTGACAGAACATAATGACCAATGCTGTTCAAGAAAAGCCATCTTTCTTACATCGCAGAACAAAGCTATCCAGCATTGGAGGATAACAGTTGCGTGTGTGATTCAGTAACATGACTTGAACTAAGGCAACCTAGCCAGGTAGAGAAGGGTTGGGAGGATCCATTTAAAGTGGTTTAAATTTATGTACTTGCTTTCGCAGTCAGCCATGACCGTAGTCCCCGAATTTTTGGATCATTCTACTAAACAAAGTAGACTGGTGTGCAAAAATTAAGGACGAGACGGTTTTTTCAATATAACTTTGTACAAAAGCTTTCCAAATCAACACATTTAATACCGTAAGATCCCCAATACGTAAGGACATGTGTAACGTAAGCAACACTTACTAAGAGAGAAATCAGAGGGATAAAAAGAAGCTTTATTGAAAAAGTAGCATGGAGCGCAATGCGACTGAAGGCTAAAACATCCTTAAGATGGGTGTCCAGCAAGAAACATCCGGTCTTTAGTAGGGAATATGATCTCCCCTGACTGCTAGGTAGGTTTCACAGCGTCTGCCCATGCTGAGAATGAGGGTGTCAATGAGTTGTTGAGGCATTGCTGCCCATTCGACTTGCAGCGCCAATCGAAGCTCCCGAATCGTTACTGGTGGTAAGGTACGAGCTGCCAAGCGTCTGCCTAGAAAATCCCATACATGCTCGATGGGATTGAGATCCGAAGATCGTGCCGGCCAATCCATACGTTCAATATCCTCACTCTCTAAGAGCTGTTCGGCAGCTACTGTGAGATGACATGGTGCACTGTCATCCATGAAAAGGAACTGCAGACCCATAGCGCCTCTAAAAAGACGCACATATGGAAGAAGAATCTCGTTACAATAACGGGTCCCGTTGACTGAACCTGCGTCGAAGATGTGAAGGTCTGTACGACTACCAAGCATGATGCCTCCCCAAACGAGAACACCGCGACCTCCATACCTGTCCCTTTCAATGATGTTCGAGGGATGATTGCGGCTTCCCCGCTCTCTCCAGATGAGTATGTGATGAGAATCGCTACTCAAACTGAATCTGCTCTCATCTGTAAAGAGTACTCGTCCCCATTCATTGTTTCTCCAATTCCGGTGTTCCCGGCACTACAGAGAACACCTTCTCCGATGGGCAGGCGTTAAAGGTACACACCGTACAGGGCGCCGTGCAAACAGACCACCACCGTGCAGTCTTCTGGCCAAGGTAAAACGCGATATCGGTCGTCCAGTCGCCTGTGTTGTGTGTCTAGCGATTTCTCCCACTGTCTGCCGCCTGTTTCTTCTGGCCTTAAGAAAATGTACCGGTCATCTGCGGGTGTGGTTCCTCGTGGACGACCACTACTGAACCCCCTGATAGCTGTTCCTGTAGTTTGAAATTGTCTCCAAAGTCGTGAAACGATGCTGTGAGCAATTCCGAACTCTGCAGCCACACTTGTCACACTGCGGCCTTCCTCCAACTTCCCAATGATTCGACCTCGTGTAAAAGCATCCAGATGTCGTCTAACAGATTGATTATTCGCCATTTCTCGCTGAGGCAGCAACTCGGTGTGATTTTAACTGCTATACGGCGTGCAATCTCTTTGCCAGAAATACTGATCTTACACCGACAACATGCTTTATACTACTCAGACACTCCCCCACTACGTCTACCTGCATATCTGCGCATGTGCTACCGTACATCACCTTACTTAATCTCCTGATTGATCTTTCTGTCCGCTCTGCCTCTTCGTTCAGCTGATATGCTAATTTTTCGACTTCGTCCTTAATTTTTGTACACCAGTGTATATCTCATATAAATGAAGGTCAAATTAATAGCATTATATATAAATGTAATTGTGAAAATTATTGCATACTGGTCTTGTCTCTGTTTTTAATTTGGTCAGTATGAATATTTCGGTGAAAAATCATTGACAGCTCCAATATTTTACTTTGCATAGAAAATTTAATTATAAAGTAATGTGTGATCTGAACAACTATAAATGTATTGAATTTAATGAAGAAAGCATTACAAAATCTTAAATTTTATTAAAATTCAAATTCTCTGATTAATCCATAAATGTAAATACCGATAATACAAAGTGGTTTACAGTTTTTATTTTTTGCTATCCTATCTTCACGGATTTTATTCTTAATTTTTTTAAAATTTCTCTCTGAATTGTATATTATTAAAATTTTTGCTTTGCTTCAAATGACATGCATACATTACCATTTATTTGTAATACATTAAGTTTGTTGTTAACACTCTTGAATTTTATTTTCCATGAAAATTAAAAGTTTAGTATTGATAATGAATTTACAGTAAATGGAATAAACTACAATTGCTTTTATCCTTAGGATTAATATATTATTTATTCAGAATTTGATTTTATTTTCGTTATTGAATTAAACAGAAAAATAACCTATCACTTAATTATTGAAAATATAACTCGTATATTTCTAGTTTATGAATATAAATATTTGATTTTAATTTTCAGCATTGTGTCTAGAATATTCAAACCTCGTAAGATAATTTTATACATTTTCATGTAATTTACAACTCTTTAGACAACAAGCAATTAACTTGAACAAGCCTCATTTATTTCAAATTATTTTAATAATTAAACACGTATATAATTCACAACCGATTTTCAGTACATACTTAATTCCATGTTACTAAATATTTTACTCCTTGCAAGATGCATTTTAATTTATCACAAGATTGTTATAACTCATAATTATTATTTTTACTTTCGTGTTGCTATAGAAAGGATTGCTTTATAATAAATTATTTTTTTAAAATTTAATTCTAATTAAAAACCTTTTAAGTTTATCTATTTTTTTCTTGTGTTGCATTTAATGGTAATTGCTTTAAAATTCGTTTGCTTTTATGATAATAGCAAACAATTAATAATACTGATACGCTAACGACATTGAAAATGAAACACCAAGGACAAGAAAGGGAAAAAAACTCGACAATCAAAGGTGAGACTACAATGAACAATAAATTAACCTACACACATGTTTCGTTTGTTAGAAGTTCGGGGTACATTATGAGCAGAAAAATATCTACATATCTTGTAGAATATCTTGGGAGATGCATATAGTATATATTTAGCCGTTACCGGGCTGCAAGGGAACTGGAAACCGCTTACCCTTTATCTACCGACGGTACTTATAAGTACTACTCACTTTAAAATTGCATAGGATAACCATTTTTACGAATACTCTGACGATACTTAGCAGAAATATTCTTTGAAATCCATTCTTCCAAGATATATGGCAGCACGGCTTCTATGATGAGTATTTTAGCGGGGAAGGCGAATAGTTTTATAGCATATATTGCATTTTTAGCTGACAGGGTTTTGAGCGGATTGCGAAGATTGTTATTTTTGTTACGAAAATATAGTTAATGTCAAAAGATAAGAGTCTTATGTTTTTGTATGCTAATGAAGACCTTAGAAAACAATTTGACCATTTATTTTAAGTGAGCAATGTGTATAATTAATTTTGCATTTGAATATCTTTAATTAATTAGTTAGCTCTAGCGGATTAAATTTCCCAAATTTGAGTATTTTGCTTATGTATATGCCTTAATTTTCAATCCAGTGATTAAAAAAAATATTGCACGAAAAAAAACTGCAGTAAATTATAATGCGGTAGATAAAGGGTTAAGGAAGGAGAGTTTCAGTGGTCAAAGCGCATACTTCACGTATCATTCGGTCTGTTTAATACAAAAAATACGACTATGATTTAACCTGCTGTTGTATGCAGTCTTTACCGGAAGTATGATGCTGCTTTGTCACTCCGTGATGAGATCTTTTAATTTAGTCAATTTCTACCTGTTAACGTGTCGGAGTCAAACTTGTTTACTACGACATTCACATGAAAAAAAGTTGAGTGACAATTGTTACAGAGCACAATTATGTGCCATTCTATGTTTCACGTCACCCTAGAACATCATTATTTTAAATTAAATAGACTGTGTGCTTGTGGAGCTTGGTGCACTCATCTTAACGGATGTGTACTTCATTAGTTCAACTTACACTAATTACTAATCGATGGGTAATAGTTATGTTCGACTTGGGAACATAAAGAGTGTCCTATACACGCTGCAAAACGATGGCAGAAGTGGCTTTTGGGGCTACCACCACTTGTCTTTGAATGCATCAACCCACACTTGCTTCCATCACTTTGGTCACACAATGCCTTCTAAAACTTATCACACTTCCATGTTACAACCACTTTCACCACAATTGGTGAACCTTAGCCACGTCTAGTTAAGTGCCAGTTGAGATGTGACGAATAGATCAATTACATTTTTCCAATCTAATGACCATGCCCTTTGTAAAATTGTTTGTCTAATGAAACTACCTCCTTAGGTGACTAATTGGTATTTGTTTAGATGTATCCTCTGCGACAAAAAATTCTACAGTGATTTCTCTGGCATAAATAATGGCATGGATAACGGAATAATTTCTATATTCTTTCTCTTGTATAAGATACAAGTACGAATTATTGTATTGTGCGTTCTATGGCCTTATTACTGTATTTTAATTTTAGAAAAGTAATTAAAATAAAGTGTTTTCACGAAACTTCTTTAAAATGTTTTAAACGTAGAAAGGGTTTGTCTCCATATATAATCTCGTAAGAAATCACATAAATTTAGTCACATGTTATATATTTATTACTATAATAGATGAGAAATTTTCCATACGTATAGGGAATTTTTATACGAATGCTGTGATGCTTAAAATCTGTTATCAAGTTTTAAAAAAGTGAAAATCGTATTATATTCATAACTAATTTTAATCAGAACTCTTGTCACTACGTTTTTAAAATGAATAAATATTATCATTCTTAATATTACACGGTTAATGACAATTTGTGCATATATGTTTCTTTTTTAAAAATATTAAAGAAAATTAAAAGGGTCTTAAGGCAGTGCTTCTCAACTTTTCAGTACTGGCGCCCCCCTTTTTGATCACAATTTTTTTCGCGCCCCCCTTATACATTAATAATGTACTCAATGCAATAATAATGCATTTTAACGCTAAAGTTACAATAGGCGATCTTAATTATAAACCATACAAATTAGTAACATAAGTATTAAATTTTGTATACTACTTTTAAGCAAAATAAATAAATAATATAATAGGATAATTAGTATGTTATTTTTCCTTTCTCTAGTTTTTAAATTGAACATATTGCAAAATGCGGTAGCTGCTTAGAAGACAAAATATAGATATCTGCTAAATATAGAAAAAGAACTCAGAGGGTCAATTTCTAATAATAAGCATTCCTTATAAAAACTTTGCTTCCCTAGACAAGCTCATGGACGTCATTAATACTTATTAAACTTGTTCTTAATTTAGTATTAATTAATTAGTTATAAAATATTCTGTGCAGCAATGATACATTAAAAGTATACCGGCTGAAGTGCCCGCTCTTTGCACGAGTTCATTTATAAGAAAATAAAACATTATTGATATAATAGCTGAATTGTAAGGGAAGCAAAGCCAAGTGCTCGACAATGTTTACAAAAACGTAAAATGATTTTTTTAAAATCGTTGGTCAAATTATAATTAGTTTTAAGCGAATTGTAATGTTAAGCCTCACAGAATTAGCATTTATAATTGATGTTAAACAGTAGCGCACACAGGAATTTTTCAAGGGGGGGTCCGGGGTTGAAAGTTCACCAATCTTGTATCAGGTTCCTTTTGATTTTGTCGATTTTCGGGAACAAAACACAGTAAAAAACTAATTCTTGAATAAATAATTAGCATTAATTAATAAAATTAATCATTAATAACAAATATTTAACTAAATTTTGCGTACTATAAACTTCGAATTATAATCAATCGGAAAAAAAATCAAGGGATTTGGGCTGGGTCCGGATCCCCCCCCTTGTGTGCGCCACTGATGTTAAATAATGATCAATAATATAAAATATCGATGAAGAAGAATTGTATTATTTTTAATATTTAAAGCGAAAAGACTTCAACATGTTTTAACCCGGGAGCAGGCGCGCACTCGATACAATCGGGGTTATTGAGTACAACCAATCCTTTTTTTTATAATTATTTTATTGTACACGATACAAATCATGATTCCAGTGAATAATTTAACTAAGAGAAAGTTTACTTACCTACTTTCAAGGACTTTTCAATTTTTCTTTGGTAACAAATAAACAGTTTTGCCAGAATTAACGATTTCGTAATCTGCGCGCGACCACTTCCGGGTAAAAAGTATATTCATTATGATAATATGTATGTTACTGCTAAAAATTGTGCGAAACGTTTTTCGTTATGATTTATACGTTGAGAATATTTATAAAAATATGTCTTGGCCAAGTAATCCTTCATGTGCTTGTGTGTGTGTGTGCTCTCCGTGGTTTTCCAAACATCATAAAACTCTTTTGCATGAAAAAAAGCGCCACAGAGAACACATAAGAGAGGGGTCATAACTAACTGTACCAATAACTTAGAAGGTCAAACAGATTACAGCTATAATGTGCAGCATTTAAAAAATAATGACAGTGATGAATTTTTTATGTTCCTAAAGTTTTTCCGATTCTGGGTCCGGGATCTGTTTTTTCTCTGAAAGAGTAGTATGTTAGTTTCAAAAAGAAAGCGAAATAAAAAAAAAAATATCTCATCACGGGATGACAGCAAATCAAATAAAAGTTTTTTTATTTGGTTATAGGATCAAAGATAGCTAATTAGGTATTGAAGAAGTTTTTATTTTTGATGGCTTAATATCGCTTATAAATTATATCAGAGTAAAAGTGCATTTTTTATTATGTCTGAAAGTATTTTGTTTTAATTCATTCCAGTAAACTAATTATTTTTTAAATCTTTTATTTTCGATATGCTCGCGCCCCCCAGGGGGCGCCCCACAGTTTCAAAAACTCTGATCTAAATGATTATGAGATGTCATTTTCGATGGGAACAGGTTTCTTCAGTACAATTTTCACAAAACTGCACTCAAAATTATCATATGCTTAAGCGGTCTTAATTCAGAATTTTTACAAAAAATTACGCTAAACAACATATTTTCCTGAACTGAAGGTATGTATTGTTATGCTACCTGTTCTTCACAATATATAAAATACAAATTCTATCATTTTTACTGAACGCATTTTAAAATTATGACGAAAAATATGTTTATGACCTTAATTTTGGACATGCGTATACTAAACGTTCTATCTTTAATAAATTTGACATATACCCCTTGTTTTTCTTGTTGCTACCGCATAAGAAGACATAGTACGATTCGTAAGAAAAATCTTGGATTTAATGGTTTTTCGCGACATTTTTTTGCCTTTCCTCTTTATCTATTCATTATGTAAAATAGTTTCTTGAACACAAAAAAATATCAGAAAAACCTGTTCATACTTTTTTAAGATCTCCGTTTACCCTAAAATGATATTTTTTTCAAAAATAGACACTTTTTATGATTTTATTTATAGGCCATCTTATTAGCTTAATAAAAATACCAGGATTTTTATTTTCCATTCACTAGAACAAAAACTACAAGTGTTTTAATAAAAAAAGGTGTCATAACTTTACACAAGATGCCAAACTTTAAAATGCATTTTACTCGAAATGTATCTTTTTCGAAAAACTCAAACGGAGACAGCGATTGCTCAAAGAATTTTGCGAATAATTTGCTTAAATGTTTTGTGAATGTTTTGTATAACAGTAGAAGTGTTTTGACCTTCACATTTATCATTAACTGTTTTATTTCAAAATTTACAGTCCTTTATGTGAATATAATCACTTAACCAATTTCATATAGTCACTAAGATAGAGAGCTCTAGTTTTTGTAAAAATTTAAAAATCTATTATTCTGAAGGTCATTACAAACATGAATAACAAAGTAACACATTAAAATTAAAAATTTGAGAATTTGCACAAAACACACTTTTGTACAGAGCGTGACCCGTATATGTAATTTTTTGTACATTTTCACCAGTTTTTTCCCATTTAATAATAATAAATTTATTTTATGCTTTCAATTTTACAATTTTTTCCATAAAATATACTAAATAAATCTAAAAATCACACAATAAATTCCATATCTCCGTTTTTTCAAAAAAAAAGTTGTCGCAAGTAGTGGGATACCTTAAAGAAGAATTTTAAAATTTAAAAAATTATTTTAAAATGCTACTCACCCTACAATAATTGAGGAACACACATGAAATTTGATTTACCGGTACGTCGAACTATGCAAAACAAAAATTGGTATAGTTTGTGTATGTATGAAAGAGAGCATAATTAATACTTATTTATATATATTTATACTTAATGTATCCGACTACGTTCGGAACCGTGATTTTAAAAAAACGCATAAATGGATAGTTTTCATGATATTTAGTGTCACTCAGATTTGAATACACGCATTAAATAGTTTTAAGGACATTTTGACAAAAAAATTTATTTAAATATAATATTTTGGCAAAAAATTAACTTAGAATAATCTTTTCTCCAAATGTTCTCCTTTTGTGAAAAATGGTTCTATTATACTAAAATTCTGCATGTATATAGCTCAGACTTCTCTACAGAAGCTCAACTAGAATTTTTGAAAAATTCACATTATTTTCACAGTTACCACCAATTGAAATAATTATTCGTGTTTTTTTCTTAAAATTGCTCCCCTCTGTTGTCGTAAAATATGAATAAACCCATTTCTAAGTTATATATTTCAAAAATTCTAGTTGAGCCTCTGAAAAGAGGTCTGCGCTATATACAGGCAAAATATTATTCGAATAGAAGTATTTTTCTCAAAAGGAGAACATTTGAAAAAAGATTATTCTAAGTTAATTTTTTACCAAAATATTGTATTTAAATAATTTTTTTTTCTCAAAATATCATTAAAACCGTTTTATGCATATATTCTAATCTAATTGACACTAAATATCATGAAAATTATCCATTTATGCGCTTTTGAACATCTCGGTTCCGAACGTAGTCGGATACCTTAAAAATACTTATTTATGAATACTTATTGAAAATTCCTTAAAAATACATACATTTCGAATTAATTTTTTTAAAAAAAAATAATGAATTGCTTTGATACAAAAAAGCGTACCAATTTTTGTTGCATATATTAACAGCAATAGTTAAAAAAATACGAAAGCACTTGACACAGTAGAAAAAAAGCCTTAGCATTTGAAATGAAGAGAAGTTTTATCATTTTTTCTTTCTCTCTGAGATAAATCAGTTTCAATTTTTTTTTGACTTTGAGATGTGAATACAATCGAGCATAAACGTAACAATTACTCTGGAATTTTTAAACTTAGATATTTTAAATTTTGTAAAATAATAGAAAAATATATTCAGATTAATTTGGGCTAAGAAATTTTATTTGATTTTTGCTCAATTTTTTTGCCAACTGAATCATACTATATTCTCTAAAAAGGTTTTGTTTAGTTGAACTATGTCATAATTTATAGATTTAAATGATATTTGTAATTGTATGTTCCACAGAACAACATATCAGTATTAAAATAGAAATCAAAGTTTCAATTAAGCATATATCAAAGAAAAATAATCATTAATAACAATTTTGTTAAAAAATTTTAACTGCATTCAATGTACTACATTTACAAAAAAAATATTCAAAATAAAAAAAATAATGATAATAATCTATAAGAGAAAAAAAACGAATTTTTCTTTCAAAATACCAAATTACGTGACAATTGGGCAGTTAAGTAATTGAAAAAATAATGACTTTAAGCCTCTCTTCTCTTTCATTAGGGAGAACAATTTTTATAAAAATCAATTGTAGCCATCTAGATAATTAATTCACTCTTCAATGACATGAATGTGCCTTGGACAGACGAAAGTCAATACTCTAAATGAAAAATTCAGGATTTTAAATTGGCCATTAGAGGAACTGTATTCTGCAAGAATGAACATTACCTTATTACACGTCTGCCTTCACAACAGAGAGATTTATTTGTAAAGAGTGAGCTTTTAAAAGCGATTTCACAAGATTATTATTTCCCTGATCGACCTTTATTGTTGTCGTTGTCATGGAGGGAAATTAGTCTAGGTAGATTCCTTTTCCATTCTAAAACGATTGTGCTTTGAATATTAAGGAAGAATAGTATTAAATTTTTATGGTTGAACAAAATGACGATTTAATTCTCTCTGTTATAAATAAGAAAACACTTAAGATACATTTGCTGCAAAAAATGTTTCAATACTTTGCGGAAAATATATCTACAGAGCCTTCATGTAAAAAAGAATCAGGTTTTTATAATTATCGTAACAAGTAAGAAAAGTATGACATTTCTTTTGAAGAATCGATTATTTTATTTTTTATGAAGAGTACAATACGCTTCTGCCATTTTTTTTAACTCAAAATAGTTGGTATTTATTGTGAAAGAATAGTACATTATGTTTAACTAAAAGTATTGTTCATTGCTCTAGCCACTATTTTTTCCCATCTTTCTGCAGAATACGGATACGACGGCGACAAAAACGCTTCATTTTTTAAAGTGATACACAAATTGGCACAATCTTTGTTATTTTCACATGATGTGATGTACTGCTGAAACGGGACAAGTGTCATTGATCGGAACAAGGGAAAATTGGAAAGGACAATACCTAGTGAATATAGTGGGTGGCCTAGGACTTCCCAATTGAATGATTCTAAGTAAATTTTAAATGACACCGAAACATGTGGACCACAGCTGTTGATTTGTTCAAATTAAAGAAGAAAATCAATTGATGCTTGTTCGGCTCAAAAAAGTGAATATTTTCTCACGAAAAAAAAATCAAGCAATATATATATATATATATATATATATATATATATATATATATATATATATATATATGTTGAAACCAAATCTATAACACTTCAAGGTTATGATGTTTCCAAGTGATGGTGTTCCAGTTCTTTTGATATGACTTTTTACAAATGAAAATTACCCTCAGGTCTTACTGGTGGAGCTTTCTTTCGTCATATGGATGAAACTTGTTTCTACATGTAAATAAGCATAGAGTTCTATTGCACACGTTTAAATTTTAATATGGGCTCACGCGCACAAAATTTTATTAAATATTTTTAAACATCCATTGAATTTTTACTCTTCTTAAATATAATATATTTTCTTTTAACATTCACTAATTCGTGTAAATATTAGTTAAATTTTAATTCTATTCATCTTATATAAGACCTACTTATTTCAAATTTTTTAATAGATACACTACATATTTGCCACATTCTGTGATTTATTTGGTGGTATAATTAAATTTTTTTAATACGTAATGCATCTCTATCATTCAGCATGTATAAAAAAAATATTAACCTCAATGCTGAATTAAAAATAAATAAGTTTATCTAAGTTTTCGTGTAATTTGATTCTTATAAAATAAACGCAATACAAATTGTTTCCTAATGTACTGATGTAGTCCCTGTGTTCTGAATTTTCACTTTAATTATTTTTTACATTTTTTTCTGAATACATTTTTATGCTACTTTCTATCCATAAATATAATTAAAATATCTATACTACTAGGAAGAATGTCTTTTAATAATAAGACCCAGATTTAATGAGTGTACAGTAATAGAAAAGATAAACACTTATTCTTTCTACTAAATCTAATATTATTGCACTTAGTATTTTGGCCGAAAGAATTTTCTGCAGTAGATATGTAATACACCGAAAAGCCAAAATATTTTGAAGATATACTCAATAACACGTTATACTACTTTTGCCTGAAAAACAACTGGAGCTCACCCTAGCATGGATACTACTAGTTCTTGACCGGAGAGAGGTTCTATCAATTGTCTGATCAGTAGTCACGTCAAGTCGAGATATTCCGATATGAAAATTTTTGATATTTTAGCTGTCTTTCAATTAAAACCCAAATGTTCCGAGTTAGGTTGCCAGGATATTAATTGGAGTTCATCTTTCTGATCTTCGAACCTTTTTAACACAATTCTAGTTTTTGACAATAGACACTATCTTGATGGAGAATTCCGCTTCCAGTTGAGAAAGCATACACCATATATTGGGGCAAATGATAGGAAATTATGCTTAGATAATCCCCAATCTTCATGGTATCTTCAACCAGAATAATTCATGAAAATGTTCTCCAAAGCAAAATGCTGCCTTCACCAGTCTGTGTACATGAAGGGAGCAAATGTTTCACTATTGAAGATGGTGCACCCTGTCACAACCATCGACGTGATGAATGAGAAATCATGATTTATCCGACCAAGAAACTCTCTTCCACTTATTTAGGGTCAAGTCTCAAAGTTTCTGAGCCCAGTCTAGGGGTAATTGGCAATGATGCTTAGTCAACACAGGCCCACTAGTAGGACGCCTTCTATGCAGTCCCATATCCAACTGCTCCCGCGAGTTGTGTGAGTTCAGAAACACTTGAACTTGAACATGCATCGTATTGGCTGTGAACTGACACACTGTATGGCAACAATTTATCTGGACCAGTTAGAAGAGGCGTCTTCGGAAGTCATATCAGTTTTTGATCTTCTTATTGCCACTTTGTCTTATTAGTGTGGAGGGACATACGTTATGTAGCACAGAATGCTTAGAAAAGCCACCAGTATTGTCAATTCTTGCCGGTGTACGCAGGCATCATACACAATTGCAGAATACCGCTTTGAATCTCTCAACGAGATATCGTTTCATCACAATTGTATTGCAGAGTAACTATTCTGGATCATGTAATTTTATAAGTGAGGTAGTCCAGAGTTTCTAATTATGGACGACCATACGTGCACATTAAATACTATTGGTTTATTGGACTTACTATAAAGTAAAAATTTAGAACGTGAACACACGCGTTTATTGTATCATGAAACTTAACTAAGCGCTAAAAGTTTCTGCAAGGCTTTAAGTATGTGAAGTTAAACGGTGATTAATCTAGTTGTTTGAAGTCCTTAGGAAATAAATTACAAAAATGTTCTGAATAAAAAATTATATTAGAGCATGCATGGTTCACACGAGAAATGTTTAGTTTATTTTATATATCAACAATGGAAATCTGTGTTTCAGTGAAATTATATTGATAAATCGATTATACATCCCGACAAATAAGCAGCAACTTCTTGCTTCCATGCAGCCAAGCAAATTATGAGTAAACCCATTTGGAAATTGATTGTACTGGGTACATAAAAAACAGCTGACATTAAAACAACGAAGTCAAAAAATAACGCTTGGAATAAAATTATATAATCTTTCAATAAATAGTATAAACTCAGTCATTACTTTTAAAGAAAATCTTATGAAAAAGCTCTCTTTGCAACGAGTGAGAGTCACACGGGTAATCGAAGTCATTTATATCCAAAACTCCATTGTTTTTATTATTTCTAACAAACATTGGTGTTTTTCACTGAGCCTTAGCTTTTTCGCTTAAAATATTTATGCCGTGTCACGATCTTTTTCGAAAGATAACTGCAAAATGCTCTTTCAACTAAAAAATAAAGAAAACTTGCGAAACGTGAGATCAAACGAAGTAGGTATTGTGTGGCTTCTTCGCCGTCCACGCAATGTTTTATCTTCTAACGTGATTTACACATATCACACCTCTCTTAAATAGATTAGGTACAAAAAAAAAACTCGAACGCTTTTTTCCCCATCCAAGAATCGATACAGTATTTGTATTCCAAGGAGTACAGCTGGCGTGCAGACTGTAAAAATGACTAAACGTTCTTCAATTTAAGGTTTCCAATTAAATTACGACTTGGGAACGAATTCTTTTAAACTCATTTTGTATTTCCTCGCACGCAGAAAAGTTTTTATTTTGGCTGTTTTTCTCTAATTTGTACTCCCTCTGAAATTACAGAAGCGACACATCAATTTCTTATGTTATTTTAGCGATTTCCCAAGTTGTTCTTTATTCAATAGTTTGCGATTGGAACGAAAAAATGTTCTTGCCAAAAAAAGTACTGAGTGTGATTTTTTTCAAAAAATTTCTTTGCTTTATTTATCACGAAATACAAGAGTCGCACTTTTTTCGAATTTTGTTTTAAAAGGACTTAAGTATAATTAAAGTTGCCACTAAAGGTCTTCTGATAGTGGTTTTTCAAATCTATAAAACTAGAACTATGCTAATCATCTAAAAAAACATTACAGTTTTTTTCTTCAAAATTGTACGCGTAAAGTATCAGAGCTTTTGGTAACATATTTACAACTTTTAGACAATGTTTAAAAAATTTATTTAATGGATATATGTCAAGGAAGAAGGAAAAAAGTAGCATTAGTCTATTACTGTCTTTAAGTTGAATTGCACATTGTCTTAGTGCTTTTCAGACTGTCAATATTTGAGACCCAAGTTTTAATGATAATTTTCATCGTATCCCTCCCCGTACAGTTACAATGCATTGATTGTAATAATAACATATTTTGATGTAAATCTACAATACGACCTTGCTTATAAACGATACTAAGTATGAAAATAATTATTAAATTTTATATATGTTACTTTTAGTTAATAGGTGTTTTAAGAAAGTTAATTTAAATAATACTATAAAAGTACTATCTTTTTTTAGTTTAGTAGTTAATATTATAAGTATTATGTTGTTAGTATTGATAAATTAATTATCAAATACATTGTGCAGTACTAATACATTTATATGTTTTGTATATTATATATGCATAGACGTGTGTATTTTGTTTTTCATTATGTCATAATGCATATTTTGTTTTGCGTCAGTTAAATTAATATTTTTTAAAAAATCCTTTATTTTTTATTTTTTTTTTGATAAGCTGGATGCAGGGTTATCACTTTCCATTTCTCAGTTTAAGAAAATTGACTCTCCTGCTGTATCTACTTAGCAAAGGTTAAAACTCATCAGAAAATGACAGTTTTATATTATCTGATCAGTAAGTTTTAAAATAGAAAATTAATTGCTCTTTTGCTTCTTCAAAGATAATTATTTATTACTTAAAAACACTTATATCATTTCAAAAACATACATTTGTTTTTAATAAACCTTTTATAAGCGTTCTAACCTATATGAAAATGCAACAGTGTTTAGGCAATACAGAAATTATCGGAATAATTGTAAATCATTAGGAAAAATGTTGCTTAAAAATAATGTAACATATAATGAGAAATACGAATTTAATTAATTCTTTTACATTAATGTAAATGAAAAGTAGTTTGAAAAATAATTTCTTAGTAAAATATTGCTGCAAAGGGAAGACAAGTAAATAAATATTTGAAGCAGGAAATAAGGAAACCATGAGTAAAAAATGTATTTAAATAATAAAACGTTAATCAAATTATACAAAATTCAATAAAAAAACTGCAATTGAAAAATCTGACAAATATAGGCATTGCAACACTTAAATAGTTATAATAACAGTTTATTAAATCAACCGAGGAAAATTAACGTAACAATGAAAATTGTAGCTAATGAAAAATAAAAAGTAAATGGTACTTAATACTTCTCTTAACTTTTAAGAATTGGAATCTATTTGCTTTTAAAAATACATGTATATTAAGGAATAAAACTCTTACTGTTGCATCTTGAATTTTGTTTTACGTAATAGTAATTAAATAGTAATTAGGAAATCCTTATTAAGTTTTCGAGATGAAAAAGTTTCTTTCAATAAAAAATTAATTGGATTTCAAAAGATTAAGATTTTTTTTTATTGAAAACAATTATAAAATCTCCATGCACCACAAAGTATCCCACGAGGCTTACAGATGTAAGTATTAAACACACATTCATGGGAAATAAAAATAAAAAAAATAAAAAATTGAGGTTAAGAAGAATTACAAATATTTACAACAAATTCGCAGAAAGTTTTAAAAGCACTTCCGGTGGAAAGAAGTTGGAGAAAATTCGATGGCCAATTAATGCTATGTCTCTTAAAAGCCAGTCTTATAATATTTCTCTCTCTGCCATACTTGGAACACAGAAGGATTACATGTGTTCCACATTTTCCTCGTTACCAATATTACAGTCACAGGAAGATGAAGGAACAAAATTAAATTTGTTCAAGTAGCTTTTGAAATTACCATGACCAGTGAGAAATTGGGTTATTTTGTAGTTAGTGTAAAAATGATGGTATGACAGTCTCTTATTAATGGTTGGAAAAAATTTCCTTGTTTTGCTCAATTTATTAGAAATGAGATAGTCTTGGTTCCAAGACTTCACCATCCTTTCTTTCGTGATCTTCTTGTAAAACGATTTAGGAATATTAACGTCAATGTGAGTTTTGCGCTTGGTTGCAGCCTTTGCAAGCCAATCGGCTCGCTTATTCCCAAGAACACCTGTGTGTTCACGAACAAATGCAAAATCTATTGAGATATTTTTACCTTTTAGGCTTTTAAGTTGCTTTTGGATCTCGACAATTATGTTGTTAGATGAAGAAATACATTTAAGAGAATCCAAGGAAGAAAGAGAGTCAGTACAGATGAGATATTTTTGAGATGACAATTAGCATTTCACAAAGTATAGAGTAATTAGCCTTTAATAAAAAAAACATCATGAAAATTTTGTGTAACTCAGTTTCATACAGTTTGATCTAACTCGAAAACTTTCTAAATTAAACGAAGAATATAATTTCCAGTAATATGTTTCAACACAAGTAGGACAGAGCGTGTTGACTGAAATATTTTTAAAGTACAAGATCCGATGGGATAATTAATGAATACTGTACATTTCCAAGTTTAAACATAGGATTTTTGATTTTTTAAAGTCACATTAAAAATAATCGATTTATAAACAGGTCCACAAATCTCGTAAAAATCGTTGTTAAGAAAACATTTTTTTCAGAGCATTTTTCGTTAGTCGTGTGCAAGCAATATTTATCTGTTAACTTTATAGAAACTTTTATTCTAAAAGAAAAAAAGACACACAAATCATTGGAAATTAGAGTCAAAATACAAGTTTCCATATACATCTTTAAATTTACATTCACTCGCTGAAATGTCTATAAATGCGAATTTTTCCACCAGGACATGGAACTTAGATTAACGATCATTTACCGTTTATGAATTTCTCTTCCCACTCATTTCCAAATAAAAAAAGTGACACAAAATTAAGGCTATCAGAGATAGTATACAATAAATAAATGGAAAAAGTACGTTAGTTTCATTTATGATTTCCAATGTAAAACTATAGTTTCATTGTCATCTTACTTTACCGCAATTTAATTAAAATTTTTGCTCCTAACGCGCTTGGAATCATTTTCGTCTTCATGAATTGAAAAATTACGATATTTTTTTTTAGATGACTCATGTACAAATTTTGAATTTGGGCTAAATTTTTGAATATAAAATACACTCTTATCTTATATACGGATCGACATGCCTTCTCAATTTTGCGATATTCAATTTTTTAATTGATTAAGTGAGTACAATAATCTTAAAATAAAAGAATAAATTATAGCTGAAAACGCCATTCATTATCAAAAATATTTGCATAACTCTACCTGAAAAATCGGTACTAAATAATTGATAACAGATCATTTTAAATCGATAAAATGTTAAATATTTTATAATCATGTTATGTTCATTAGATAATTCTTTTATTTTAAATGTTAATAAGTACTTTTCCCACTAATAAAAAAAATAAAAAGTCGGCATTTTTAAATTATTTTTTACCGTAATTTAGGCTAAAGAAAGTTCATAAGTACTTGCATAATTTCTGAATTATTTTTGTTAGCTGTATTCTTGTTCACATGAAATATGTCGAATTTTCTTTTGGATGAGTGGCATGTTTATTTTTAAAAATAAGATGAATTATTTTTAAAGTATTTTTTATTTCCCTGATTTGAGCTTCCTGCTATATAAAGTACTCTAAGAATGTATTTAATATTTTAGTTTATTGAACAATTGTAGAACTCAATTCTCTGAATATCTTCTGCTTTTACATTTCTGCGTATACTATATGCATCGGTCTTTAATTATATAGAAAAATCGTTGACTAATTAAAAACTAATTAATATTAATGCAATATCCATAGTTAAAACTTCGTTCTAAGCCTAAATTTAATGAAATGTTTTTCTTTCTCATTGACATTATACTTATCTACAATAATTAATTCAATATTATCTTTCCGATCAAGCTTAAATTTGCTTAAGATTCTCTTAATTACACTTATTTCTTTTGAAACTAATCATCGCATTTTGTGGGCGTTGAAAAAAATTATATTATTGAAGTTCTGAATAATTACTAATCTCAAAGAAAATGTTAAGTAACCAGAGGCAAATTAAGGTTTAAAAGAAAGTTGGTGTGGGAAACGTACTTTTTCTACAACGAAGATAATTACATTTCTAGGGTAGTTCTGGGAGAAAAAAAGTAATCATTTATATTAGTTTCAAAGATTGGTTTGAGACAAAAAATACGTTTCCTTTCTCTTGCAATTTTAATTGAATTAGGCGCACAAATGGAAACATGGAAAGATCACCATCTAAAATATTCTGCGTAGCATTCCAGTGTCTAAAAACAATTACTTTTTAGTTTTATTTCATTTTTATAAGCCTAATTATATTTTAATGAAACTATAAAAGAAAATATGTGAAGAAAATTTTCATTATAAGCTCATTTATCATAGCTCTACTATCCAGATTTCGCAAGATTTTGCAATTACTGAACATAATTTTTAATTTTTTGCCTTCTCGTTCGTTTATTAATAGAAAAAATATAAAAGATAGGAATTACTGCATTAGAATAAATTCCGGAGTATCTGTTTTAGTGAAATTCTCTTTATTTCAATATCTGATGTAAAACGCATTTGATTCATTATATTGCTTCTTATTACAATGCAATCTTCAAAAATTGTTAATTAAATATTAAAAGTATTTCTTTTCAATTTAATATTAATCGAATAAATTTATATTTAGCAAGAAATTTCAATCGTACCGCAAATAAATCTTAATTTGTAAATTTAAGGCTGTTTTTGCCATATGTACGAAACATATGGACTTGACGCGGAACACATTTCCAAACAGAAAAAATTCCTCAATTTTTATAAAAATTTGTGACATTGTAATCCATGCATTTGTTTATAATATAGTGTTTTTAAAAATTTTAAATATTTCATAAATAACTAGTTTTTTTTTCTTTTAACATGAAAAAGGGATAGCTCATTTAAAATTACGGTATAGGTGAAAAATTAAGAAACAGATTTTATAAAAGAAAAAAATGTGTCAACTCGGACAAAAATGAGTAGTATGATAAAAAAACTGATTATCTACAGTATAGTGAAGCAAAAATGAAATATTAATGTTTGAGTACTTGTATATATGAAAAAAAATATTCCGAATTTGGGTCCTATTCTTTAACAATAGCCGAAGACAACTGTAAGAATTTTTCGAATTATTTAATGACTTGTTATAAACGGTGAATCGAATCAGAATATGCTGTACTAAAAGATAAAGAAAAATCTAGCTGAATAATATTCTTAAATAAAAAAGAAAAAAATTAATTATTTCTATATACTGCGCGCATTGCACTATTTTTATATTAAAATCTCCTCAAGAAAGAAAGGTAGAACATATACATAATTATTACAAATAAACATTAATCACGAACAAAAAAATAGAAGATTGTGTATATAACATTAAGTAAAAAAAATTACACTAGACAAAGTTTAAAATTGCTTGAAATGAACCAATACTTTTAAATGAAATATTTTAATACGTGTTATTGTATTACACTTTTAAATTAAAAGGAAATTTTAATTAAAAGAAACTTTTTCCGTATTTTAGCAATTAATTTCATTATTCTTATGTCTATTGCAAATGTTTGAACCTAATCTTATCGACGGACAAAATTAATTTTTCAGTGTTTCTCTTTCTTTTCTAAAATGATACACAAATCCGAATTATGATTTTTATTCATATTAAGTAACTTTTTTTCCAAATTAATAAAGTTGAAAACATACTATATTTTTAAATAAAAATTAAACACGTACAAATCAAATTTTTACTTCATTTCATTTTTAGAAATTTATTTAATAAAAGAACTAAAACATACACGAAAACAATTCATTTGCCCTGCTATTTGTTGGCCGAGTGAACAAATTCCATTTGAAAGAAAGATAAATACTTGAGTAATATTTTAGCCTGCAGCATAATGAGAACACTCTCCAAATAAAGTAAACACCATCCCGTATCCATGAAATCAGAGCACTTTGAGTGTAAAATACCAGCTGCTATTTCAATATAGAATTAATATTTATCTTTCATACAGACTTTCGTTAAGACTTAATTAAAATAGTTTGATTTGTATGAAGATTAAACAAATATTTCTCAACCGTTAAAATTTTCCTAAAGGATGTGAGGGTATGTAATGTTTAAATAATAAGAGTTTTAAAATTAATGAAGATAAACTTTTTTTCTTTTTCTTTTACATATTTAAAAAAGAACAATATTCTCGATTAAATTATTTTTTCAGTACATTGTTTGAGTCTTTCTTCTTTGAATAAAGTAATAGGAAATTAATAAAAGACTTATACATTGCTTATAGTTTTATCATTTTATCAATAAGTTGAGAATTTTTAAAAAACTTAAGCTTACATAATTTTTGATTTTGAATTAGTTAAAGACTACATTGAATGGGGAAATTTAAACATATAATAATGAGATTTTTTTGTTTCGTGAAACAGTTGTGAAAAACAAATTGAATAAATAGCTTATCCAAAACGTTTTGCAGTTCAAAGCAAAATTAGTAAGTAAATAATATTAATAAGAACAGACACACACGCTTATTTGGGTGCTTAATAATATTAACTTAATAAATAACATCAATAATAATTAAACATCCATTCATTTAATACATACATGTAGATACAAATACAACTGAAACATTAATTTTAAATTAAGACTTTTAAGTATTCCATTCATATATTTAATGTTTCTGAATAAATGTGTTAAAAATGTTATTGAAAATAACTTTAATAGTGTAAAAAGAACATTTCCTAATTTTAGTAATTTTGAATGAATATTTTTTAAAAATCATTGGTTACCCGAAAATCATCTAAAATAATACAATTGTTAATTTCCTTCATTAAGTTTTTATTCAGATCTAAAATATTTTTTAAATAAATGTATACATTTAAAAGTATAAAATTTATTTTGCATACTTAATCATATTAGCAAACATGAATTAGTTTCACTATTTACGATTATAATAATTTTTTATGTATGGAAATAATAGGAGAATAAATTAACTAATCTAATGCTTATTCCGTTCTTATTATTTATCTACAGCACTTTTAATTTTATAAAAAATATTTTTTTTCTTTCATATGGGAGTGTGAATTGTCAACTACCATTGCACCCCTAGTAAATTCTACGGGAACTAGTATCACTTTTTATTGTAGCACCTTATAGGTAGATACAAATAGCTTAAATGTAATTTTGGGTCCCAATTTCCTCCCCAGAAAGTTCCCCACCTGAGTTCTGAGGATGAGCAATTGCTCTAGGAATTTAATTTTGCGAAGAGTACTCAAATCAAACAAGCACTCTAAGGATTTTTCACATGCTGCATAACCCTACGATAAGAACGCTGCAATTTTTTTCTCTTTTGCATCATGAAAATCCACGGATTTGGGCTGGGTTCGAATCAGAAGACTTAGTCTCATAAAAACCAGCGACTAACCAACTACGCCCCTCAGGCTGCATTTTATGGTAAATAAACATTTTTTTTTTCATTTTATAACAGATGAAGTAATATAGAAAATATATTTTTATCTCAGTTCTAAATAATATGCTACACTATTACTTTCAATATATGGTTTGAATTAAATTGCTGCTCACTTGAAGCAGTAAACTTCATAGATATACCAAACATATTTAGGAATCGGATAGCACATCTATTTGAATTATTCACAAACAAAAATATTGAGAATAAGAAATTCAATTCAAGAAAATGTGCCAAAGATTCAACTATAAAAAAAGGGGACCGTTAAGCCCCGACATGATTCTAGACATCAAAAAGCAGAAAGTTAGTGAAGAGAAGTTCCAAAATTTACAGAAAATTGGAAATATTTTTACTGAATAGAAATGTTTCTTTTAAACATTATGCAGTAATTAAAAAAGAAAGCAGAAAGCTGTAATATATAGATAGCAGTAATAGATTGAGAACATATTACAAAGCATATGAGATCAATTAAGAGCATATTTGATCTCAATTGGCTCTGTTTCGCTTATGATTTCGTTATTACTTTGACCTTTTCACGTGAATATATGTTTAAACTAGATATACATATAATTCCTCCCCCTTAGCTGTATACTTAATCTCTATACTTCTAAATTAAAGCTATAATACATATAAAAATAGGAAGATGCAACAAAATAAAATAGCAAACTTATGCTCAACGCTAATATTATTGTGTCAAAAGTAGTTTTAAAAAACGCGAACATTCTTCTCTTTTGTTTTGTTTTAAGAAGAGAGAATACACGCTGATGTTTTTGTGAACACTAAAAAAATATTTTATTAACTTATAAGTCATAATAATTCTATATTATAAAAGTTATTTGTAGTAGTATATAGATAATTTTTTTAAACTTAAATTTATTTGAAAATATAATTATTTGAAATACATCGACTTATACTAAGAGATCATAAAAAAGGGTGACCGGGAAAAAAATTTTAAGCATACTATTTTTAAAAAAAAACACCTAAAAAAACTCCATGTACTTTTAAAATATGAAATAAATACAAAAAAAATTATTTTGATTTATGCTTAAATATTCATTTATTTTGTATTTAGAAATAATGAATAAAAAAAATAAAAATAACTCTAACGGCGAAAAATACTTACTTAATTGACTGATAGCGCCATCCATTTTAAAGCAGATTGGTTAATAGAAATTAGGATGTAACCGTGAAAATATTTGTTACAAATCAATCATTTATACTAGAAAAATCTATACCAAATCAGTTTGCATTGAGTTATTACAAACGCATGCAAAAGGGAAACTACTAATATATTCAAAATTATTATATTACTTTAAAAACCATCCCTGAATTGTTTACGTTATTAATTTTTGCCACAATACTTCCTAAATAAATAACTGTCATGTTATTAGTAACTAAGAATATTATTCCTATAATAATATTCTTATAAAATATACGAATATTCCATTTAAGAAAACATTTTAATTATTATTAAAATCAAAAACACTCATTTTATCAAAACTACTAAAATGCTAATGGATAAATAATACCTTCACGTATTTGATATATTATTTTGGTTCTGATAATTCCCACTGAATGACATGTATTCTACCTTGAAGTTTGACAAACACTCTATAAATCACAATATTCAAGCAATCGGAACGATGATTCTGTTCAAACTACTTTGATTAAACTAATTTCAAATCGAGCGTTTAGCCCTGAAAGCATGCGACTTACACTTAATTAACTTCGAAAAGCATTATACACTATCAAGGGAATCTAATTGATGTAATTACGAGTAGAATATTATGCTGTAGAACTACAAGAATTATTTGTCCTATTCAATAGAATTATTATCATGCTGATTTGATTGCTTTTCATTGAATTGAACATAGAAAAATTAAAATGAATTTAAACTTAAATATTAAAAATATATTATATTTATAGAAGCGATAAATTGGCAAGATCCTAATACAATTAAGATAATTTATTCAAAAAACAGTAATCTTTATTACTGAGAATCCTCTATTGGAGATAAACAATTATACGTATATTTATATGCAATTCTTTTAATACTGTTCATATATATTTGAATGAAAAACAAATCTTAAAATAGAATCAGAAGCAATTCAAATCGCTAGTAAAAATTTCACTAGCTTTTGTCATTTTTTTCTTCTAACTTTATTTTAGAAATGGTGGGAAAAACTAATCAAATAGATTATAAACAGTACCTCAGTAGCAGCGTTTTCCTTAATTTAACTATTTTACTATAAAGAGGATCATTATAATTCCTGCAATAAAATATACGGGTTCTACGAATAAAGACAAGAATTATATTTAAATTCTATTTTAAACTATTTTATCAAATCAGTATTATTAAATACCTGACCGCCATTCCCGATGGGGAATTGAAAGCAAAATATTAATTGCATTTTGTTAAATAGTATTAAAACAATTTAACAACAATTTGTGTGTGTGTGTGCTGACGTAATGAAGGCCTTAAACTTTTAAGAACTTAGTCCATTTAAACACAGTCGAAAACAATTAACATTTTAATGACTGGTATGTTAAGCTTTACTAACAATTTAGGACAAGCTCTAACCATGTTGACTGAATTAGTTTAATTCCGTTACTGAATATCTTTCCTTTTAAGTGCAAAACTATTTTTAATCATTTCACGTCCAAGGTTGACACTTACATGAGTAATATTTAACATAAAAAAATACTGTTGCATGTTATAGTTCATTTATTATTAACTAATTTTTTAAAACGTCTAAGCCTCTTCTTTTTAAAAAATAATTTCTTATATGTTTAAAAATTTTTAACTAATGAAGGTACTTAAAATCAATGAGAAGTAACAATAAAGGATTAGCTGTTAGAATTAACATATAATTATTAAGTCGATGTTATTGATTACTGTTAGAATTAACATTCACAGTATCTTTTTTAAATTTACTGATTATTTTAATTTAACCTAGCTACATTTTTTAATGAAAATTAGACACATTAATATTTTATACAATGTATTTTCTTAAAAATGTTTTATTTTATGCATTTTATTTGCAGTATTAAAAATAAATCATTAACATTACATATGAAAAATAATAAATTGAAACTTGTTGAGAAAAGTCTAACATGTTAGCTAAACTTTTTTCTTAGAAGTTTCTACCATTATAAGGTACAGGTTTACTTTTAGTCAACATTCGACTTGAGTGTTATTCAATTTCAAGTATATTTTCAAATTATGTATGGCAAACTTTTTAAAAACTATTATTACCAATGTCTCTACTGTACAGGATAGAGCTAAATGCTATACAAATGTGATGCTCCGCTTGTTAGTAAATCAATTAACCACGGTTCTCGTATTGATTCTTATAAATGCAAGGAGTTAATAAATATTTTTCCACTCACTAAAACTATAAAGCTGCAAATTATGTATTTAATTTTAATCAGTAATTACATTGACAAACCCAATGAGGAATTGATAAAAAAATATAAATTTAGAAGTATTTCAACAGCTTAATAAGTGTACAATGTTTTCAATTTATCTACTTTAAGTTTCATTATTACTTTTACTGATCATTAAATTCAATTTTATAAGAAATTTATGTTAGAAATCTGAAGGATATTTATTTATATCAGATGTTAAATATTGAAATAAAGTAAAAAAAAAATAATTTATAAAACAAATTAAAAAATTCACAAATTAAACTATTTAGAATTAATAAAATTTTATCTTTTTTTCATTTATAATCCAAATATAATAAAAATTACAAGGTTTACATCAATAGAAAAAAAGTGTAGTAAATGATTATAGCTATGATATATTCAGCTGTGTTATCCTTTTAATATCATTCAATTTCAGGATAACTCAGTGGAGAAAATCAGCAACCGACTAGGAAAACAAAATTCAATCAAATATGTTTTCCGGAATCGGTTAATGCCTTTTTGATGTGAAACATGCGAGGTATTTTAAATGCTTTCAGGGCTTTTTTACAATCCCCTAAAACTATTTGACAACTGAATCACAAAAGGTATTACTTTCTTTGAAACGATTGTTCCTCGGTTCATATCTTAGGTCCCTCTAAAAAATCCCTTTTCTACTTCAAAATAGTTCCTTATGTGCACGAAACTCATCAATTGGTTTTCACCAGCTAGGTTATTTTTCTTTGTTTGCTTTTCGAGCCATTCCTTTTCGAAAAGAAACTATTCTTTTTGAGAGTGAACTTTCCTTTCAAATGTAAGTAAATTATTTATAGAGGAAATGTATTTCTCAAAGTAGTTACTGCATTTTTTTGACATATCTATCATAAAATGTATGATAAAATCTTCACTTATTTAGTATATAAAAATGATTAAAAATATATATCTCTTTAATTTAATTATGGTTTCAAAATAATACAAAAATATGATCAAAAAAGACCCAATTAATTAGTGTTTATAATAATTTAATTATTATTAGTTTATTTAATATTTGAATTTATATTAATATTTTAAATTATATTAATGTTTATGATTATATTCTCATTCATGGTTTGGACTCTAACTAATTTAAAATATGATTGTACATGTGTCACGGGTTTTATTCACTCCCTTTAACTAAACCTATATAAAGGGGAAAACTTTTCATACGTAACTTGATTGGAGAACTCTTTCTGTAAAGGAGCCACGATTTATGTAAATTAGAACAACTATTTATGAATAAAGTTAGGTCAATTGAGATCGCGCGCGCGAGAGAAAAATATGGCAATGGAAAGTGCCTCGTTAGATGAGAGTAGATTTAACATTTAAATCGTCAGTGTTCCTGATAAAGGGATTAAATATCCCATGGTTTTGTTCTACAAATCCATCCGAGTAACTACATTTAATGATTAGAACTATTTTTTCATCAAGGAAGTATTTTTAGAGTAGATTAAACCTACTTGCTCCTCATTGGCTTAATATGACAGTAACTGTGGTTGCGAAATAAAAGTGTATATTACATGATGGCTCTTCTGTCTACAAACCTTCACACCAACGTGAGCATTGGCTCCCTAGGCATGATATGATGGATAGTAATAATTCACCTCAATAATTAAATGTATCAATGATAGAAATTATAATATATGAGAAATTGAGCATTTTTTTAAAAATTTAATAATTATTTTTATTCAGATAAATAATAGGCAATTCCTTTTAAAGTAATTAAACATTAATTGAACGTCTCCAATACCTATTTCTACAAGTTTTATGGATTCACTAAATTCAGTCAATACCCTTTGTAATTTTCACCCCAATGAGAAGACTATCTTTTAAGGAGAGAGAGTTGGAAACCTCTCTCTCTATATATATATACTGACAATGTTAAATTGGCTGTTTTCGATGCACCTTTATTTAAAATCTGTTATATGCACATGATTGAAATTTTTCGTATCATTGAAGTACACCTTTCTCATTATACTAAGATAAGCATTTAGCTAATTTTTAATTTTTTAACAATTTATGAAATATCAAACATTGCGAAATTTGACCCAATTTCGACATAAAAAATTTGTAAGAAATAATATTTTGAGTTTTTTACAAAATGCTCATTTCAGTATATATTAGTCATCATTATAAATATATCATAAACACACACACATTTTACATACCTGTAAACAGTAGTTTCTCAGAAAAGGGGTACATCGAACATCAAAATTTACATTTTGAGATAATTGATTTTAATGTATACAGTGAGACTTTTCATCAGCTAGGAAATAAAAAAATAAAAGGCTCAATTTACAATAAAAGATACATGTTTTGGTTTATATCAGACATAAAACTTTTAAGCAAAAACGCCCATTTTTGCTTAAAAGCCCATTTTTCGCCTTTCAAATGGGCGTGGCCCAGTTTAAACGATTATTTAAAAATAAGTTTTAAGGGCTTCTAATTATCCTAGAGATTAAAGTAAGGTATTTTTAGAAAGGCTAAAATCTATACAATTTAAAAATGTAAAAATCTCAAATTAATAAAAAAATAAGATTTTAGCTTTTCAACAAATCTTTAAATAGGAATATTACTCTCTATATTCATACCACACCCTGAGATATTTATCATTATACATCTCTAGTTCAACCATGGTCAGCATTTGAATTGCTAGCTTTTTCTCTACTAGACAAATATTTACAGAGGAAATAGTAAAACTAAAAAAAAATATGTTATTCATTTTCTTTTAGTTATCTTATTCAGTTTTTAAAAAATGAACACCATTCACATTTACAGCAGTTAGTTTATTACTACATCTCAGCTCATACTTAAGAATTTCTTGCGATTAAATGGAAACATGAAAACAATTACCTAATCTGGTAAAAAAAGAGAGGGAAAAGCATCTAAACAGTTGATAAAAATGAACTCGTACGTGTTTAGGGGGACACAGTACGATTCAATTGACAAAAATCGGTCAAAAAGATCAAATATAATTCTTTTAGCCTAAATTATTTTTTATATATTTTTCCATACTCTCATAAAATTTGAAAGCTCTAAGAATAAAAAACGCAGAGCTGTGATAACTTTTACATTCCATTTTTCCACATTTCAATGGTAAATAAAAACTTTAAACACACTTACCTCAGAAAGATAAAATAACTAGTTTGTCTTCATTTAAAATGCTAAGGCTTTTTCTTTATTGTGCTTAATACTTGCAAATTTTTCCACTTGTTGCTAATAGTACATGGAACAAAAGTAGGTATGCATTTTTCAATCAAAGCGATACTTATTTTTTAAAAATTAATTGAACACACAAAAACACAAAATCCCTTACCAACTTTTGTTATACATAGTTTGATGCACTTGCAAATCAAATATCATGTATGGACGTCAATTTTTGTAGGAAAAAAGACAGTAGAGTTTTAAAATCACTTTATAAGTTTCAAGGTTTCCCATTAAAAATTAAATAGTTAGCTTTTTATGAAATTTTGCGGACAAAATCTGTTTTACATCATACATACACATAGGAGACAACCAAAAAAATTATGAAAATCATTAAATTAAAAAAAAATGTGTAAATCGTACCATCAAGACAGCAGAAAATATTGCAACAAGTATTTATTCATGGTTAAATGGGGCACATAATTATATTCAATTATATATAGATTTAAAAGATGTAGTTTGTAAATAATAATAAAAAAATTCCGCTCTATATAAAGAGAAAATTGTAATTTTTGTATCTAAGCAAATATATAGATTTGGAACTCTATGACATAAATTAGAAATATTTTTATAGGAACTTTTTTGGTACAGTTTCAAAATTATTTCTAATATGTGAGATAAGAAGTGTGAGAAAATCAATTGTTTCCAATTTTTAATTCCATCTCATATAATTAAGTAATACCTGTTATAAACGGTCCCTCATATTTCAGAGCGATTATAACAGATGTTTCTTATATAGATAAAAATAGCTATTCACCTAAAACTTACAAATAACATTAAATCTTGTTTTTATTAAAAATACGAAGAAACATTGCATTTTATAGTATTGTAATTATCATTTTCAATTAAGTATTTTTAAAAACTGTTCATCTATTCGATGAAAAGAATATTGAATAGTATTCGCAAATAAAAAAAAAAAATGATAAAATAATGACATAACATGATACACAATAGAAAAATAAACTGAAAAATAGAATAAATTATAGTAAATTAAATCAAATTTAATTAAATGAGTGACGACTGAGTTATATGATAACTTCAAGTGTGATAACTTCATCAACATATATGCCATTAATAATTAATCTTTAAACTGGCTATTCATTTAATAATGTTCAATTATGAAAGTAAATATTTATTCTGTACATTTAAATAAGGGCAAGGGCTTTTGATTAATGCAAAATGGCAGAACCGACAGTCACGTGAATAATCCCCCCCCTTCCCCAGACCAGAAACGAAACATTGCATTCCCAGATACTTTTATCATATTTATCCGAAATCGATAAGATTTCTCAAAAGTGGATTCTCCAGCCCCAAATTAAGCAACAATTTACATTCGTCACCAGTCCTTTCTAAGTGATGTATAGACGGGCATCCACAAGGTGTCCATTGGAAAGCCTCTTGATGAGTAATGATTCTGAATAGTGCAGCCTGAATAAAACGATAGAATTCTTCCCGACTTTCCCATTTCTATCGGGATGTCCTAACTCTTGATGGAGATGTATTACCCAGGTGAAGCATAAATCAAGCACGGAAGATGCATTTAGAAATGATCTACGGCCTTATAGATGCGTTTATCAGTGAATTATTGTAGGAAACTTTTGCCTTTGCATAGACAGCAGGACAGGAAGAGAAAGCCTAACACCCATGGATAGTCAAGTGGTGAGCTGCGATGAAATGAATAATTGCATTCGGTGAAAGTATGAAGCAGATATTGATGAGTTCTTGCAAGAGCAGAGTTCACTTGGTTTTTTCAAGGGGATACTATGGGATGGTTGCTTTTCCTATAATTAGAATCCCTTTTTTATTTTGTGGGATACTATACTTTTTAAAAAATATTATTTTTAAGGCATCCGACTAGATTAGGAGACTGATATTGTTTTGATTGATACTCGTACATAAATAGATTTTAAAATTAGTTAACATTATTATTAAAAAAACAACATAAATCATCCCATTTTTGAAAAAAAAAACTTTTTTTTTAAAAAAACTTCAGCATAAAATTTTTAGTTTTAAGAACCATTGCAAAGATACGCCAGACATAATGATATACTTCCATCTGAAGTGTCACAAATCGTAGGAAAAAATATTTTAAGAAGTACATATTTTATATGCATTTAAAAATTTGACGATGATGATTCTTCGTCAAAACTACTTTATATTCTAAGCTAAAAATGACTGTTAAATATTAGTGAATGTAACTGTCATAAAACTTCCGATTTGAAACACTCTAAAGGACTTATTGCATAAGTGATACAAATTTCCTTATACTTTATTGGATTGTTTTGGAGATATCCCATTTTTCGTGCACAAATTATAGTGACAATTTTATTAATCCAAAAACACATTAAAAAATATTTTTAGAAGTTAGAAAAAGCAAATTTTAGAAAAATAACTTACGGTTCTTAAATTATACATGCGTGTTATTCCTTTTTTATCCTCAGTACTTACAGCTCGTTTTTTCTAATGCTTCTAACACCCAGCACCTAAAAAATACCTTTTCAAACTTAAGCACTTTATGAGACACATCATAAGGTTACAATGGTTTAAAAAGTGATGGAAATGGCTCTGTGATTAGAAAATTTTGGGTACCGAGGTATAACGAGAAGTATTAATTTTGTATGAACTACATTGTATTTGACTGTAATAATCATTTATAATTTTATTTGAGCTTAGATTGTAATCAAGTATGCAATCTGTCTAAATTTAAAAGAATTTTTTTATGAGCATGAATAATGATATTCTCTTAGAAAGTTTCTTTGAATTAAAAAAATCCTGCATCTTAATTCCACTTACGTGGAATTAAGGTGCAGGACACACATATATAAATATACATGATACACACGCTCATATATGTACAAGCTCTCCACTTTATTGAATTATAGGTTAATTATTTTTCTTAAGTAAATATATATATATATATATATATATATATATATATATATATATATATATATATATATATATATAAATCTGGTATACCAGTTCTTAGCATGGGGGAATTGAAAAATAAAACAATAGAGATTGAAGGTTAAATGAATTTTTAGTGTGTTGATTTTAAATAATTACGAATTAAGCAAAGAAATACTTTTTAGCGTATCTATGCACAACAAAAAATATTTGCCAAATTTCAAGTCCGTAGGTCCCATAATAGCAGGAAAAAGGGTTATATATATATATATATATATATATATAATGATTCCGTAATACATAATTCCAATTTTCCTAATTCCAAGGGGCTGTAGGCTTAATAATTCGTAAAACAGATTTTTTTATGAAAACCCTCTCGAATATAAATTTTTACAAAACCTTTTCTTAGCGGATATCTGCTTCATAAAATGGACATGTCTGCTAAGTTTCAAGTCTGTAGGTCTGACAGTTTAAAAATGGGATTTCTTTTATCTATAACTCCCCTTTAACTCGTCGTAACCCTCTCCAAAGGGGGGGGGGTACAATTTTCGTAACAGCCACTTTTGTAACGGTACTCTACTTCATGCAAGGAGCATACCTTCCAAGTTTTCAGTCTGCAGGTTAAACATTTGTATTGGTATATAGTAAAGTAATTTTTGTTTTTGCTTCAAATTTAAATAAAACTATCTGTTTTATGAGATAGAAATGTTTGCAGTTAAACAATCAAAGGTTATTCTTTTTTTTTTTCTTTTCATTGCCACTCCATCTTATTAAGAATTGTATAAAAAGGCATTAGTGACTATATGTAAAAATGAGCATATGCTTATAAATATCATACATAGTGTGTGTGCCATAATTTTGCCACTTTTAATGTTTTAAAAAAAATTCTAAATAAAAGTAAGCAAAATATTTCTTTGTATAATCCGAAACATTTCAGCCATATTTAATCAGATACTTTCCAACTATGTATTTATTACCAATATGTATTGTTTTGGAAGTCCAAAAACAAATTAATACTAATATTAATGGGAAAATATATGACAGGATATTACCATATTATAAAACGTTTTTGAAAAAATGTACCGTTCTACATTTTCTGGCGAATTTTTTATGAGATACGAAATAGTTTATAATAAATATGTTTAAAGCTACTCTTAACAGAGCCAAAACAATATCAAATTATGCCTTTTTCTTGCATGTTAAATGCTTATTAAATTATTTTTGATTCAACGTATCTAGAAAATCAATGTAATATATCCAACCTAAGAGACATTTCCCAAATCTACTGCTGGTGTCTCTTGTATACATTGATCAAACAGGATGTAGCTATATGATTTGATTATATCCATTCTCTCTTAATCAAACCATGTTCTAAATCACTTCAGAAAGCAAATATCACTGAAGTGTAAACTATACATATCCGTTGATTCAGATTAAGGTTCACGAGCAAGTACTTCTCTTTGAAGTATCTTATTTGGTGGCAATTTACATACTTTACTAAATCATTATTTAAAACCAGCTTTTTAATATGCAATATAATTTTATGAAAGTTCTCACTAACGTCAATTAAATAAATGCTGATTACAAATTCAACTCATGATATGCATCGGAAGAATAAATATCAATATCTTGACGACAAAGATTCAATACGATGAAAAGACAGCAATACAGTAAAACGCCATTTATTGAGAACGTACGGTTCTTTCATACGACTAATTACTCACCTTTTGTGATATTAAAATAATGAGAAAATTTATATTATATTTATGGACCATTATTACTCGTTCAATATTAAGAAAATAGCAGGAATCCTTACTACTGAGAAAGATATTTGTTTAAATATAAAGAAAAATATTCTACTCATATTGTTCTTTATTTGTTACGGCATTTTTAGACGTATTATATAATTAGTTAGTATATGTATTAAAATAAAACATTTTTAACAAACAATTTTGCAAAAAGTTTTACAGTTTAGAACTTAGAAACAGTTCACATAAGTTTAAAAATTTTAAAAATCTTAAGATGCATCAGTTATATTTTTGAATAAAATTATTTGTGAAATAAAAATTACTAAACATATACATTGAAATGTATATTTTAACAATTTCATGTTTTCATTTATCTTTATATATATCGAAATAATTCATCTTCATTTTTCAACTGAAATACTTAAAGAAACGCATTATACGATATTTCAAAGGAAAAGGAGATTTATATTCGTAAATAAAAGCTCTTTTATTTTGAGAGAAAAGTTACAAATTTCACGTAACGAAGTGACAAAAAATAATAATATGAAGCTAACACTAACAAAAATTTACATTTATCAGAGATAGATATAGTAATCATTTATTAGATTGCCTTAGTTCAATCTATTGAAATATTGGATTTTAAACAATGAAAGTTTCGTAGCCTTCAACTTTTTTCAACATTTCAAGAATTTTGCTTCAAAGAAAAATTGTTATTACGCTCAAGAGCCAAAACATTATGACCACCTGTCAATAACGAGTTGGCTCACCTTTGGCGTACAGCAAAGCTTCAACCCGTCTTGGCATGGATGCCACAAGTCCTTGGTAGATGGCTGGAGACAGATTGTACCAGATGTTTAAGCAACGGTCACACAAATCCAAGATATTGCGAATTGGTGGTCTTTGAACTCGGAGTTACCGTCCCATGACATCCCAAATGTATTCTATCGGATTGATATCCGAAGAGTTAGGTGGCCAGGACCTTAACTGGAATTCAGCATCATGTTCCTGGAACCACTCCAACACAATTTTATACTTTTGACACGGGGCGATGTCCAGTTGGAACATTCCATTTCCAGCTGGAAAAACATAGGCCATGTAAGGGTGCAACTGGTCCGCAATCATTTTCAGATACCCTGTAGCATTCATTGTCTGCTCTACTACAACCACGGGTCCCAGAGTCGCCCAAGAGAACATTCCCCAAAGCATAATACCGCCACTACGGGCTGTGTATGACCTACTGTACATCGAGGGAGCAACTGTTCTCCTAGATGATGGCGTATCCTGACACGGCCATCAGCGTGATGAATGACAAACCGTGATTCATCTGACCGGGCAACTCTCTCCCACTAATCCATGGACCAGTCGTAATGTTCCCGGGCCAAGCGCATGCACAACTGGCGTTGACGCTTGGCCAGCAAAGGCACACGAGTACGACGTTTGCTGCTTAGCCCCGTATCCAACAGTGTCCGCTGAACAGTGTGCTCCGATACTATTCTACTTGGCCCTGCATTGTATTGGGCTGTCAGCTGACCCACTGTCTGGCTCCGGTTTTGCTCCGCCATGTAAGACAGTCTCCGACGACCCTTTTCTTTGATAGCGTGTGGACGCAAGTTTCGGAAATACTTGTTTCGAGCCTTCGAACCATTACAATATGTCCTCTATCAAAGTCGCTTAGATCCACGGCATTTCCCATCACACACAGAAGTAGGTGAAATAATGATTCTTCAGACTCTCCAGCAGCAGTTAAATACAACTTCCACCTGATCACGTGCCTTCCACGTTATCCAGGAGAGTAAATTTCAAAATGTAAGGGTGGTCATAATGTTTTGGCTCTTGAGTGTATATTGGAAGGAGAAGATGTAACACAATTCGGAATCTAGAATAAAACATCCAATGTTATTGTAATAGAGGTATTCACTTACTATTTGACGCACGCAGAATTTCACTGTTATTGAGCTTTGATTTATCTCAACAACTTATTTAAAAACAACTCAAATATTTAAATTTCCTTTGCTGGGCAATTAAAAACATATTTCATCCTTTTTGAACTATACTTATACATGCATTTTGAGTATAACTATTTGACTCTGTAAAAATATTTCTTCAAAATCATTTTAAAATATTTAGCTAGTAGATGCTTGTTTTTAACTATAAGTTTCCTGTTTGTTTTATTATGGCTAACACTTTTTATCATATTTTATGTAATGTAATGTGGCAAGACCAGCTCTAGGAATACTGTGTCAAAGTAAGTGTATTTACCATGTTATCGTTTTTCCTTATTATTAAATGGTATTTGTGTTTCTTAAATAGTTAATCATTTTTCGAAATCATCAACAGCTTACACCTTTATATCTTATATAATAATGCACATCCAAACAAATAAAAGCATTCTGCTTAACAAATATACTGCAAAAAATAAACTTCAATTGTTTATAATGATAAATTAAATAAAATGGAATTAAATCTGAAATTCAGATAATAAAATACGAAAGCATAGCGTATTTTTTTTAAAAAAAAATCATGTTTGTGTTATATGTTACTGAATAGGTGTGCATTTTTCATAGTTTTCTTAATCTTTCTTAACTCTATGATTATGCTAATATAATTATTTCTCCTAAATGCTGTTCGTATATTGTATGTTTTATTTCTGTGTAATTATGTTGCTGCGTTGTGACTAATGCGACCTGACTGACGAAGTCAGGTCGAAGCCCGTGAAATTCATCTCGGCTAAAGGGTAGAATTTACGCCTGTCGTTAGCAGCCTTGAGCACCATACAGGTGATAGTACGTTTTTGCTCGGTTCCACCCCAATTTAGAGGGATAAAACCCTGGGGGTGGTCAGGGGCCTCCCACCTTTCTTCCCCTTCCACCAGCCACACGAGATGACTTGCGGCTCGATGACTATTTAGAGTACCCCCATGCCGCAAAGTCACTATACATTTACAAACAACCATGTCTTCTCTGGGATTCAAACCCAGTCTCTTCGGCATCGCAATCAGCGTCGCTAACGTTGTAAACTGGTCGGGCGACGTTTAAAGTAAGTATTAAGTAGTATTAACATACGAAATTGTTACAAGTTTTCATGCAAAATTTTTAAATCTAATATCTGCTTTTCTGAGATGCTTGATTTGAGTTTTTCTTTGGGATGTAAACCTTTGAAGTACATATACAAATGACAGTGGCGTAACGTACAACCCCGCTACCGTCGCATCGCGGGGGGCACTAGGGGGCACAAAGCCTGACTGCCGCCTACATTTTTTTTAAATTGAACTTGTGGGCCCAAGACTTAAATTTGCAGGGGAGGGGCAAAATGTTTGCGTTACACCACTGAGAAATGGGGATAACCATTTAAGTAGAAGTGTAGTGGTAAACGAGAGGAGTTATCAAAGATTAACAAACAACACGGTGCTGAAGAAGCGTTATTGTGAAGTCTGAGTGACCTTTCTAACAGATTTAGAGCACTTCTCTAATTAAATTCTGTTAGAAAAAGTGTATTCCTTACAGATGGTAAAATTAACAGATGTTATTCCAAATTAATGAGAATTAATTTAAAGAAATCTTCTCCACATATTTAACATACTTAGATATTGATTGTTCATAGATTGAATAAACTGACTGAAGATTAAAACTGATATTTATTGTCCAAAATGTATGCCTCTTACCACCAACTTAGCGAATTCAGATCACAAAGCTAAGAACAGCTATGGATTAAACACATTTTTATAACAGTTTATCATCAACAATAAATAAATAAACTCAAAAGATTTCTAGAAGTTACATTACTATTAAAAGGAAGTAAGTAAATACCACTAAACATGCCTCACGTTTGAACATTGAAACTTCAAAATAAACTTTAAGGTATCCGAACACGTTGAAAATGACCAAATTCGGACAAGACCGATATTTTTGTTTTCTATTTTATTTAATGCATCTATATTTTGGCTTTATAAAACATACTTTGTTTTGATTCTATGCTTCTTAGAGGTCAAGTTACAATCAATTTTATTAAGTTAGAAAAACCGGAAGTGGGTCTTTGATCTACCAGGAGTGGGCATTTAAATTGTTCGAAATCTATCATGGCGAGCCTGATCACATAAAATATTACAAACGTATTTCTATAAAACTTTTTGCACCTGATATTTATGCTATTTTCTAGAGAATGTACTAAAATATTTCTTATAGTATGAATATTATTTGAGTTAGGGCATGTTATTTAAATAATGGTCTCATAAAGGCGTTATTTTTCTTATAACGTTTACTCAATCACCTCTAAAAGTTTCAAATTTTAATAAAATATTAAAATTTTAGTACATTCTCTAGATAAATGCCTCTAGATTGTTTTGGTAATTCTTTTACTAATATAAGTTTATTAATTTTTTCTCTAATTGCTTTGAAGTTTTACAAAAATATTGCTAAAATTTCACATATAATTGTGATTTTTATGAAATTCGGGCAATTTATTTTAAATATTGTTGATTAAATATTAGTATTTATTGGTATTGAATCCTAAAAAAGCCTTTACATGTTTAAATATGTTACTTTGTCAAAAAGTACTCTGAACGTGTTCGGATACCTTAATAAAAACTGCTACTTTTATGAAGCACTTCAACTGAAGCCCTTTCTTAAAAATAAGTAAGTAATAATTTGCTGAAAACTTGTTACCTATATCACCTCTAGACTGAAGTTCCATTTAGATAAGAAATAAATACCTAGCTTCTGATACATCTCTGCATTACAACCAAACAACAAACCAAAGTAAAAGTTCTATTCATCCAAACTGTTTGCATCTAGAAATGTTAAGCAACAGCTGTTACCATTTAAATTCTCAAAACTATTCATTCTATACTGCATCTTTCCTCTCAAGGAATCCCGAAGAAAATGTATGAAGGGCAAACTGAAGGGAAATTTTTCACTACTCGCTTCTTTTCAAGAATATTGGCTTCGTCAACACCAGGCACATGATTCCCTTCTTCGCCATTTTCATATTTATAAGGATCCGGTTTCGGTTGGTATATTTCCTGTTTACTTTTTTTATCTCCGGCTCTCTTGTTTTAGCATACTCTTCAAACAAAAACAAAGAATTGGAGTTACAATAATAGTTTTCGTTGAGAACTTGTTTGTATCGCGTGTAGAATCTAAGACTGTTTGTTGAAGAAATTGGTAAACAAGAAGAAATACAAGAAAAAAATTGTTAGCAGTTTCTGTATTATAAGGTTTTTCTTTTGTATTTTAATCTTGAGAGTGTGGTAAAATGTTCTATATTGAATGGATATTTTTTTTCAAATAACATTTAATTTTCCTTGTTATTATCACACTTATTATTCTGTTCTTTACTCTGCATGTGATATATATAGGTTTTGAATTATGTCTGTGTTTTTTCTTTTGATCGTTGCTATTTAAGATCTTTATTTTTGTAGAGATTTTTATAACAGCTAGTTTAATTCACATAAAAAAGAAAAAGAAAATGTCCTTTTTCTTAAAAACTAAATGTTTTAAAATAAAATTTCTCCAAAAGTTTGGAACACACAAAAGCTTCCTTCATTTCCAAAAGAATTAATTTCATTATAAGATTCTAGGAATTTTAAATTTGGATCAATTACTTTTACTTATATTGATTTAAATTATACACTACATGTATGAACTTGTGATTATATAGTAGGCTCAAAATAACTTTTGATTAAATCAGTGGTTCTCAAACTTTCATTACTGGCAACCCAATTTTCAATCATAATTTTTATCGCACCCCCTCTAAAAATAATAATGTATTGAATGCAATAGTAATGCACTTTTTGGCGCTAAATTTACAATACGATGATAAATATAAACCGCACAAATTAACAAGATAAGTATTAAATTTTGAATATGTTACTTTTAAGTAATATATATATATATATATATATATATATATATATATATATATATATATATATATACTTATTTTTTAGTTCATTCACTATAAAAGCGTGTTTTTTTAGTTTGTTTTAAAACTATAATTTATTTTATGATTATTTTTTACTATACACGATAAAATCGCAATTCAAGTGAATAATTTAATTAAAGTATCCGACTACGTTAGAAACCGTGATTTTAAAAAAGCGCATAAATGGATAATTTTCATGATATTTAGTGTCACTCAGATTAGAATACACGAATAAAATTGTTTTAAGGACATTTTGACAAAAAATTATTTAAATACAATATTTTGGCAAAAAATTAACTTAAATTAATCTTTTTTCCAAATGTTCTACTTTTGTGAAAAATGGTTCTATTGTAATAATATTTTGACCTGTATTTAGCTCAGACCTCTCTACAGAGGCTCAACTAGAATTTTTGAAAAATTCACATTCTTTTCAAAGTTACCACTAAATGAAATAATTATTGGTGTTTTTTTTTCTTAAAATTGCTTCCTTCTGTTGTCGTAAAATTTCAATAAACCCAGTTTTAAGTAATATATTTCAAAAATTCTAGTTGAGCCTCTGTAAAGAGGTCTGAGCTAATATACAGGCAAAATATTATTATAATAAAAGCATTTTTCACAAAAGGAGAATATTTGGAAAAAAGATTATTCTAACTTAATTTTTTGTCAAAATATTGTATTTAAATAATTTTTTTTGTCAAAATGTCCTTAAAACAATTTTATGCATATATTCTAATCTAAGTGGAACTAAATATCATGAAAATTATCCATTTATGCGCTTTTGAAAATCACGGTTCCGAACGTAGTCGGACCTTAAGTACTTGATTTTACTTGAATATACTTACTTACTTTCAAGGACTTTTCAATTTTTTTTTGATAATTTGAGGAAAAAGTCCAATAAAACTAAAGAGTCTCAAATGTGCGTGCCCTTAATAAAGGACATAAATCACAGACGCTTTTTGCCAACACTACAGGAACGTTATTTTCCAGCAAAACTGTCATATTTTTTCACATTTTTGTAGTTTTGCTGTTGTTTGATGATCAACAAATAGCATTTTGAACCTTTTCTTCCTTATATTTTTTGACAAGGTGAAGTGCTACATTATGGATTCGTATTTTTCTTCATAGAGATCTTTAGGCAGTATTTGAAAATTTCAAATCAACTGAAACGTTTTATGTCTAACACTTTTCTCATACTTTCTTTCGCTATCCTGATTAATATGCATTATTTCAGCAGGTTCTTCAATTGCTCGATCAGTTTCAACTTCCTTCAATAAAAATCACAGATGTCCATTTTTTATATTCTGCTCATTTACATTTATAAACCATAGTAAGTCGTACAACACAGCAATCAAAACCACAAAATTGTTCACGGGGGAAAGTGTAGCATGCTCTAAGAAATAATTGTGTTAAAAATTTTTCATTATGCATTACATGTTTCAGAATACTCATAAAAATACATCTTGGCCTAAATAATCCTTCAAAGTGCTCAATATGTTTTATCCATGTATCATAAAACTCATTCAAATTTGAAAAAAAGCAACATAAAAATATTATTTACAACTTTCCTAATAGAAAAAGAGCCGGAGTGCAACATACCAGTAAGTTTGAAGGTCAAATATATGGTAATCAAAAGTAGTATTTTAGGGGATAAAAGAAGCGTAATAAAAAAAATCTCTCATCGTGGAATTGCAGTAAAGCAAACAAAATGTCTTTTTTTATTTGGTTATAGGATCAAAGATGGCTAATGAGCGTTTGAAGTGTAATCTTTTATCTTTGATGATCACCAGATGATATATATAAATTATATCAGCGTATATGTGTACTTTTTATTATGTCAGAAAGCATTTTGTTTTACTTCATTCAAAAAAAAAAGATTTTAATCCTTTTATTTTCAATATGCTCGCGCCCCCCTCGAAGGGTTACCGCGCCCCGTAGGGGGGCGCGCCCCACAGTTTGAGAAACACTGGATTAAATTATACATTTAATTAGATTTAAATTGAGTTTTTTATTACAGAAAGCGTTACAGTAGTCTTTTGGGAGTCTCTGGAGATCGGAGTATTTTAAAAAATATGTTTGATTTATAATACATCCAAAGATTTCGCATACTTGAAGTACTTTTGATTAGTAAATTGCAGATGGGCTTGACCGCAGGTTGGTAGTTTGATATCACGGGGCATGACGCCAAGCGCTGCGTGGCACGATAAAGGAATCACGCCAAGTAGTGCTTATCACCGGAATTGAATCCAAGATGGAGGCCTAACGGTATCAAATTGTTAGGAAGATTATTTTAAAAAATTGTTTTAAATACTTTGAAACACACACATATTTCAAAAGAAGAATATAGAAAAAGATTGAGAATAACCAAGATTATAATCAATAAATAATGAATAACAATATAATATAATAAATGTTACATGTACTAATAATATTATGCGTGATATAATAAACTTATAATATAATTAAATAGTAATTATATATAATATTCATATAGCATGATTTAATGTTAATTATTATTTATAATAATATAGTATAATTTAATAGTATTTATAAAAAAGAATAAAATCATCGTATTGTGTAATAAAAAAGTTATTCATAAGAATACTAATGTATCATAATAAATATAAATAAATTACATAATAATAGTTATAAATGAATAACAAAGTGATAATAATAAATAAAGAACATAATAATAATTATAATTAAATAACATATGTATTAATATTTATAAATAAATATGATAAAACAATTATTATAAATAACGAATGTTATATTATTATTACATACCATAGTAATTGTATTTTATATTACATAATGAATAAAATAATTGCATAATATATATTAACATTAACAAAAATATCAATTAAAAAGTATTTGAAGCTTGCAATATTCCAAAAACTGCAAACATATCAAGATAACCATATTGTAATGTTATCGCCCATCTTGGCGAACATAAACAAAAACTTGGCGAGTGCCCTGTGATATCAAACTAGTCTAGTGGTCATGGTCGGTAACTCATGGCCGGTGTTGTCGAATAGCGAGATTGAAGCCCAGAGCCACTGAAGACGATCTGTGTATAGGGGCTGATTCCCGTTAAATGTCGATGCTTAAATTCTTCCCATTGGTAATGTGTGCAATATTGGAAAATGTGGTGCCTGATTAAGTATAGTTCTCATTACGTGATTGTGGCTCAAAAATATAATGTCCGTTGCCAATAGCCTCTCGTGTTTCTTCTGAGTGTGATGTAAGTTAAAACCAAATATTGGCGTTGGGTTAAAATTAGCTGAGGGAGATACCAAAATCCTTATAACTTAAACAACGAAGTCCAATGCCAGAATCTTTGCTGCTTTATCTCTACTTTAATTGCAAATTTTGTTTACTTGTTTTTTCCTAATACATCACAGATCGATTCAAGTTTCTATTGTTCTGTTGAACTTAGAATTTAACAACTCAAATGACTATTTTTTTAAAAGAAGGTAGTTTTTTTCACTTATATAAAGATATATGGAAACGATTAAGTCACAACCACATATATTTTGAATTTTACTTACTTCTACTAATTTTATTTCGATCTCTTACTTCCATAAAATATTTGAAACTCCTAATTATGATATTTTTTATTATATGGATTAGTTTCTGTATAATTTCAAATATTTGTTAAATATAATTTGTATAGTGGAGGCTAAATTTCTGATTTTGAAATACCAAATTATAGTTACTATCAAAATGAAACCATTTTTATCAAAAGAAACGAAAATGGACTATGCGAGAAATACTATATACTGACACAATATTTATTTCAAATTCTTAAAGTATGCCTTTTCTGAAACTGTAAAACAATACATTCTAATATAAGTGTAGATTTATCAATTAATAATCAAGTTAGATTTATTACTAAATAGCCAAGCTAGATTTATTGATTATTATTCCTATACAAGAGACAAATAATGTCTGGATTGGATCATGATAAAACAAATACGTACAAGTGAAGAACCTTAGAATATTTTTTTTCAAAAACTTAAGCCTCTTAAATGAATTAACTAAACATTTAGCATAAAATTTTAGATGTTACACGAAACTAAATAACTTTAAAGTTAAAGTTAAAATTTCATAAAAAAACGATAAATTAGAATTAAAACCTGAAATTTTGTCAGAAAATCAGATTGTATGACAGTTTCAGCCTTTACTATAAGATAACTTTACTGGTTACTTTCTCATTGGTCGATAGAAGTTAGGAAATTATGCCTTCCTGTTTTCTTAGGCTGAAATCTAAATTAATTTATTCAGTAAAATAAAATAATTAAACTTTAGATGTGGGGCTGTATAAGCAAATTAAAAAACAAAGGAATTGCTAAATTGTTGTCAATTGAATAGTAGTCTGTAGAAAAAAAAGATAAATGAACAACGAGATCAAATTGTGTGTCATCAAAACACGTAAGTCAGCTTTACTAAAATCATGATATTACAACTGCGTTTAGTTTCTCCATTTTATGTATAACATTTTCGATATATGGTGCAACTTTTATGAGGACTAAAACTTCAAAATCATTTTTCGAAATATTTACCTTTGTGAACCAACTTAAAACATCTGCTTTCGAAAGAGGATATATTCGATAATGAAATAATGTCTAGGTAAATTATATTTCTAGATTAAATTCAATTTAAAATTTCATTTCTTTGACAGTAAAAAGTAATTTTTCTTCATTGAAGATCTCTTTTTTATTATTTTTTTCCATTTATTCAAGACTAAGAAGGTATCACAGGTTCAATGATAAGTAAATAAATTATTTTTTACTGTGCGTTTTAAATTTATTTATGTGCATGTGTATGTCTCTCTATATTCTCCATATTTTTGTGTATGTGTGTAGCATTACAACTAATTTTATTGGATGTATTTTAATTCATGTTATCCTTGAGCCCACCAAATCTTTCCGTGATAATTAATTTTTAATTTACCCACCTTAAAGAAAATGATCACAACCTTATGTCCCCTCCAAACTGAAACGCTATTTGTTTAAATCAGGATCATACAATCTTGCGTCACCCACATATTCGGACTTATCAGGAAAGGTTTCACCAGAAATCTCATGATTGTAGCAAGTTCCGGTTAACAGAAACTATAAATAGTTGAAATTTCGAGAGCGAAAAATAATGCTTATGTGACTGTCTTAAATGATAGCATACTTGCCGGCTTGTGTTTATGCTGTACTTCTTAAGTCTCCGCATTGATTCCATCCCAAAATGTCCTGTTACAAGTTAACAATTCCCCAAGTCAAGTCAAATTATTTCATGTATTATTATCATTACTATACAAGGTTTCACAAATTGATACAATAATATTAACATTGTAAGCTGTTAATGCTTGAACTTTTCAGTAGTCTCATCTTAGTTTATTGTGAAGATCATTAAGCAGTTGACACTAATAATTAAAAAACCTAATCAACAGTCAAGTAAAATTAAATTTAGATTCAGAATATTTTTTCAGTGCAAAAATAAATTAAAAGTAATAGATTAACAACTTCACAGAAGATAATTAATTTAACTGAAATTCATTACACCTTAACAATAACGCAAGTGATATAATTACTTTGAGGTCGATAAAATAACTTTAGGATATTTAATATACTTGAGAATATTTAGTGATATTTCCAAAAACAAATTTTTTGTCAAGAGTACTTGAAGGGTTAAATTTAGTAGTATTTTTATATCCAACATTTATGTTTTAAAAACTTTTTGACACTAAATTTACACATTCGCCTCCAAAATAGTAACAAAACAAGGTCTGTAATATGAAAAAAACTGGTTTATTTTTAAGAAAATTAGTAAGAGTTTAGTATATATCGTAAAATCCGGCGTATAACGCGCAATTATATTTTCAAGCAGCATTTTTTAATTTTTAGGTATATTCACCGTATAACGTGCATCCTCTTTTTTGCAAAGAAATGTGCAATGTACGTTACCAATACTATTATGTTTTAAAGCCATTTATTTGTAGTATTAGCTCAGGAATTTGAAAAAAATAGCATATTTCTTGAAGAACAACCCTTTAAATTCATAAGGTATGACATTTCTTTTAAATAAACAGTATTCTGATCTTTGTAGAAGTCTAAGTTTTTTATACTCAATTCTTTTTTTTATTTTTGAAGCTATCGTTTTTATACTCGGCGTATAACTTGCACCCTTAAATTTCGAACTTATTTTTTGTGTTAAAAGCACATGTTATACGTCGGATATTACGGTATATCATGTGTGCATCTAAAAAAAAGTATTGCTATCTTTTTACAAACCCAGAGAGCTCATTATATTTTATATGAACAAATTATAATTATCAAATGTAATTTGAGGGATTAAATTATATTTGATAAATAAAATTGCATAATATATATATATATATAAAATTCCTAAAATAGTATTGTCTGGAGAAAGGTTTACTCTTATTCAGTAATTTTATATTGCGTGTAAATATGTTTTTATGAATGAAATAAGCTGAATGATAAAAAAAAAAAAATATCATAATCCGTTGACTTTGAAGAAAAAAATTGTGCTCAATAATAAGATGAAGCAAAAAGATCGTATTCGGTAGTAAAACATTGTGACATATGAAAAGAATGGTAAAGTCCCTTATCAGAATTTCTGTAAGTTAAAATCACCACCGTTATTTGTTGCAGAAAGACAGCTGTTTTTCTTTTGTTTTGAAATGTGTAAGAAAACTTAGAAATGGTAATTTGTCTGTATAAAACAAATATGTTTTTTCCTTCTAATTAATATTGTAAAATGATTTATTTTCATTTATACCGGAGATTTGTTGTAACTATCATCTGTAAGGTAGATGTCAATAACTTTTGGAGTCATTAAGATAACACATAATATCTGTAAAATCCTTCATATACAGGCGTCCAATATTGACCTTATCCACTTAAAAACATATTAAAGATTTAAAATTATTAACATTTATCTTTACAAGGGAACAAATATTGTTAATTTGTTTTATTTATCTTGTTATAAATTTAATAATTAGTTTCAATTAATATATAACAAATAAACATTTTTCGGCGAATTAAAGTTTTGCTTTAATTCTTCCTGTAGAAAATTTCCTATTGATGTAAATTTTTTAATTAACTTTTTGCTGTTGCTTCTATTTTTACATTTTATTGATAGAAGCAGCATAAATTTGTGAGCCTTATTTATAAGTACATTATAAAAATTTATTACTTTAGTACACTCTTCACACATCACTGGTGGTGTAGTTGCAAATAACATTAGAAAATTTTAAATTTTTTTAATGCTTGAAACTTCAACTTCTAGATTAGAATGAGGAAAACCAAATCAAATGTCTTTCAAGAATAATTTTCTCTCCTTTTTAAATTAATATGACAAAATGCAAAAAATTTCGATGTATTCTAGAGAGAGAAAATAAATTCATCCAGCTCTAATTATTTAAGTATTGTGTTCATTTCTGTACATTTAAATAAGCATTTCTTTTAAAATTACTATTTGATAGATGATAGAAATATAGTTAAGTATCACTTATACAAGAATAATTATTTCATGTGTTTGATTGCTATATCATTAAAATTATCTTAGTATCAGGAAAACATATTTAATTTTCTTAATGAATGTAAACTAGTTTTTTTTCTTTTAATTCTTTCAAAGTTTTCAATGGGTGTTCATGTATACAGCACTTATCAATTTTCAATATCTATGCTATTTGTGTCTTATCATACGTTCATGAAATTTTGAATTCAATGTGACGTTCATCAAACTCTAAGAATACGGGTTTAATTTCATTATAAATAAACTTTTCTTTGACTTAATTTCCATCACAGAAAATGCATTTCTCATGAAGCAATTTACGCCCAGAAAGCTTTATAATTTTTCAGGAAGTCCATTATATTTCATACCATATTTATAGTTGAATCTACGTTGATTAAACTTATCTTGGTCATAATAACATAAAATTAATACATTCGACGCATGTATACACACACACACACTCACTTACATGTATATATATATATATATATATATATATATATATATATATATATATATAATGTACCTTATATAATGTATATATATATATATATATATATATATATGTGTGTGTGTGTGTGTGTGTGTGTGTGTGTGTGTGTGTGTGTGTGTGTGTGTGTGTGTGTGTGTGTGTAAACTAAAAACAACATGAAATTATGTTTCAAAGTTAGTGATAGTGAACTGCCATAACCTGATCCTTGATATTATTTACATAAGGACATTTTTTAAATTATAAGAAAAAGGCGTACATATAACCCAAATTCGCGATTTTGATGGTAAAAATAATTGGTTGATAAATAAAATACACTAAATTAATAAATAAATGCATTAGAATATTTTGTATTATTTTACATCATACCTGTAAGATTCGTCAAAGATAAGGTCTTGCACCAAATAAGCATTAGGTCCCCCTTAAGTGATGTATAGACAGTGCATCCGCAATCTGTCCTTTGGTAAGTTTCTTGATGAGTAATAGTTCTAGACACATACTGCAATCTAAGTAAAACGATCCCGAGTTTCCCATCTCTATTGGAATGTTCTATTCTTAATAGAGATGTATTGCTCAGGTGCGGCATAAATCAAGCTCAGAAGGTGCATTTAGAAGTGATCTACGGCCTCATATATTCGCTAACAGAGAATTATGGCAGAAAACTTTTGTCCTTCCAGAGAACCAGAAGCGGAAGAAAGACTAACAGCCATGCTTATTGACCTGGTAAACTGCAATGAAATAGTAACTGCGATTTGATACAAATATTGATGTGTTCAGGTAAGCAGTATGCTTATTATATATCTTGTTTTTTGGTTGAAACCTGTATACTTAACATTAGCTTGTATACTTAACATAACATAACCCCTAACAATAGCATAGGGGGGTTTATCACATTTATTTAATATTTATTAAATCAGGGTGCATGCGCCAAACGATTCACAAAGAAACATGAAATTAAAAGAATTTGCATGGTATGTGAACTATTAAATAAATGCGAACTAATAAATAAAAAATTACTGAAGCTTAATAATCAATAATTGCAATGAAAATTATTTTTTATGTTATCACGTGAGTTTTTAGTATCGCAATCTAAAGCAGCACAAAATCTATTGGTGACGGACTTTATAATTTTGAACCATCGTAAAGTGAAACGATCTATACCTGAGCTGAAATCCTCCTCTCCAAACTATCACACCATGCCAACGGGAGAACTAAGCCTCGACAGATTTAGCATGCATCAACCATCAACTTAGTGGATCTTTAGTGACTCTAGGGCTTGAATTCAAGACACGCTGCCCATGAGTTTATATCCGTAACCTACTGCTTTTCGAACTTTCAATATTTTCGACCCAATTTTAAATCAGAATTTTCAACTACTCCCCCCTCCATACAATAGCAATCTATTTAATTCAATAATAATATGCTTTGACGTTAAGATACAATACGACTTTAATTATAATCCGTACAAATTATCAAGACAAGTGTTGAATTTTGTACATAATTTTATATATGACAAGCCCATGGGGTTAATAGTAATTATTTAACTTGTTCTTAATTTAGTATTGATGAATTAAGAATCACTTTGTGCAGTACTGATTCATTTATAAGAATATATTACATCCGAGTAAATGTGTATTTTATTTTTTGTTATGTCCTACTGTATATATGCTTCATTTTGAGTTAAATAATATTTTTTTAATAATATTTTATTCTCGCCTTTTCGATTTGCTAGGAACCCCCTGGTAAGAATATCACGCACCCTGTGGTGCACGCCCCACAGTTTGATAAACGCTGCCGTAAGGTATCCGACTACGTTCAGAACCGGGATTTTAAAAAGTGCATAAATGGATAGTTTTCATGATATTTAGTGTCACTCAGACTAGAATGCATGCGTAAAATTATTTTAAGAACATGTTGAGAAAAAAATTTATTTAAATTCTATAATATTTTGGCTAAAAATTAACTTAGAATAATCTTTTTCCAAATGTTCTCCTTTTGTGAAAAATGGTTCTATTATAATAATATTTTGCTTGTATATAGCTCAGACCTCTCTACAGATACTCAACTAGAATTTGTGAAACATTCACGTTGTTTTCAGAGTTACCACCAATTGAAATAATTATTCACGTTTTTTTCTTAAAACTGCTCCCCTCTGTTGTCGTAAAATATGAATAAAAAAACCCACGTCTAAGTTATATGTTTCAAAAATTCTTGTTGACCGTCTAAACAGAGGTCTAAGCTATATACAAGCAAAAGTTTATTCTAATAGAATCATTTTTCACAAAAGGAGAACATCTGGAAAAAAGATTATTCTAAGTTAATTTTTTGCCAAAATATTGTATTTAAATAACTTGTTTTTGTCAAAATGTCTTTAAAACAATTTTACGCATATATTCTAATCTAAGTGACACTAAATAACATTAAAACATCCATTTGAGCGCTTTTGAAAATCACGGTTCCGAACGTAGTTGGATACCTTAACCACTAGACTATCACGGTTACTAGATTGTTATTGCCTAATCATGAGAAGTCTATTCAACTTCACGTTTTCTACATCACTTATCTCGTACGTTGAACTTAATACTCATATTTTACTCCTTTTTTCATCACTTTCTTCTAAAATGGCTTAATTTAAACCATTAAAGACCGCCTAGTATGCGGTTCCAACCTGGAACTTTAGACTTCTTTGAGCATAAAGAACACAATAAAAGTTATTTTAAAACATGTGTTTATTTTTATGAGAATTAAATTAATTCCATTAATTTTTACGTTTTCGCAACGTTAGCCCAAAGTGGTATAAAAAATTATCATTTTGAAATATGAAAGTCCGAAAAAATTTGCATGTAGGGCATATTACACTTATCACACAAAGTAATAACTTGACTTTTGCATTGTTTAAATACCTTTTCCTCTTACTTTCACAGTTTTTAGTGATTACACGAGCTGCATGGACCGGCGTTGCACGGGCTATCTCTACTTCTATAAATTTCCCCTTTTTTCAGAAAATCAGAACTTCTAATTCTCATTTTCAAAATGACTTTCAACCCCCCCCCCTCCACCTCTTAGCCCAGCGTTGTTCGGGCTTTCTATTTTCCTCGTGATACCAGCATTTCTGTGTGTGTGTTTGTACGCGCACAATGTGAATGATTTCTAAAATTATGTCAAAAAATTTTCCTTTTTCAAAATTTGTTCTATTCCACTTGTTTTTGATTTAAAACAAGTTTCTTTCCCTTCTCTATAGCCCGAACATGTTTTTTTTAGTGTAAAATTATTGTTTTATCTTTCCCTTATTCTCACAGATAAGATATAGCTTTAAATTTCGCTGTATGACTTATAAAAAAAATATTGCATTAGAATTAAAAAATTATTAATGTGAAGCAATAAATAGAAAACGATTCTGATGCTAAAAGTAAAACAAAAAAACGTTCATCATTTTTTTAATAATAGTTAGTTTCTAAGAATCTAAAATAATAAAATAGATTTCAGATTTTCATGGATCCATCAATCGTTACATGTAGTTAATTAAAATGTATTTTGATCCAAAATAATTGACGATGTACTTTTTAATTAACAAAGAATTCCTTTAGTAATTTAATAATAGAAATAATCCATTTAAAAAACATATATATATTTATAAAATTCAAATTTCTATAAGTAATAGATAAAAGAAAAAATTACAGATAACTATTGAAACGATTTCTTTTTTCTGAACGTTTGAATGTTTGATTAAACATATAAATATATATAAGTTAGAAATAAAACAGTATGGGGGAAAGCCTATATATATATTTATATAGATGTACTAAGAAACCATTAAAAAATAACCGATTTAATCTTAACCTTTTTCATTCCACTAAAAAAATTTCAAAATTATTTTTCCGATGTTTTAAGGTCTTAACAGTCGTGCGTTAGAATTAAAAAATTATTAATGTGAAGCTATAAAAAGAAAACGATTCTGATACTAAGAGTAGAAAATGTCTCTAAAATGTATTTTGATCCAAAATAATAGACCATGTACTTTTTAATTAACAAAGAATTAATTTATTTCCTCTTAATTTTAACCTTTTTCATTCCAGTAAAAAATATTAATCTTTAAAAAGTAGCGTAATGCGAAATTGAAAGCTTGTTCCTCTTCAATTTTGAACCCGGGAACTGCCGTTTATAAAGCAGCAGGTTAACCAACCCAACTACAGTCATGTCAGGGAAGAACATTGAATTGAGCTTTAAAATAAAGGTAGATTTTTTTCAATATCACATTTCGTTATTCGTTAAAGTAAAATATTTTTTTCGGGCTTCATTTTTAAGGTAATGCTTTCAAACTTCATATAAATAAAAGACAATGTACTTTTATTTAACAAAGAATTCCTTTAGTAATGAAATAATAGAAATAATCCTTTAAAAAAAATATATATATTTATTAAAGTCAAATTTCTATAAGTAATTAATAAAAGAAAAATTTACAGATAGCTATAGAAACGATCGCTTTTGTAATCAAAAAGTATGAAACAAAAATAAAGAATGTACTTAGAATTAATTAATTATTACTGACATTTTAGGCATTTTTTTTCGTTTAATTTTGCAGCCACCGGAAACGCAAAAGTACATTCTTAGAAAAATAGAAATTTTCAAAATTACAAAATTATTAGATCGTGTTTTAAAAACCTCTGAAAAAAAAAAAAGAAGTTTCAAAAATATTTTTAAAAAATTGTAAAATAATTAAATTGAAAGAAAGATATTGTTTTTTTAACCTTAATTTTTAAGATATTTTATCAATCTTTGTACAGATTACGTATAATATTGTTCTACACGCGGAAAAAAAAAAAAAGCATGAACTTTTTTTAGTGTAAAATATTTTTTCATTAACGTGAAAGAAAGTTCAAGCGGCAGAACTTATAATTTGTATTCAAAAAAGGAACCAAATTTCGACTCATTTTTTATTTAAAAAAATTGTAAAATGATTAAATTGAAAGAAAGATATATGTATAATTTTATTATATTAATTTTTAAATAAGCGTATTTATATGCAATGTTTCGTTGTTTTGTAAAATCAGAATTTTTTCCGATATTCTCTGCAGATGGCGCCACGATGCATTTTAATTCGTTTTAAGGTTTTTAATTAAGATCTTTTTAAATAATTGGAATATCGGAATATAAATGGTCAAAACGGATTTCTCGGATCATTCCCGAAATTTTGTTAATTTCTGATAGTTTCTGCATCTTGTGGTTCTTGAGAAAACTGGACGTCATCCGGACATACATAGATACGTTTGTTTACCTTCGGATTTTAATATATAAGATGGTCTCAATATGGCCTTTTAAATTAACGTTCAAAATTACATTTTAAATATCAGATGGTCTTTCAACATGCGAGTCAGTAGGTACAATTATATCTATCTGCATTTTTTCAAGTGTTTTTATAAAAAAAAAAAAATGCGATAGATCTCTGAAGGCCAATAAACTCATTTCAGAATCCATTATGTATCTATACAATCGACATGCATTTGTTTTTGCAATGTCAATAAAAGTACATATTCAGGCCTACTCCCATATGCTTATTATAAACTAAAATCATATTGGTTGTTTTATAATGATTGTAAGGAACAGCTGCCTGCACCTGGCAACAGGTCGAACGAGAGACGAGATAGAGAAAAGGATCTGGCAACGACGGAGGAGAAAAAGGTTGGAACGGGAGAGAAGAGAGGGTGACGAAAAAGCCGGGGTCGTGAAAAGTAGACACGGCTGAACGATGTATCGTAATCCTGTAACATCTCAATATATTCTTGATTTTAAGAAATGTCCCATAGAAGGTATGGAATAAACAGTGGGACCAAATCCTGTCTGCAATTATTTTCTTGTCACAATTCGAATTGAAGACAAATTAAGTAAATTAGTGAAAACATCTATCAGTGTAGATGGGAAGTTAGTCCATGCGTTATTGGATTCTGGTACGGAAATTACTGTTATCAAGAAAGACTTAGTTCCTGGAATATCGGTTGAAGGAGCTTCCACGATTTATTTGAAAGGTATTTTCGGTCCAGCGGTTAAATGTCCTTTAGTATATGTTCCAATTGGTCTTGCTACCGGTGGCCAGGTTAATGTGGTGCACCAGCAAGTGTTATGTGCTTTGGCAGAAGTTTTGGTAGAAGACGTGTTGCTTCCACCAGATGTTTTGGATATGTTGGGAGGAGCCCAGAGTGAAGAGAATTCACTGGCTCAAAGCTCTCAGGACCTGAGGGTTGACTCAGGAAATGTAGATGAAACCGAGGTTTCGTCGGGTATTCTGCCAGAGAAAGCACAGGAGCACATTGAGGGATTCTCAAAGGAATATTACTTCATGTCGGAATGAAGTGGGAACATTGGGTACTAAGGATGAGGAGGTGACCGCTGAGATGGATAAAGGAATCATGGTGGCTGATAGTTTTCGTTCCGAACAGGAGTGTTGTGCCGAGTTAGCATTGGTTTGGAAGTATACTAAGGAAGGCAAAGGAAACTACTATGAAGTAGATGGATATCTATTTCGTAGGGATAAAATACTCGGGGAGAGTATTGGGCAGCTGGTAATTCCGAAGTGCAGAAGAACTGAGGTGTTGAAACTAGCGCATACTTCCGTGTTCAGTAGTCACATGGGTTCCAAGAAGACGCTTGAACGAATAAAGTATTCTTTCTTTTGGGAGGGTCTGAGGGCCGATGTGAAGAAATTTTGTGATTCATGTAAAGAACGTCAGCTCACTCGATCGGTTAGGATTAAAGACCGATCATCCAGTACACCTGTGGCAAGGCCTGAATTGCCATTTGAGGTGGGGAATATGGATCTGATAGGTCCAATTGATCCGCCAAGCTTAAAGGGACATAAATATATTTTACGTCTGGTTGATCAGCACACTAGGTGGGGCGAGGCTGTGCCGTTGACTAGTCTCAGTGCGAAGGTAACCTGTGAAGCTTGGTTAAACACACATATTTTCGAGAACCGAGATTTATCTTTTGTCGAAAAGGGAAGGTTTTGTAGAAAAGAATAGCGCAGCATCGTGGGTCACGGTACTGGATTTGTGGAAGTGGTATTTCTGTCGTTCTCTCACGAAGAATCATGCCGCATGCTTTATGTCGTTTGGAATTTGCATGACTAAAAAAGTGAGGTTTAAGATTGAATACACTTCTTATGGATGTAATTTAACGGCTCAGATTTTAAGAATGTTAGAGCAGTTTGCTATATCTCGAATAGTCGATATAGACCTTCTGATGCAAATTTGGAAAAATCGTGTAAAGCGAATTAACTTTGTATTAGGATGGGTTGGGTCGGAAATCATACTGGCCAAAGGCAAATTAGAGCCGTAGGAAAGTTTACTGTGTACTTAATATAGATTTAGTGAACTCATTGAGCATTCATTCATGAGTTAATGAAATAAACATTGTCTAGATTAAGGTAAAAACTGTAATGTATATATTTAGTGTTGTTTTTTTTGTATAATGTGTTTTCCATGTATCTGTTTGCAATCCCATTACAGTTTAGATCTTTCTGGGAACATAGTCACTTATTTCAATTGGTTGAACTATTCATATTATTTCATGTGTTTGTATTAAGGAACTTTCACTAGAACAATCATCAAGACTTTTGACTGTTGCAATTATTGTGTGTTCTGGTTGTGGATTTTCTGTGTCACGGTTTGTGAATTTTCTGTTCCTGGTGTCTGATATGGTAAAATCAGCCACAAGGGGCAAATTTTACTCTTAGGTGGGGCGTGTAAGGAATAGCTGCCTGCACCTGGCAACAGGTCGAACGAGAGACGAGATAGAGAAAAGGATCTGGCAACGACGGAGGAGAAAAAGGTCGGAACGGGAGAGAAGAGAGAGGGTGACGAAAAAAGCCGGGGTCGTGAAAAGTAGACACGGCTGAACGATGTATCGTAATCCTGTAACATCTCAATATATTCTTAATTTTAAGAAATGTCCCATATAGAAGGTATGGAATAAACAGTGGGACCAAATCCTGTCTGCAATTATTTTCTTGTCACAATTCGAACACGGTCGGGAAAAGAACTCACGAGTTTACAATGATATGCTTTTTTCTCCTCTAGGGTACGTTTTTGAGGTTATAATAGGTTCAACTATTTCCCATTGGATGTCAATGTAACTACTACGTTGTCTTTCTACTGTACGGCAGAAATTTAATTATTTTTATCAAAACAAAAATCCTAAATAATATTCAATAGAACTAATGTGTCATTTTCGCAAAATTATTGAAAACATTAAATTATGAGCATAAAAACAATAGCTGTATATTACCTATTGAAATCATTTTGTTTTTGTCTCTAGCTAATTCATCAGAAACAATTGTTTGAAAATTAAGCACACATGCTGCTCTCAATAACAATTATTTCAAAATAGTCACTTCTTTTCCTTCAAGACATGAAAAAAAAAATACTTTTATCTAGATGTGAAGAACTCGTTGATTGAAAATAAAATTAATTTATAATTAACAATTCAAGTAAGAAAAATAAAATTAAAATTTTAATTTAATTAAAAAACAACCAGAACAATTTTTTTAAAAAAATTATAATTTAATGGTGCTTTTTTGCAATGCGAGTCCTAAATGGATTAATAAATTTATTTTAATTAAGTGCAAAGGAATCTGATAAAATTCTTTAATAAACTTGGTTTTCATATCTATTAAAATCCGACATTTAAAAAAACGACAAAGAATTAAATACACATAAAAAATTTCTTTCAATAACATAATACTTCTTTTGAAAATGCAAACGTTTGCGCACAGTTTACATACATATCCTCTAATACTCTTTTGATAAAAATATGTTTATCATTGTTGACATCACTGAACCTCCCGAAGATCAACTATTTATAATAAAATCTTTATGCTTGCAAAGTCGTTGCTTTCCAGAATCGTCACAGCTGTTACTATTTAAATTTTCAGATCTACCCATCGTTCGGCACCATTTTTCTCATGGAATTCTTAAGAAAAATGCATGAAACTCAAAACGAGAGGGAAAATTTATAGTTTCTTGCTTCTTTATGAGATTTTTTGCATCTTCAACAACATGCTCATGATATTCTTCATTTCCATATTTATAAGGATCGCATTTTGATTCGTATTTTTGCTGTGCTTTTCATTCGTTTCTTCTGTCTCCTTATTTTGATAGCATATATGCGAAAAAATAATCATTGCTACAACAAGACATGATAGTAATTTTATATATATTTATATACATCTTACATTATATAACATCACATTTTAGAAATGTTTAAAGTTATAGATAAGTTTAAACATTTTATTATAAAAAAATGTTTTCACTAATTAAAAAGTAAATGAGAACAAAACAATGATATACATTTACAGTTATTTTATGTTCCATTATAATTTCGATGAAATTTAAATCAGGTGGCACTACGCCTATGTTATGCAAAATTCTACAATCAAAAGGGCTTCGTCACTAGAACAAGCTAGAATGTAGCTTGGTTTATCCAATGTTATGTATTTTTGAATGACCTGACACTGCGGTCAGCAATTCTTCTGGCTCGAGGGACACATTATAGATGCGTATGAAACCAGACTACCGCATATTTTTAAAATGATTGCGTCCAGTAATAAACTTTGCATTCCAGAAAAAGTATAAAATCTACCATAAAAATCAATGAAAGTTAAATAAAATAGAAGACATTTAATTTAATCTATTTATTATGTTAATTTCATATCATCTATAGCTGCAAGCAAAATTAAAATTTTAGAATCAGTTTAACGAGATAAATGCACCCTATCGCACCGTTCTGCTTTTTTATTTTTGAAATAAGAAGTGGGATTGCTTGTTGAAATTTTCTTCCAAGCCTGCAAGTTAATGTCAGTCAACTTCAATCTATATATACTCTTGTTTTCTTGTTACGTAAGAAATACTTTATTTGCAAATCTATGTCTACCCATTTGGTTTTCTGACTGTCTTGGTGGACTGTAAAATAGCTTTGCGGGGGTTGCATGTAGCAAGTGGGTCACTATTTGTCCAGCTTTGTCCTGACAGATTTATGTCAAGTGGCGCATTGTCAAAACCAAATTATAGCTAAATATATGTAAATATTACATCCTTGGACTGTTTTTTTATGAGGATACTTAGAAACAATGCTTACCAATCTCTAATTCGACACACTATGAAGTGAAAAGTCGAATTACATCAATCATTCAGACTGTTTCCATAGCAAATCTTCATAAAATGGGATTAAAAATGTCGTATAGTCTCAATGTGTTGCTTGTGACTAAAGGTTAGTCACTGAAAAAAGGAAAAACATTAGAAAAATTATGTTATTATTCATTATGGAACATAAAAAATCGCAAGTGCATTTGTTTGTTTCATGCAATTATTTTTAAGCGAAAATATGTTTCAAACACCCGAAAGTGTAAAGATACATTTTAGATTTATAATCTCTCGTGTGATTCTTGCGAACTTAATATAGAACTAAACTTCATTGATGCATGAATATTATTTGTGTACCACACTTTTTACTCTTTTAGGTTTAACGATATAACCCAGTGGTTTTCAAACTTTCACTACTGGCGCTCCCCCTTTCTATCACAATTTTTATCGCGCCCCCTTATACATTAATAATGTACTGAATGCAATAATGCACTTTGACGCTAAAGCTACAATACGATCATAATTATAAACCGTACAAATTAACAAGATAAGTATTAAATTTTGTATATCTTACTTTTAAGTATTTTTTTTTTTTGCTTTTTAGTTCGATTCAATATAAAAGCGTGTTTTTTAGTTTGTTTTAAAACTATAATTTATTTTATAGTTATTTTTACTATACACTATAAAAATCACAATTCCAGTGAATAATTTAATTAAGAGAAAATATACTTATACCTACTTTCAAGGACTTCTCCATTTTTCTTAGAAAATTTGAGAAAAAATCCAATAAAACTAAAGAAAATGTTCCAAATAAATAATGCCCTTAATAAAGGACATAAATCACAGACACTTTTCACTAACAACACAGGAACGTTATTTTCCAGCTAAACTCAAATCAACTCAAACGTTTCATGTCTCACGCTTTTCTGATATTTACCTGTGCTATATCTTGATTAATATGCATTATTTCAGTAGGTTCTTCAATTGCTTGATCAGTTTCAACTTCCTTTAATAGGAATCACAGATGCCCATTTTTTAATATTCTGCTTATTTACATTTATAAACCATAATAAGTCGTACAACACAGCAATCAAAACTGCAACATTGTTCATGGGGAAAGTGTACCATGTTCTAAAAAATAATTGTGGAAAACGTTTTTCATTATGCATTATATGTTTCATAATACTCATGCTTATCCATATATCATAAAACTCTTTCATATGGAAAAAAGATAAAACAGAAATATATTATATATATATTAACAACTTCCCTAAAAAAAGACGGAGATAACCATACCAGTAAGTTCGAAGATCAACTAAAGTAATATTTTAGGTTAAAAGAAATGTAATAAAAAATCTCTCATCGTTTGAGATCGTTAAAAGATACGTAAAAAAATATCTCATTGTTCTTATATTGACCGCAAAGCAAACAAAATATTTGTTTAATTTGGTTATAGGATCAAAGATGGCTAATGAGCGTTTAAAGTGGAATCTTTTATTTTTGATGATCACCAGATGATAAAAATAAATTATATCAGTGAAAATGTTTATTATTTATTTTGTAAGAAAGCATCTTGTCTTACTTCATTCAAAAAAATTATTTTTTAAACATTTTATTTTCAATATGCTCGCGCCCTCCTCGCAGGGTTACCGCGCCCCCTCAAGGGGGCACGCCCCACAGTTTGAGAAACATTGATATAATCAACTTTGTAAGATTTTCTTTTGCTTTTTCAAAACCTTTATTATTTAATCTTTATTATTTAAAATTGTTATCCAAATCCTTGTACGTATAATACTTAATAATTCGTATTCTTAAAGAAACAGGTTAAAAATAAAGTTTCTCTTTGAAATCTTTAACGAAAACAATGCATAAAATGCCGAGTAAAGAGCTTTCCTCTTTTAAAAAAATGTTTTGAAGGAAATATTTTCAGATTGTAGTCAATTTTTGCTTAAAAGTAAACTAGATATACACTGGTGTGCAAAAATTAAGGACGAAGTCGAAAAATTAGCATATCAGCTGAACGCAGAGGCAGAGCGGACAGAAAGACCAATCAGGAGATTAAGTAAGGTGATGTACGGTAGCACATGTGCAGATATGCAGGTAGACGTAATGGGGGAGTGTCTGAGTAGTATAAAGCATGTTGTCGGTGTAGGATCAGTATTTCTGGCAAAGAGATTGCACGCCGTATAGCAGTTAAAATCACACCGAGTTGCTGCCTCAGCGAGAAATGGCGAATAATCAATCTGTTAGACGACATCTGGATACTTTTACCCGAGGTCGAATCATTGGGAAGTTGGAGAAAGGCCGCAGTGTGACAAGTGTGGCTCCAGAGTTCGGAATTGCTCACAGCATCGTTTCACGACTTTGGAGACAATTTCAAACTACAGGAACAGCTATTCGGGAGTTCAGTAGTGGTCGTCCATGAGGAACCACTCTCGCAGATGACCGGTGCATTGTCTTACAGGCCAGAAGAAACAGGCGGCAGACAGCGAAAGAAATCGCTAGACACATGACACAGGCGACTGGACGATCGATATCGCGTTTTACCGTGACCAGAAGACTGCACGGTGGTGGTCTTTTTGCACGACGCCCTGTACGGTGTATACCTTTAACGCCTGCCCATCGGAGAAGGCGTTCTCTGTGGCGCCGGGAACACCGGAATTGGAGAAACAATGAATGGGGACGAGTACTTCTTACAGATGAGAGCAGATTCAGTTTGAGTAGCGATTCTCATCGCATATACTCATCTGGAGAGAGCGAGGAAGCCGCAATCATCCCTCGAACCTCATTGAAAGGGACAGGTATGGAGGTCATGGTGTTCTCGTTTTGGGAGGCATCATGCTTGGTAGTCGTACAGACCTTCACATCTTCGACGCAGGTTCAATCAACGGGACCCGTTATTGTAACGAGATTCTTCTTCCATATGTGCGTCTTTTTAGAGGCGCTATGGGTCTGCAGTTCCTTTTCATGGACGACAGTGCACCATGTCATCTCACAGTAGCTGCCGAACAGCTCTTAGAGAGTGAGGATATTCAACGTATGGATTGGCCGGCACGATCTCCGGATCTCAATCTCATCGAGCATGTATGGGATTTTCTAGGCAGACGCTTGACAGCTCGTACCTTACCACCAGTAACGATTCGGGAGCTTCGATTGGTGCTGCAAGTCGAATGGGCAGCAATACCTCAACAACTCATTGACACCCTCATTCTCAGCATGGGCAGACGCTGTGAAACCTACCTAGCAGTCAGGGGATATCATATCCCCTACTAAAGACCGGATGTTTCTTGCTGGAAACCCATCTTAAGGATGTTTCAGCCTTCAGTCGCATTGCGCTCCATGCTACTTTTTCAATAAAGCTTCTTTTTATCCCTCTGATTTCTCTTTTAGTAAGTGTTGCTTACATTACACATGTCCTTACGTATTGGGGATCTTATGGTATTAAATGTGTTGATTTGGAAAGCTTTTGTCCAAAGTTATATTGAAAAAACCGTCTCGTCCTTAATTTTTGCACACCAGTGTATATTAGGTATAACTTTTCCTAAATGAAAAATATGGAACTTTTCAATAATCGAATAAAGAAGAAGGGAATCTTGTGAAAAAAAAAATTATGATTGAGAATTTCAAATTTACAGTTGTATTATGCAGTTTAAACTGCAGCTAAGATACCAGTAAGCAAATTGAGAACTTTTATTTATAACCTTTTCTCGCAAAAAAATTAAATTATTATTTATAAGTACTGAAATGTGAAATGATTGTAAGCAATATATTTAAAAATTAAAGTTTATGTAGACTGATCCATAATTTGTTAAATTCCAACTACACTTATTTAAATTTTCTTTTTATAATTCGTTTTTTTCTTAACATTATTGTGGCTGCATTTTGGGAAAACCACTTTCATAAATCGTTTTAATGGCACTTAAAATATTCTTCAATTTTAAAACAAAACTATTTAACTCACTTTTTTGCAGACAGTGAGAATAAATACAAAAAAATATGCAACTCTTTCACTGTGGTCGTTAACAAAATTATTTTAAGTGGTTACAAGAAGCAGATTGCTTTCAAGTTTCATTTCCGAAAAATTGTTGCTTCAAAAATGCATGATTCAAAAACATTTTTTGAAGTTAAACACTTATATCTCTATGTATGTGACTAAAATTAGTTTTTAAGAAATAATCTAGTATTTTCTATTCAGTAATGAAATTTCCGTTTCGAAAGCACTTGAATAAAGAGATATGCTTCACGGTTCAATGGATAATTTATTTTTACAGACTGTATGCATTGAGCGTTAACTATTGAATTCGAAAATAAAAGATATGAAAGAGCTATTAAAGATTCTAATGAATTAAGTGGAGTACATTTTATCTTGTTATAATTACATCGACCATTTTAATTTCAATTAGTGGATTCCTCAAATTATAAAACACTTTCAGAATAATATTATTTTAAACATTTATAAATCATTGGAGGACAGTTAGTTTAACGCAAATTAAAAATTTCAAAGACATTTAAGCATGAAAATTATTTCTAGATGCAAAAATATATTGCCGTTTATTACTTATTGAAGATATATTTTCGTGAAAACGTTTTCTACACTTTAATTTAGTGTTAAGAAATAAAGTTTGAATTGGTTTCTTAGAAAACTATCAGAGATAGAATTTTAATAATTGAATATTATATATGTATTATTAATAGAAAAGACAAAATATTTTGATATTGCTGTGGATTGCCAATACTATATATTATCATAAGTATTCTCTCAATATGCTTAAAAGAACAGCAGAATATTAGATTCATTTTATCTAAATTAATGCACAGATTGGTTAATTTAATCTAACAAACACCGTACATAACAATGAAAGACGTTGCATGGTAAGCTGCAAAGGCTCTCGCATAGTGTATGAGATTGAATTGATCGATTGTATAATACGAGAGAAAGTAAAAATCTAAAGGAACTTTTGCAATTTCTTTTCTTAGGGTTTCGCGCAACAGCGTCAGTATCAAACGCGAATGAGGAGTAGTTGGCAGCATTCCTTCACAACGATTCATTCGTTATTCCTCGTAGCCATGGGATTGTATCAACATTGCAGTTACAGGTCAATTTGCACTAAGGAGGGAAGGAGGGCAGTGATTCACTTCTTGTTCGTGGTAGGTATGATACCCGTTCTGGGTACGAGCCATGTCTTACATTACTGTACCCTTCCATCACTTCCATACTTTCATTGCATGCAACGAATTATTCTCGCATATTTCACACATTCTACAAAAAAAAAGCGAATCACCGTCCTCCTTTCATCCTTGTTACAGATCGACAATGGAGCTGCCATGTCTGATACATCCTAACAACTACGTGGGAAGACAAGTAACTCGTTGTATGGAAGTGTTGCCGAATAGCCTTCATTCAGCTCTGGATACTAGTGCTGTTGCCAAACCTTTGAAAAAGAAATTGCAAAAGTCCCCTCTTTTTTTTAATTTTCCCTCGTACTTGTATACCTGACTTTCATTTTTAAAGAATTTTTGTTGAATATAGTATGGTGCGAAGAAAATTGATTCTTGTATAATATTAAAGATCGTAAAAAAATCCATTTGGAGATAATGCGAATGATTTAAAAGATTTATGCATGAATTATGGAAGAAAAGCTGCTATTCGAAGTATAATTTATAAAAGATATATGATTTTTAATTTATGAATGTAAATATGAAACGTTCAATGAAAACTAAAATGGGCACAGTAAGCATTGTTCCTCATGGTCTGTTGTGCCACTGAGCTTAGTTTCAGTTTAAATATGAAAATCAACAAATGAACACTCGTACAAAATGCATCGCTCTGACCTAAATATTTGATAAATACCGTTTAAATGGATAAAATATTTCTTTGCAACGCAATGTGTGCAAAATATTTTTGAGTTATTATAACCTGATTTACAACTTATTTTCATTCATAATTGTAAGTAAAAATATCCCACATTTCAAATATTATAAGCTATAACTTTTATCTGTTTTACTGCACAAATTTTTAAGTTATCCTCAATTACGTTAAACTGAAATATTTTAGGACAGCTTACCTGTAAATGTCGTATTAATTTTCAGTATTAAAACTGTTTCAAAGAGTTAAATAAACAGCTTCGAGATAGTTCCTTACACTAAGAATTTTCACATACTTGAAGACTCAATTACCATACTTATTTCTATGAGAACTGCAAAATGACTCATTAAAATTAATGATCTTGCTACAAAATGCATTACGGGTGTGTGACGTGTATGGAAATGACGGAAAATTTTCTTTTTAATTAAATATATTGCCTTTAATTATTGTGCTACTTGAAACGATCCATTTCATTACAGTTAATCACCTTAGAAGATATTGAGTTTTTTTCTTCTTTGATAGCCCATTAATTTTTTCGTTGAAATGTGTGAAGTATCAATTTAATCCATCAAAATTCAGCATCAAAGTGCCTTTTGAAGCTCTTAGTATTACCTTTTTATTTATTTTCACTCTGAATACCGTCATATAATTTTCTCTTGCGATGACACTTGAGTTAAAAATAGTTACTGGCTATTAAATATGTTTATGATGTGCCAGTGTTAATTTATTCGGATATACCTCATTGCTTTACTAGAAGCTTTATGTTTTCTTCTGTACTTGAAATTATTTTATCGATAAAATATTTTATGTCCAATGAATGTTAGATGCACTAGTCCATCAAATTATTGTATTGACGACCAAAATTACTTCAAATATAAAATGTACTATGCTATAGAAAAAGATATTAGTAAAATTGGGCAAATATTTTCTATATACTGAAATGAGTCTAACAGAATTTAAAGTTTAATACTAATCAAATTTAGGGATTAGTCAGAATTGTTACACAAAAAATAGCTAAAACAATTTGTACTTTTTTCATCAAATGTTTTAAATTCTTCATTTGATAGGAAATTCCTTCCCAAATAAGACAATGGATGCAAAGGATGGACCATCGCAATGTAAATATGGTTGCTCAAAAGTTTTTGTGATAACAATTACCATTTATCTAAGAAAACGAATTTCATTACTAAGTAGGGTTTTTGAAAATAATTTAAGGGTGAATGTAATGGCTCTTCTTATAACATGGGTATTACATTTTTATGGTCGGATAATAAGCTCAGAGGCTTTGGGAGCATTACCATAACATCAAGCTGGTATTTAATCTAAAAAACAATCGTTGCAAATTTAGCTGGTACTCTGAAAGGTCGAATGACAGTTTCTAAAAAGTCCTGTATGTCAACAGAACCTTCTCCTTAGTCTGACAGAAGGGTATTTCGACAAATAGAGCTACATGAAAGATTACCCTTTGGCGTTGTTTTTAAAATTTTGACTTTTTTAGAGCAAATCTGATTCACTTATTTATAATTCCATTAACACCGATTCTACTTTATGGGTAAGTATTATCATCTGGGACATTTTTAAACTATCCCGTTCCTATTCGTAGTGTTGTAACTGCCCCTACTTCCATTCTAATCAGAGATAACTCTCGTCTGTATTTGGCATGTCGTTACTCGAACACTCTAAAATTTTAACATGTTTGTTTTATTATAATTTAAATATTATATTAAATTATATATATATATATATATATATATATATATATATATATATATATATATAAATTAATCAAATAAAATTATCGAATTTATTTCAAACAAATAAATTGAATATTGATGCAATGTCAACCTTCTACATTTTCAGTTTAAAATGTACAATTTTACAATTTTACACTTTGTACAAAAAACAAAGATAAAACATATTTAATAATAATAAAATTAATTTGATGTGTTTCAACATATTCAGAGCAGATTGTTTTCATGCTAATTAAGCATACATCTTCTTACAACGGAAGCAACAATTTAAGAGGCAATAAAACACAATTATTATCATTTATCCGAATATAAATAGTGGATTCTATTTTCTGTGATGGTTCTGTACTCTGTTTGCTACTTTTTTCTTGAGTCAGTAAGATTTCTTTAAGTTTTCTTACTAACATATGGGAACTATCTGATGTCGTATCACACTGCGGCTGTAAAAAATCTATTCCAATCTCCTCTAACAACTTTGAATATATCATTCTGTGACGGGGAAAACAGAATGAGGAAACAGTAAGAGCAAATGAAAACATTAATTCCTGAAGAGATGAAAAATACTTGCAGTGCTCAATGGTCTCTTGTTCCGCGGTTTATTCAAATGCTGGTTATAAATCAGGGAAATTACCGGATTGTTCAGTATGATACTATTTTAATGTGAAATTACGTGTTCAGCTTGTGATAGCCCACGGGCTGTGGGTATCATCTCTTCATCATCCACACGACCTAAGTTTGAGGGGGAAAATTGGCTACTTAGAGATTCCATACTAAAATTAGTTTATATTGTTATCTCAATTTATATTCAACAAAGCAACACAAGTCTAGGAGGGGAATGATCATGAGTGATGAGACATAAACTATAATTCTAACAAATAGCGTCATAAACCACCGAATCTATATTTATAGATGTGATTCCCTGACTTTACTAGAGTCCGCTCTAGTATTAAAGCTTAATCTAATCTTTCTTACCGCTAATCCATGGTGAACAGCTGCCAGTCCTTATATCGTCAATATAATCCTTGCTCCAACTTGCTCCGGCAAATGGACGATCTTCTGGCTTCGAACTCATTTCGAACTCTCCTTCTTAGAACTTCGCTAGCCCTATTAGACCTCATCATAGAATTTCCCGCGAATACTAAATCTCCTATACATACACAATTCCTAATCTGCATAAACGCGTTCTCTTCTTGAGTTGGTTGGAAAGAATTGCCATTCTGACTCCAAAGATTTAATAGAAGACTCCATGAAGCCTCTTCACAAAGTGCAGAATCAGTTTGTATAGTATTAGAACAATGTAATAAATAATATATATATATATATATGTGTGTGTGTGTGTGTTTGTGTGTGTGTTTGTGTGTGTGTGTGTGCGTGTGTGTGTGTGTGTATATATATATGCAGTGGTAATTTTCAACTGAAATATTAGAAAAATCGTATTCAATTTTTAGTGCTTCAAAGGCAAAGCAAAAACATTACTGAAGAGGTGTTTCTTACACCCCAGTTTAGGTTTAAAGATCATTACGATCCTCTGTTTCAATACAGAAAGAATGCATTAAAGATGAACATTCAATGATTCAGGTACACAACAAAATCACAGGTTTGCGCATCTTGCCAGGAATCCAGGAATCGTAGGATGCCTCTTTTGTTGTTGAGTTGTACAAAGCACTCCGATCGAGTGATCCCGGAATGAGAAGAAAATCTTTTTTTTGAGGGTCTTTCCGAACGAAACAGAGGAAAAGGTACTTTTACAGAGATTGGTATATAGTGCCTGTAGAGTGGCACCTCAATGTAGTTTTTTTTTTTTTTTTTTTTTTAGTTGGTGTTTTTTGTAATATAACAAACCACTTTAAAACAAAACAGCTTACCTTTTACGCGTCAAGAGTCGTGATTTATGTGATATTTGTCTTCGGCAGACTTTTGGAGTAATTTGCGTTTGCCGTATGTTAAACCTTTGGTGAAAAGCCATGAGCGTGTTCCATGTAACTTTCAAAATCAGAATCAGCTCTTTGAATGAATCACTTACGTTGAAACGCTTACTTGTAGGGACATTATTTTTGTGCTGTTTACATAAAGTTTTACAAACACATAATCAAGATAACTGAATCAGAAAAAAAAACCGTTCTGGCATAAAACGTATATTGAACTAAACATATATTTTTAAAACATATACTTGTAAAATTCAACTATCGTTAGGAGCAACTCTATGTTGAAATAAGTTTGTTCTATTAGTGTGAAAGATGATAATAAAGCATAGATTGTGTCCATGTTAAGACTCACCGTGAAAGAATTTATGCGTTGAATTTTTAATAGACTTTGAAAGGAACATTGCGAGATTATTTTTGCATGCAGAACTAGACACTTAGTTTTTTGAAAGAAGGCTCACTGAAACTATAGGGCTATAGGGATATATGCAGATGATAAAGAGACGTGAATCACGTGATCTGCTTTACAAAGTCATTCTTGCTTCAAATATAATGACAGTTAATTCATAATAAAGTAACAGTTAGCTGTCATTAGTATGTTTCCTGGTATGATTGTAATTGCATAGCAATACGTTTCGGGGAATGTATTTCTCCTCGTCAATTATTCTTCAGACAAAAAAAATTTCGTTTGATCTTATCATGTGTTCGAAATTGTTGATATAACTGCGTATAAGTTTTTTTTTTTGGTATTAATTAATGGAAGATAATTTGAAATCTTTAAGTTATACATCTATTGTTGTCTTTCTATCTCAAAACATCTTGCATATTTATATGAACTATATTTTTCAGAAGTTTAATAAAGATTTGTATTTTTCAACATGGAGCAGTGTTTCTCAAACAGTGGGGCGCGCCCCCTAGCGAGACGTGACAACTCTGCAAGGGGGAGCGAGCATATTGAAAAGTCAAAAAACTAAAGATTATTTTTAAAAAAATTATTAATTTATGGAAAGTAAACAAATTAAATACGTTCTGACATAATAAAAAACACACACATTTACACTGATATATTACACTTATAATTGCATCAGTGCTACACAATGTATTTTATAAATAATTTAACAAAACTAAGTTAAGAATATTTTTAATAACTACCAGTGATTTCATGGGATTCTCATATATAAAATTATACAGAAAAATTATAAATTATGTTGATAATTTGTACGGTTGAGAATTAAATTCTTAATTGCTGAATAAAAGTTACGCGATGCGCGATTATATTGGGGTGGAGGAAGTGCTAAAGTAGCAAATACTCTGAAATAAGTAAATCCTTCGCAAACATTGTCAAAGTCCTTTTATTGCATTCCAAAGCCTT